>CM040397.1:28427628-28953776 GCA_022702515.1 Ilyophis sp. 1 JC-2022
TGGTGATCGCTAGAAGATAGAGTGCTAAAGCACAGCACGTCGGCAGCTGGTGGCTACAAGGCAGGACTAAAATTGTTCAGAGAGGGGACATTGGGGTGTATCAGCAGCCGAAATGACGTACCAACGTTCTGTCACGTGGATTTGACGCAAGTTTACGTTGGTGTTTTTGATGGACGTTTGCGCGAACCAATGGTTGTGACGGTGTCGGAGGGTTGGTCCAAAGAGGTTTTGGCCGAAACGGTAAATGACAAAATCTTGCAAAGAGTCTCTAAACTGGTGTGGTGGGGTTTGTGTGGGGTGGGGGTGATTGTTGGGTGACGGGGGTGGGGTGTAGCACAGCACACAGGAGCGGGCCCACAGGCTCTGCAGTCGAAAAGACGTGTATAAAAGACCGGCTTTTCGACACAGTTATTTAGCAGAAGCAGGTATCGAAACACTAACTTGTCAAAGCAACCAGAAAATGGCGAACGCACAACTGATGACACCCGAATCACCAGACGCTATGAGGACTGACAGCATGGTGTTTGCAGACACCAAGAAAGCCCTTTGCGGCGATATCACGGCTACGTGTAGACCTTGTGTATAGGGATTGGGCCTGTACGGGTCGCGACGATATCCAATGTGGATATCAACTTAACACAGATGTTGCTGGCGTGCCAAGAGTCACACTTTTCAACATGCGTGCCGGAGCGTTGTTTGATGAGAACACAGACTGTGTGAGTTTCGAGCCTAAGGACTGGGGTCTATTTCAAATCTGTTACAGGGTGTTGTCGACAAGATACCCGGCGAAAGAGACTTTGTGAGCTGGCAAGAACCCATCTGCTCGGTGGTGTTTGTTAGAAGACGCAGAAAACCTGAGCGACTAATTATTAGCGAGCAATTCGCAACAGACATAACCCCAGATGTACAGATTTGTTTTCATTTTGACGACCTGCCGTTGTTGGAACTTTGTATCGAACAAGCCAATACAAGGATTGAGGACTATCGGCTAATGCGTTCAATGGGTTTTGTGAAAACTAACCTGCTGGCAAGATTTGACGCCGCTGCCAACATGTCGGATGCTTTGGAAAGCACGGCAACATCAACGCAGTGTGTCTCTGATGATGAAGATTGTTAGACACGCTTTACAGACATGTATAGCGTGACTTTGATTTTTTAAAAAGTGTTCTAGTTTGTTTTGTGCGGGGGTTGTATATTGCCAATATCAATGTATACATATTGTGGCGCTGTTGTTTTTTATTGTTTTGTGAACTTTAAAATAAAAAAGTATTTCTTTTACATACTAAAGACCGGTGTCATCATTGTTATATCAACCATTCAGGCATGTTAAAATTCAAAGCACGCCCCGCAAACACGAAAACCCAATCAAAGAGCCCTTTCAGAACTCTAGGGGTTTTCAAGGCGTGGTTATAAGTTTGAGTTGGCCTTTAAAAAGACAAGCGGTACAAACCTGATACCATACACCGATACAAACCTCTTGACAAACATGTCTCAGAATTTTGACAAAGTGTACGCGCCCCTACAGGCGGCAGAGTGTTCAGAATCTTGGGAGACTGAGTACCCAGGTCACAATGACGTTCCGGCTACAGGGCCTTGGCTCGTTAACGAGACGAGCGCGGTGGACGATGTTTTATACGCTGGTTCGTTCGAAAGACAAGGCTGTGAAACAGACGGTTGTCTAACAACACCGATGATTAAACTTTTGAAAATCATCATTGCGAGACTTCTGGACTGCGCTATTGAACAGCATCTGAAGAGCCAATGTCTGGGGTGTGAAGTTGACCATCCAAGCCAGCTTCGACACAGTTGTTTAAACGAGACGGACGCACACTATTTCACATACCACTTTGACAATTTCGTTGCAAGCGTGAAGAAACCATGGTTAAATCCTCTGCTTGTCAAAGCCATGGAGCTGTTTGTGGCTAAACCCGAGCCTATGAGGATCATGGGGTCTGTCGATACGATTATTGCTGAAATTAGCGAGGAAACAAACATTCGTGACAAACTGCGTGAAATCCTACAAACGGACCTTGATCAGGACAGCGAGAAGGCCTTTTGGGCGGGTCGATACAGACTTCAGGGAAATCGAGGGCGCCATGAAGGAAGACCTGTGGCCCATATGTTCTGAAGGCGAAACATTGCCACATACACACTTGTAAAATGAAATCTGTGTTTTTTATAAAAAGAAATAATAAATACTGTGTTTTTTTATATTGTGCATCATTACTTCTATAAACGTAAGGATGGATGTTGATAAGCACCTGAAAGATGTGTATTATTCTCCAGAAAACCCTGGTTCTTACGGCGGCAAAAAGCGCCTACAGCGGGGTGTTTGTGATACAAAAGATTTGAGAGTCTCGGACAAGAAAGTTGCTGCTTGGTTATCTGGTGAAGATGCGTACACTTTACACAAACCCATCAGAGTCAATTTCAAGAGAAACAGGGTTTTTGTGAGTAACATTGATTCACAATGGCAGGTCGATTTAGTTGACATGTCAAATGTCTCTGAACATAATGATAATATGAAGTTTATGCTAACATGTATAGATATATTGTCAAAGCATGCATGGGTGTGTGTTCTTAAAAACAAAACAGCTGTCGAAGTGCACAGGGCTTTTCAAAGCATTCTCGCAAAAGGTCGAAAACCTAAAAAAATACAAACAGATAAAGGTAAAGAGTTTTTCAATAAAATGTTCCAAAGTCTGATGAAACGCAACAAAATAATACACTTTGCCACAGATAACGAAGATGTTAAAGCATCTGTGGTTGAACGTTTCAATAGAACGTTGAAAACGAGAATGTGGCGTTATTTTACAGCCCACAATACAAGACGCTATATAGATGTTGTGCAGGCCTTGGTGCTGGGGTACAATAATAGCTATCACAGCGCTATTAAAATGAAACCCCTTGAAGTAAACAAAGATAATGTTTTTAAAGTTTTTAAAAACATGTATGGTCTCTTTCCAAAAAAATCTAAAAAGCCAAAGTTTAAGTTTGGGGAGGGTGACACCGTCAGGGTCTCCAAAGTACGTGGAAAGTTTGCAAAAGGATATGAGCAAACATATACAGAGGAATATTTCACGGTTGTTGAAAGGGTTCACAGAAGACCGCCTGTATACAGATTGAAGGATTATGATGGTACGAACATTGACGGGGTGTTTTATGAGGCTGAATTACAAAAAGTTATAGTTGGGAAAGACAAAACTTATAAGGTCGAAAAAATTGTTGCGGAGAAAACACACAATAGAAGCAAGTTTGTTTTAGTAAAATGGGTGGGGTGGCCCGAAAAATTTAACAGCTGGATACCCGAAAGTCGTGTTGTCGATCTCTAAAAGAGCTGAAAAGTTTACAGACCCGAACAAATCATCAGGGGTCACCATGGAAGACGACGGTTTTTATGTCACTCTCCCGAGCAATGCGTGTCGAGATATTTATCCGGGGAATAAAATTTCAAGCTACACAACAAAGTTTGCACGAGCCCTCGAATTACGAGGACAATGGGAGGTTGCTTTGGCGGAGATTCAATACCCCTATACTTGGTGCACGCTAAATACTGATGAAAACTATTTTATCGTGCGCGATGCGAAAAAAGCCACAGACCATGTTGTCGCAGTAAGCTGGGGTTATTACAAGAGCCTGAAAGCGCTCGTGGATGAGATTAACAGAAGTTTAAAGATGAAAAAATGGGATATTGAGGTGGGCTACGCCGTAATGAAAAACAGAATTTATATTAGCGCAGACGCAAATCTATCCATATCGGCTCGCGGAAAGCTCGCCAGAATGCTGGGGTTGGAGTCAAATGTTGCATTAACGGTTGCAAAGCCTGCGGCGCCACACCCCTCGGATATTCGGGCGGGGTTCTACACAATGTATGTATACACAGACATTATTGACTACCAGAGAGTCGGTGATAGTTTTGTGCCACTGCTACGATGTGTACATATAACAGGATCTAGCAACGATGTAATCACAATATCTTACGAGAAGCCACACTACGTACATGTCAGCAAGAAACACATTGACGATATAACAATTGAGCTGAAATCAGATCAGAACGAGAACATAGCCTTTACTTACGGCAAAGCCAACATAAAACTACATTTCAGGCCTGTGAAATATCGGTATCACGAATAAAAATGGCGAGGACACCCCTCTACATAGATCCAAATAGGTATATAGCCTATTATACGGAACAGGCTGGTAATGGATTGCCGGGGTATAAGGGTGCTAGTGTTATGTATGGTAGTGGACTTGGTGGACTATTTCGCGGTTTATTCCGAATGGCCTTGCCCCTACTAAAGAAAGGTTTCAACATAGCCAAGCCACATTTGAAAGCAGCAGCCAAGAACATCGCCAAAGATGTGGTCAACAAAGCGGTGATGAGTCGTTTGAACACCGGTGACCAGGACGGTTCGGGGCTTATGGTTATGACAAGACGGGCACGTAAGAGGCCTCCAGGGGGGCGTGTCACGAGCAGGTCTAAAGCTAAAAAGCGTCGCACCGTGAGCAGTCGAGCCACAGTGACGAAAGGCACGCGGAGGGTGAAAAAGCGCTCCAAGAAGGTTAAGAGAAAAAGTAGATACATTTTTTAAAAATGGCCTTCATACACAACATGTCAGAGGAATGTATGAAGTCAGAACTGGACCTTTTCGCTGTACCGTATACGCAAACAAGCATTGATAAGAACGTCTATGTTGAAGTATCCCCCCTGTCAGCCCTTTCGGACACGGGCCCCCTAGAGTTCTATATAGCCGGCAATGGTGAAGATTACCTTGACTTAAACAACACTCTATTATACCTACAGTGTAAGATAACCCGTGCAGATGGTACCAATATCACCAACGCAGACACGGTTGGGATTATTAATTACCCCATAGCGACCCTTTTTTCACAGGTGGATGTTTCGTTGGGTGACAGGCTGGTGAGCCAGTCTAGCAACACATACCCCTACAGAGCAATTATGGAATGTCTACTTAATTATTCGGAAGCCACGTTGTCTAATCAATTTACGAGTGGCTTATTCTATAAGGATACCGGTGGCCATATGGACGAAACAGACCCGGCGGGGGACAACGACGGTTTGAAAAGCAGAGCCATATATACCGCGGAGAGCAACACTTTTGAATTGCTCGGACCCATCCACGCCGACATGTTTTTTCAGGAGAGACTACTTATAAACGGTGTCGATATTAAAATCAAGATGGTGCGTTGTAAGGATGCTTTCTGTCTAATGACAGCCGTGGGTGCACAACAACATCCGTACAAGCTTAAAATAGTCGCGGCAACAATGTTTGTTAAAAAAATCGGGGTATCCCCCCTGTTAAACTAGGCCATGCACAGGCGCTGCTAACAGCGAATGTTAAATATCCTATTGACCGTGTTAGCCTTAAAACTTTCAGCATGGCGGCTGGTCTTAGAGTATGCAACCAAGAAAATTTGTTTTTGGGACAATTACCGAAATCGGTCATCATAGGTTTAGTAGATAACGACGCTTTTACAGGAGTTTACGACAAGAACCCTTTCAATTTCAAACATTATGACGCCGAACATATATCACTCAATATGGACGGTCTTCAGATTCCTGCAAAGGCTTTTACCCCAGATTACACAACCGGCTCGGCGGTTCGTGAATTTTATGGTTTAGCACTTGCAACGGGACGACATCTGAAAGATTCACCATTGTGTATAGATCGCCAAGAATACATAAAAGGCTACACACTTTATGCATTCAATCTGACCCCCGATGAAGGCTGTAGCCAACACCTCTCCCTGATCAAAACTGGTAATATTCGTCTGGAGATGAGATTCAGAACCCCGCTACCCAGAACCGTTAATCTAATTGTTTACGCATGCTTCGACAATATTATTGAAGTGAACCAGCGGAGGAACGTTTTGTATGATTATTATTAAACATGAACACCCGAGAACTAGATGCTATTTTGTGCAACAACCCATACACCACAAAATACTTTTATGGAACGGTTGCCTGCGATGAGCTACCGGTTGATAAACTAGATAATTTACCCTCCATGTACATTGTGAATACACACCCTCGAAATAAGCCCGGGGAACACTGGTTGGCTTTGTATGTGTGTGCGGATAAGACGGGGGAATTTTTCGACTCCTACGGCAACCCACCTGACTACATTTACTTCCCGGATAGCATCAACACTTTTCTGCAAAAGAACTGCACAAGGATTACTTACAACACAGTACAGATGCAAGACCCGCTCAGCACAAAGTGTGGCCAGCATTGTATATTTTATCTACACAACAGGGCCAAAGGGGTTCCGTTTAGCAACATTATAGACCTATACTCTGATAATTTGAAAAAGAACGATGTTATGGTGTCAAGATATGTTGACAAAATATATTTGAATAAATGCCTTAAAAACATGTTAAACTGTGTACAGACGGTTGGCTGTGGTGAAATGTTTAATATCTGTCACGGTTGTTGAAAATAAAAAATAAAAATAAACAAGCGTGTTTCGTCTGGTTTTTACTTTATGTATTTTATTGTAAAATAAAATCACGTTAAACATGACATTTGACATTTTCAGCATTAGGAATACACACACACACACACACATTCTGCTTCAGAAATCTAACCACGCTGAGTGATCTAAAACCGGGGATGAGAAAACCGGCCTATTACCAGGCTCTGGCGTAAATACGCCCGCACTTGGTGTTTTTTTATTTGTTTTTTTGTGCCGATTTATCATGTCGCGAACATTCTGATTAGGTATAACAGAAAGAGGCATGTTAAGCATGGCCATAGCCTCTATAAATTCACCCCAACCACAGGGTCTTCTATTCTCAGAAATCTTTTGATGTGCTGTTATGTTCTTTATTAGATCCAACATATGTGAGCCACTTACGGCGTTGCCTTTAAACACAAACTCCCCATCAGCGTTCCACGTTACCACATCTCCTGATTTTGAAATTTTATCCAACACGTACGTGGCATTTTCCCGGCTTCTAGGTGGTACACTTTGTAAGACATCATCAAATCGGGAGGTCTCGGGTATTACAGTATCGTGAGTCTCGACTGGCAAGGATAGGGTCAATTGTTGTGTTTCCGCAGCACCTTGTTTAACCAGCGCCATAAAACGTTGCAGAGCAATCGTATACATTTTTGCCTTCTCGTGTGGAACAACATCATTCCTCGACAAGATGTTACGGATGGTTTGATCCAAATCATTTTCAACAGTTTGTCGGATGGGTTCCGGTGTAAAAGTAAGATTCTTTAATTTGTCCATCTGACTTTGAGGTACCAGAAACATCTTTTGTGCATGCTCCATATTTTTAGCCGCCCCGCGACCAGCTATCAAACTGGTTAGAAAAGGTATCGCAACACTCAGTAGAGGCAGAAGGAAACCGCCCCTTTGATTTATAACTTTAAATTTTTTTTTAATTGATGTTTTCTTGTTAGCCAACAGTTTAATACCAGCCTTTTGTTTTCTTATTTTTTTCAATTGTGTGTTCGTTAGGGGTATATTACCACGCAAAACATTGAGAGCTAGTTCACAAATTGTATTTATGAGTTCATCAGAAGCAGACTGTAATATACCCCGTCTTTGCCGGGCATCACCTTCAAATAGAGCTTTTAGAAGACTCCAGTTCCGTTTAATACGTGTCGACATATTACTTTTTCTTTAGCACGTAAGCAACCGGCCACTCTGGAGCGTACAAACCAGTTCTGATGCGGTATTCCTCAGGCGTCTGTGCTTTTAAGTCCACCAACAGGTATCCATAAGGTTTTCGGGTAGCATCATCAAAACATTCTAGGAAAAACTTTGAATTTCTGGGGTACATTTGTCGGGCCAAAACATTAACTTGCATTTTATCTCTAGGGTTTTTGAACAGAACAATATAGTTTGCGTTAAGATTTATTGTGCGGCTGTTTCGACCCTGGAAGAAAAGATTCTGCACAAGATATATGATGCTTAGGTTTCTATGGTGTGTATACTTGGTAAAAGCTCTCTCAATTTCAGAGCTCTGACTGGCGGCTTGCATAAGATCATCAACAATGACCATGTTGGTTTTGTGCAGAGGTAGCAAAACTTCATCGGTCAAAGATTCAGGAAGCCCTTCTACAAATTGTACATTCTTTATTTTAAGAAGCACCTCATCATACATTGGTTGCCAGCAGGAATAAAACCATACAATGTTCTGAGGTACTTGTGACAAAACATGTTGTGCATTTTGGAGCAGTGTTTTCACAAAAACACTTTTACCACTGCTTGAGGGGCCGGAGATTATGCATGAAAAAGGATGCTGAAGACGATTGTCAAATCCTTCACACCCAGGCACTTGTTTAGAATCCATATGGTAAGGTTTTGAAATCCGGGAGCAGTACTCGTTTGTTGTAAACCACTCTGAATATTTTGGAAACTGTTCGTGTGCTGAGAGAGAAACCTCTCTTATCCCTAACAATTTGCTTTGTGCTGGTCATAATTTCACGGGCTGTTGCCTCGGGATTCTGTACATAGTGCTGTACCAAGGCGGTGAGTGATGAAAGATTGACAACTTGTGTGTTAGTATTGTGCAGGGTTATACCTTTCACCTTCATGCAGGTTTTACCGAGCAGTGTTTTATAGCCGTATGTTTTGGGTCCTCCTGAAACAAATTCAACAATGTGGTCACCAGGGTCTAGCTCGCTAGTCAATTCCCCCAAAAAATCGCCGAGAGAAGGCATCCAGTCGCCCGGCCGGCTCACAAAGATTACAGAATCTGTGTCGTGGTACAGAACTCTGTCGGGCATTTTATCCATGAGCTCATAAAGCTCGAGCCGGGCATAAGCGGTGGTGAAGGCCGCGATGAACACATTGCTGTATTTGGGCGGTTTTGGGAAACCCTTTGCAAGTCTCCACTGGACCATGGCTACTGTCTCGGTAAGAAATGAAAAGTGTGAGATGTCATACTCCTCCGAAAACATGAATTGCAGAAACTGCTCGGGATCACGGATCAAGGTTGTGTTTGACTGATTGCTTCTCTGGCCAAATTTGCCCCAAAGACTATTTAAAAACAGTTTAGAAATTTGTCTTTTGGCTTTGTTTACACAGATATTGTTTGGTTCCAATCGGACGCCCTCCTTCTCCCAGTAACTCTGCACATATGCCGCCTTGTCAGAATCATCAGAAACCCAAGAGGGGTATCCTGACGCTTCTTGTTTACCCTTTAGGTGTGTCTTAATGTAGTCACTGAAAAGAGACTCGGAGCTGTCTTGGAAGTGCCAGATTTCAAAAATTTTGTCAATGGTGTAACCTTTTTCAATAGCTTTAAGCATTTCAACGGTACACCATACACCTGTTAGAGAGCGCATATCAGCAGAATGCTGACAGCAACCTTGATGCTCGGATTCCGCACATGTACGGCAGAGTGGAAACATTAATTTACCAGAGACTCTGTATGGTAACACTGGTATTTTAAGGTTTCTTGGCGTGTTGACCCTGGCTTTGATCAGACCGAAATAGTTTTCGAGCGGTTCAAAGTCACGGAAGATGATGATGGGGTGGTTTGTTGGGTAAACTTTGGTTTTGTTCACAAACGGGTATAGACTGGTGAAATCAAAATAGTGCATTTGCTCACCTTCTTGAACTTTGTGGTAAAGTTGCAAAGCATTCGTTCGACCACCAAACAGAGCCGCCCGAGGCTCCATACGTTCGGGATAGTCCTGATGTCTCAGGAATTCCTGAACATCGGGGTTCTCACGCTTAAGTCTTACCCATTCATGCTCCCACATCACGACAACATTCAGGTTGTACACGCGGCGTAAAGTGTCAATTTTTTCCTGAAATTTGTGGTAGATTGAGCCAAAATCTGTTTTTGTGATAGGGCTAATCGTGTTTGGCTGAAAGCAATTCGGGCAAGCATGCCATAGGCAACCAGCGTATTCAAAAGCCGTACGTACACCGTCCGACTCTGAATACCCGTCGAGATGGTAGTTACCCATCTTAACCTCACCATGGTTCAAGGCATGTTGAATGAAAAACTTTTCCTTGTGGCTCACATATTCTAACCATTGGATTGATGCGGTGGAAAAGGCTTTCTGCTGTCGGACATAATTATCGGGCGCTGTGACTGCAATGGTGTTTTTGGGTAAAAAGTTTGTGCAGAACTGCTTCATACACACAGAGGCTATTGTAACGCATTGGAACGGGTCTAAACCCGTGCTCCCAAGCACCTCTGTCCTAAAACGTAAACAGGCCTCCCGCAAAATAACAACATCGTTCTGGCAGTACTCTGACATTTCTTTACGAAAGTCAAACACACCCCCAGACACGTTATCATACCATGCATTAAAGGCAACCCTATCCTTCTCCATCATTGTGTCAACGCCATAGTACAAGGGTGGCGGGTACGGGCCGATGTAATTCTGGTTCTCAATTTTATTCCAGAAATGGGGAAAATGCCCCTTTTTCACATTGTCAAAGCCTAGCGCGTTGGGCATGTCACTAAGCTTCATAGTCAGGAAACAGAGTGAATCAACATACCTCTGCCCAAAAGCATCGTCTGTAACACACAGGAGTTTGCTACCTTGTGCTATGATGCTTGGTGTCACACCCTGCTTAACCAAATACTGCATCAGCAGGTACCCGTCATAACCCTTCGAATTATGTGCAATGAATGTATACCCCTTGTACTTTGGTGTTCGGTATCGCTTAAAAAAAGCCTTTACACAATCATCACCAGCTGCCGTCCAACGCTTGCCATTAAAATCAATGCAACATATGAAATTTGCAATGTGCTCACCATGGTCCTGCCGACACTCAAAATCATAAAACACATAACGTACGCTTGGGGGCTCAGTTTTCACAGGCTGTATGTAGCACACATGTTCAACATCCGGGGTCAATAAAGCCTTACAGGCGGTGCATGTCTTTAGACCACATGTGTGTGGTTTAGGCGGACTACCGACCTCATATGTGCGGGCACATTTGCTGCAGAACTTGTATGTGTCGCAGATACTGCGCATCTTGCCGCTCGACTTATGTTGTTTCAAAACTTTATGCTCAGCATGGCAAAAGCGTGATCGACAGATACGCATACAGTCATCACACCTTATCGTTGCAGACCGATGCTTAAAACAATCTGCGTGTACACAGACGTTGCAAGTATGTTTGCATTTGTGATTATGTTTCGATGTGTATGGTGTGTAGCAAAAGTTGCAAACATATTGGCTGCCTAAGAAACCTTTCAACGATTTGATGCCATAATAGTGCATGCCATCGAGGTATAGGAACAGTGTTTTTTCATGTATAGCCTCGGATGTTTGAAACTTTGTTAAGACCCCGTTATTTGCACTGTGTGACAACACGACAATCTTGATGTTTAAAAACTTTTCAAACATATGAATTTCTGAAAAACAAACCTTGTGCTGAACACCCAAGCCTACGGAACGTTGCAGTTGCTCAGCCTCTCTTTCAGCTTCACACGTGTTTAATGTCGGATGTAAAAGGTGTGTCAAGCACATTGCAAAGCATAGGTTGTTACCGCGGTTGTAGCTAACAATTAGGTGCTTTAGTTTTTTGCGAATAATTTCGCTCTTGAGACATGACGATAATTTCCGCCGGTCCCCCACACCACCATTAGGGTTCTGAATAATGTGGGCCACAAGCATCAGCGTTTCATCAGCCAGAATCTCAAAATTGCTCTGTATCAACTTTTCAACCATGTCCAAAAAAATATCCAATTCAACGTTGTCGCCGTTTAGTTGTACGGTTACGCCCTCAGACAACGAATCACCCCTTAATTCTAGCTGTACAACATCATTGGGGCGCGACAACTCTCGAACTTTAACCAGTATCTGTTCTAAAGTGTTTAAGACATACACATAAAACTCTGCGTAGTTGTCAATGTCGTACAGTGCTGCAAAGTTAAAGCGGTGCCGAATTTCTGTACTGTTGAATTTGGGCCTGCGTATCACCTGAATGTCTGTGTCATCACCAGCACCACCATCTTGGTTGACTTCTGGAAGTCCATGCACGTTATCATCTACAGGGCTTTGGGGTCTCTCTAACACAGTAATGCCATGCGTGTTATTTTCTGTGTTTGGGTTAATATCCGTTTCAGCACGTGCGCGTTCACGGTTTACCGCGGCCAGCGCATTTAACAGCCCGGAAAAAAAACAATCATGCACTACAGTTTCACTACTTGTTTCATGCGTGTCAATAGAGCCTTGATTAACATCCTCAACAAGTGCTAAGAGATGTGGGTTAACATTTTCAGGCATTAACTCTAAACTGTTAGTGTTTTCAGCATCATCCACAGCAGGTCTTTTGCCGTTCGACCCCTCGGAACAAGAAGCAGTACGTGGTCTTTTCGGGGCCATATTTATTACAAATGTCTGTTCACAAGTGTTTGGAAACGATTGTAGAGTTCTGCTCGCTCTCTATCATTTGCAACAATTCTATTTACAATATATAGAAGTTGAGCATTTACACTCGCCGGGTGGCCCCTTCGGTTCACGGTTTGTGTGGCTTCTGTTCCCCTTGCTTGCACGATAGCTTGCTCGGCTGCACCACGATTGCCCGGACGCCTTTCTGTTTCGAGTATCGAAACCAGCTCCTCATCCGTTACTTCACCGTCTGTAAGAATTAAAAATACTTTACATATTTAGTTTAAAACACACTAAAATTTAAAGAAAAAAAATAAAAATTTGAAAATTAATTATACTTTAAAATTCTAAATTAAAATAAAATTAAAAATAAAATTTAAAAAAATTTAAAAAATAAAAATTTAAAAAATTAATTATACTTTAAAATTCTAAATTAAAATAAAATTAAAAAAAAAATTAAAATAAAAATTTAAAAATTAATTATACTTTAAAATTCTAAATTAAAAAGACTAATATTCATATTTAATTTAAAGCAAACAGTTATTTAAAAAACATTATACAAGCGTATTCAAGACTTGTACAACTCACAGCCAGACGTTTCCCACGCCGAGCTTTCAGGTCGGGGGCTTGACTCCTCTGTACACACTTCTAGATGTGCTTCTGGGGCTTTTTAAAAATAAAATGTGTTAGAAGCCGCCAAAACGATAACTACAAATGCTAAATATCCCTAAAACAGAAAAGTTTAAACGTTTCCTACTTTGGATAGCCGTGTGTCGTGGGTCCTCCAACGACTCCAGAACCTGCGCCTCGATGCGGATTGTCGGCCTTGTAACCAACGTGTCTAAAACAATTAAACATTAAACAATCATATATAAATATAAAACAGCTTTAAAAGGATCATTTAAACAACCGTAAAAATAATATATATTTAAAAACAGGCTGTTTAATGGTTCCGTCTTTGTGAAATAAAAACCTTAAAATAAACCATAACGATGTTCAACAGTCCAAAAACTTTAAGTTCCACTCTGGATATATATATATATATATAAAAATATATACGCGTGTTGCGAATCTGTATATAAGCCTTTGTCGAACGAGCGTAGCGTCACGAACAGCCATTTTGTCTGCCATGTGCCGACCACATGGCCACACGTTTAAACAAGAGGCCTTGTTTCGAGAACACGTGTAATACATTGCAACAGTCGCCAATAAATATATACACATATATACACACACACCCCGTCTCTTTCAAAGTAAATTTTAAACAAATGTATAATACAAATTACAAACACCAAGTTCTATAGAACTGCTTAATCACTTTTCATTGGGGTAACAAACATCATGGCCTACAGACTGTTAGGCCATATATCAACGTAGTCTAACACATTTACAACAACAGAAGCCAGATCTGTTTACTGTCTTTGTCTTTGTGAAATAAAAACCTTAAAATAGACCCTAACGATGTTTAAAAATCCCAAAAACGTTTTTTTTTTACATCGGTCTTTAAAATATTCAGAACCCCAGGCCTTGCGTAGAGGGCTGGCTTATATGGCTTTTGTTAGACACGCTGTCTCGACACAAGGCCAACACCTTTAAACATTCGCCGTTAAATATATACACGCGCCATACACACACAACCTCTTTTAAAAGTACATTTTAATCAAATGTATAAGACAACTCACCCGCACCAATTTCTACAACGCTGTGTAATTCGTTTTCCAAAGGTAGCATATGGATCAACTCGTCCAGGCCGGCTAGATGTTCCGATCCCAAGTCGATAACGTCTGCTGTTTCCGCAAATATTGTGGAGTAGTCTAAAATACAGTAACAAAGCCATGTTAAGAAATAGAACAAACCGCATGATTAATTAATTAACTTGTAAATCTCATACTTGTACGATAATGAAATATATGGAGCACCTACCTTCCGTTGAAAAGTACCCCTCCGACATTACTTCTTCTTCTATCGTCGAGTCTTTGTTACCTGTGGCTTCTTCAAATATCATCGGATGTAATCGTAGAGACAGAAGAGTTCCTAAGTGTCTGTTCTTATATGGATTCAGGCCGGCTCCATCATCTTTGATTGGTTGTATCATGTTTTACAATTACGCCCCCCTCCCCCCCCGTTGTTTGGCCATATGTTCAACGTAAACCCCCCCCCCCCCCCCCCCCCCCAACCCCCCCCCCCCAAACATTTAGATACACTTTTAAAAGTAAATATTCTTACGCGTTATATGCTACATATAATAACGCTACTGTTTAAACTGCATAATCTTTTACAAACCGTTCGATACCAGACAGGCCTATTACAAGCCCCTGCAGAAAAAACTAATTATAAAAAGTTGTACCGTGAAATTCGCGTTGATAGGCTTCGTACGTTTGGCGACTTTTGTTTTGGGGGAAAAAAAGTCCCCAAAAAGATCTTTATATATTTTTTGTTTTCTGGCAGTTTGTTTCTAGTTTTATATATTTAAAAACCCTGTATTTAATAACCCCTCAATAAAATCGCTTGGTTGAGGCCTGCAAACTCACATCAACCTCCCCCCACCCCCCCCATCTCCCCCCACCCCCACCCCCGTCCCCCAACAATCACCCCCACCCCACACAACCCCCTCCACACCTGTTTAGAGACGTCTTTGCAAGATTTTGTCATTTACCGTTTCGGCCAAAAACTCTTTGGACCAACCCTCCGACACCGTCACAACCATTGGTTCGCGCAAACGTCCATCAAAAACACCAACGTAAACTTGCGTCAAATCCACGTGACAGAACGTTGGTACGTCATTTCGGCTTCTGATACACACACCGTGTTCGTTCTCTGGACAATTTTAGTCCTGCATTGTAGCCACTAGCTGCCGACGTGTTGTGGCTTTAGCACTCTATCTTCTAGCGTATCACCACGGACCTCCGCAGCGAACGAGCGAATACTTTTCCAAGTT
The DNA here is from genome assembly GCA_022702515.1 of Ilyophis sp. 1 JC-2022. Lineage (NCBI taxonomy): Eukaryota > Metazoa > Chordata > Actinopteri > Anguilliformes > Synaphobranchidae > Ilyophis > Ilyophis sp. 1 JC-2022. The sequence continues at coordinate 28,442,907 of CM040397.1, forward strand.
ATTTTTGCGTTTTTCGTTTTAATTCTTTTAAAACGTAACATATTCTTTTATTTAAATTATTTTCTTCATAGTCTTTCATGCGGACCATTCTAGACTTTTAAACGCGCTATCTCGCCTTTTGTACCTATCTTTTGTCTATTTTGTACAATATCGTGATTTCACGGACTCCGGAAATGTTTCTAAGTGCTTTGCCTACTGCGTCTATGCTTTGCGAACGCCTTTAAACCACGGAGTTTATTTTTCCTCCTTCATGGCATCTAACAAGTCTTTACAATGATTCTGTATAATGTTTTTTCATTATAGCCGTTATAGCGATTTTTCACGTTTTAACAGCATTCTTGAATTATTCTTTTTAACAAGCGGCTGCTGCTGCCGCTAGCACAAACGGCTTTTTAAAAATAAAACTTAATTGCCGCTGCTACTACTTCTACAACTAACAACATATACATTTATACAACCATACTTTTTCACGATGTTTTTCAAAACAATGTACCGCACATTACATTGCCAATATGTCTCCCTAAGCACCCCTATCCCCAACCCTAAAAACAATTCGTCACAAAACCACAACGCTTACAACAATTACCAATAAAATGACATCGCCAAACCCTTGAAACGAAAAACCCACAAACCCCCGCCCCGAATGATGATGCATCATCATAATCATAAAAAAAAATCATAAAAAAAATAATTTATGCATAATCATAATTTTTCATAAACTCATTAATATTCAAAAAATGCCCATCAATCAAATTTTGACAGATACCGAATCGTATTATACTACTCTCCTCTGTCAGGCTAGATACTGGAAGCTCTAATATGCCTTTCCCATACAAAGCCACACTGCTTAGACAGCGTGGGACTCCAAGCCATTTTCTAATAAATGAGTTGATCATCCTTTCCAGCTTTTCTACCTTTGAAATGGGAACCTCATACACTGTCAGCGGCCACATTAGCCGAGGCAACAATCCAAACTGCAAGCACCACAATTTTAGCTTTCCTGGGAGCCCTGACTTATCTATACCTAGAATGCCTTGAATCATATCCTGCCTTATCTCCTGAAATTGACCCTTATCACTGAGGCTTGCATCATACCATCTTCCTAAGCTTTTGACCGGTTTCTCTATGACTGTTGGCACCATTTCATCATCTATGAAAAACTTCTTGTCTACTACCTTCCCTTTAACAATTGAAATACTCCTAGACTTACTTGGCTTCACTTTCATCCTGGCCCACTGTAGATTACTATTTAGCTTATCTAGTAATCTACGAGTACATGGAGCTGTTGACGTCATAGTTGTCATATCATCCATGTAAGCCCTAATTGGTGGGAGCCGCAGCCCTCCCTGCAGCCTTTCCCCACCTACTACCCATTTTGAAGCTCTAATAATGACCTCCATTGCCATGGTAAAAGCTAATGGGGAAATTGTACACCCTGCCATGATGCCTATCTCCAGGTGTTGCCAAGCTGTAGTGTACTCTGCTGTAGTAAAACAGAGTTGAATGTCTAAGAAATAAGCTTTAACTAATCTTGTTTTACTATCCGGCACTCTAAAGAAGTCAAACGCCTTCCACAACAGACTATGTGGTACTGACCCGAAAGCATTTGCTAGATCCAGAAATACGACATGAAGATCTCTTTTCTCATGCCGAGCTGACTGGATTTGGTGCCAAATCATGCTGGTGTGCTCTAGGCACCCAGAGAAGCCGGGGATTCCAGCCTTTTGCACCGAAGTGTCAATTAGTCTATTCTTTTCTAAGTACCTAGACAGCCTCAGTGCCACAATGCTAAAGAAAACCTTCCCTTCTACATTAAGCAGACTGATAGGCCTAAACTGACTTATCTCTATAGAATCCCTTTCTTTGGGAATGAAAATTCCCCCTGCTCTGCGCCACGCCTTAGGAATAACCTGCTTCTTCCAGACTACCTTCATGAGCTTCCATAGATACCTCAGCACATCTGGCGCACTCTTATACAGCCGGTAAGGGACTCCATTAGGTCCCGGGGCTGAAGAGGCCCTTGCACGCCTTACTATGTCTTGTACCTCTTTCCACCTTGGTGGGCTAACATCACACTGACAGTCTATCTCACCAATAGGTGGAATATCAGGGGGGAGCACTAGCTCTCTAAGCCTTTCCCTATCTCTATGCACTTCTTCCAAATACTCATCAAGCTCCCGTTTCGATGCCTTAAGGCTACCATTCTTCTCCTTACTAAATAGCGACTTCACAAATCTAAATGGATCCTTGTAAAATGCTACTCTAGCGCGCTCTTTCTTTTTCCTATTTTTTCTAATGTTCTCTGCTCTCCTTAACGTTGCCAATCGCTCCTTTACATCTGACTGCAAGCTGTTAATACCTTCCTTCTCAACCTCTGTAGCCTTCCTCCACTGCCTCTTAAGCTGCCTTCTCTCCTGGATAAGTCTGTCTATCTCTTGTTGGCGCCTGGATTTAACTATCTTGACTTCTAGCTTAAAAATAAAAAAAGAACACTCTTTTACCGTTTCGTGCATGCTTTCTCGCCAAGCCGGTGATCGGTGGAAAAAAATTTATATTCATGGCCGCTTTGGACATGAAACTCAAAAACAAGATGGACGGCCCACAGCCAGCCAAAGTCGTTCGGTAATAACAGCACAAGAATGACAACTATGTGGACGCACAAAGTACTAGCTAGTACCGGCGGTACATCACCTTATAGCTTATAGACAAGAATCTTCTAGAGAATATATGGTTTTACTGCGCAAGCGAGAGCTACTGGCTAGTTGGCTACCGTTGACTGAGGAGCCGCCGGTAATGAATATTCATCAACATTGCGTAGCATGAATGCTAGTTGAAATGTTTTGAAAGTCAGATCATAACACAACCATCGATTCCATGTCGACTTATTATGTATTAATTATAAGAATTAGGCCGTGTAACATTGGCAGTAATAATCCAGTTCCGCAAAAATATTTGAAATCGACTGTGATGATAATTTTATAGCATTTAGCTTCATTCACCTCCATGTATTTTTTCTGATTCTACTCTGTTTAGCAGTGCCTCAGCACTGTCCCCTGATGCTCAAAAGATGCCATTGCACGTTTTTCCGTTAAATTGCAGTCACTGGAGTTGGCAAGGCTTTCTCTCTATGTGCTTTGAAGTAATGTAAGTGCTTTAGCTAGCATGTGCAACCTACAATGCCGACTTTATCTGGAAGAGTTTTCAGAACGGGGTTTCATCGGAAGCTGCAGGAAACTGTGACAGACGGCTCTGTCACTGTCGAGTTGGCGGTTAGCCAAAAAGACGGTGGTGGTTTGTTAATTTAACAAGGCAAGGCAAGGCAGCTTTATTTATAGAGCGCATTTCATACACATGTGCAATTCAATGTGCTTTACATATACAATAACAAGATTAAACGAGGAAATCATTAAAATTCATAAAATAAATAAAAAGATAAGACAATAAGAATAAAGAATCTAAAAATAAATAAATAAATAAATAAATAAAAAGATAAGACAATAAGATTTGCAGCAGAAAACAGAAGTAACTGAATAAAAACAATAATGGATAAGACAATTAAAATTACACCTTTGTGGGGCTACTCTTAGTAAAGCAAGTCAGTGTTCATAAGCCCTACAAAACAAGAACGTTTTGAGCCTGGATTTAAAAGTTGCCACATTTGGGGCGTATCTAAGTGTTTCTGGGAGTTTGTTCCAGGTGTCGGAAGCATAATATTTGAATGATGCTTTACCGTGTTTTGTCTTAGGTCTATAAACAGTTAATAGTCCCTTTCCAGATGACCTAAGGGTTCTTGATGGTTCATAGGGTATAAGAAGATCTAGGAGATATTTTGGCCCCAAGCCATTTAGGGTTTTATAGACCAATAAAATAATTTTAAATTCAACTCTCTGGTACAATGGAAGCCAGTGTAAAGATCTGAGGACTGGTGTGATGTGGTCGTATCTTTTAGTTTTTGTGAGTACCCTTGCAGCTGCATTTTGAACACGCTGTAGTTTTTGGAGTTTTTTTTTTAGGAAGGCCGGTATAAAGCCCATTGCAATAATCTAGCCTACTAGAGATGAAAGCATGGATAAGCTTTTCCAGGTCTGGTTTGGATAGTAGGCCTCTAATCCTTGCTATATTTTTAAGGTGGTAATATGCTGACTTGGTTAAGGAGTTAACCTGGTTTTCAAAGTGTAGATCAGCATCTAAAATAACACCCAAGTTTCTGGCCTATTTGTAGTCTGTAGTGATAGAGATTTTAGATAGTCACTGACCTTAATTCTCTCATTTTTATTGGAACCAAAAACAACTACCTCTGTTTTGTCCTTGTTTAGCTGAAGAAAGTTCTGGCACATCCAGTCATTTATCAGTGAGACACAATGACATAGGGAATCAATTGGACTATAATCAGAGGGTGAGAGGGCAATATAAATTTGTGTATCATCAGCGTAGTTATGGTAGGCAGTATTGTTGTCCCGCAAAAGTTTTCCTAAGGGTAGCATGTAAAGATTAAATAAGAGAGGGCCAAGGATTGATCCTTGAGGAACTCCACACGTCATGTTAACCTTCTGAGAGACGAAGTTGCCAATGGAGACAAAGTAATCTATATCTTGCAGGTATGACCTGAACCAGTGAAGGACCGTATCAGATAGTCCGACCCAGTTTTCTAGTCTATCTAATAATATAGAATGGTCAACGGTATCAAATGCAGCACTTAAATCCAATAAAACCAAAACTGATATATTACCAGAGTCAGAGTTAAGACGAATGTCATTAACCACTTTAATTAGTGCCGTCTCAGTACTGTGGTTGGGGCGAAAACCAGACTGGAAGATGTCAAAGCAATCATTAGTTTTAAGGAAACAACTAAGCTGGTGATAAACAACCTTCTCAATTACCTTACCTATAAATGGTAGGTTTGATATCGGTCTGTAGTTATTTAGAACAGACGAATCTAGAGTGCTCTTTTTTAGTAGGGGTTTAATAACTGCCGTTTTTAGACTGTGGGAAAAGGCCAGATGAAATCGAACAGTTAACAATTTGTAGCAGGTCTTTGGATAAATAATTGAAACACTTTTTGAGAAACACAGTAGGCAAAGGATCTAGACAGCAGGTAGATAAATTTAATTGCAAAACTATTTTTTCAAGGGTATGAGAGTCAATGGTCTTAAATTTAGACATTCTTATTGAGGTCATTCCAGCTGGATAAAAAGGTAATATGTTCTGTGCTGGCTGATTTATAGAACTTCTAATTGTTTTAATTTTATCTCTGAAAAAGTCAGCAAACTCATTACATTTACTGGCCGATAAATGGTCAGGGGAAGTTGACACTGGAAGACTAATCAGCCTGTCAACAACTGAAAATAGAACACGAGCATTGTTAGAGTTATTTTTTATCACGTCAGAGAAGTAGGATTGTCTTGCGATTTTTAACACAAGGTTGTAGTTATGCAGGTTTTCTTTATAAATGTCGTAGTGGATGTAGAGGCCTGATTTTCGCCATTTGCGTTCTGCTTTCCTACATTCTCTTTTCTGTGCTTTTACAGAAGCTGCCTTTCTCCATGGTGCTGCAAGCTTGGGGGAGATCAACTTTTCCTTTACTGGGGCAATTGTGTTAATGATATCTTCCATGTTTGAATTAAAATTATTTAAGAGTTGGTCCACAGAGGTTGACGTTGAGGGAGGGATCAGCGAAATAGCCTTAATAAACATTTCAGTAATCTTAACAGACTATGGTGACAGCTTGCTACATTTCCAGCGGCGCTAGGGACATTTATAATAAAAGTAGTCTTGTCAAAATAAATCTGTGATTGATTGAACGTCAATATAGTTGATGGCAATAACGTTACCCTGGCTTGTTCGTGTGTGGTGATGCAATGCGTCTAGCTTGGCTACCGAGCTCAGCTGTTATGCTATCAAACTAATCAAAATTAGCTGATGTTAGCTAGCTGAATATAAATTGAAGATAACTGAATGAACGTTATGTGACGAATTTCATACATTAAATTTATGCGAATAAATGACTCAGTAAAATCGAGAATGAAAATTAAATGTTATATTATAAAACATTATCTACTTAAGGAAGTTTACTGCAAGTTCGTTTTGCAATAGAAAATGGTGGGTTTGGTTAAGGTGAGGTTATGTCTGGTTGACCCTGCTCCCGACAAGGTCACTTCGGCTCCACGGAGCAGACGCAGTTTGTACAAACGGGCGGCGAAAAATACATCCGGAGATGCAAAACGGTTTTAACGAGGCCGTGGGTGATGTCACAATGACTTTGTCCATATTTTTATACAGTCTATAGGACTAACCCGAAATAAGGAGGCCTGGCGCACACAGAGCTCAGTGCAAAAATGCCTGTGAAAAATAGTAGAAGAGTGTTTTAAGATAACTTGCATATCTTTAGTAAATTTAACTCATTTATACGACTGCAAATAGAACGTTAAGCATGGTGTATCAGATAAAAATCTATATGGAGTTGTTTTCTGTAAAATGCAACTAAAATAGAAGGATGTCTACCCAAAGCAATGTAGGACAATTAATTTTAACGCGCAAGTCAGTGATTTAGTTAATATAGCCAGATTCTCTACAAATCTCTACAAATCTACCAAAACAACACAGTTGAAGAATGATTAGGTAGGTAACTTATAACAACTTTAGCCAATGTAGTTCAGTTATCACAAATAGCCTATGTTAACAACAAAAGCATGGCTTATCAGCTAAAAAACAATACTTATATGCGGAGTTGTTTTCGGTAAAATGCAACAAAAATAATTCTGTAAGCCAAGTTATACAGCTAGCTATATCAGCCATTGATTGGCTATGTGGTGCTAGCCAGGTACATTGGGTAAAACGCCCGTCCGTCCGTCCGTTGTCTTCCGCTTATCCGGGTCCGGGTCGCGGGGGCAGCAGCTTCAGCAAGGGAACCCAGGCCGCCCTCTCCCCAGCCACTTCCGCCAGCTCTTCCGGGGGAATCCCGAGGCGTTCCCAGGCCAGCCGAGAGATGTAATCCCTCCAGCGTGTCCTGGGTCGGCCCCGAGGTCTCCTCCCGGACGGACATGCCCGAAAAACCTCCCGAGGGAGGCGTCCAGGAGGCATCCTCACCAGATGCCCGAACCACCTCAGCTGGCTCCTCTCGACATGGAGGAGCAGCGGCTCTACTCTGAGTCCCTCCCGGATGTCCGAGCTCCTCACCCTATCTCTAAGGCTGAGCCCGGCCACCCTGCGGAGGAAACTCATTTCGGCCGCTTGTATTCGCGATCTCGTTCTTTCGGTCACTACCCATAGCTCGTGGCCATAGGTGAGGGTTGGAACGTAGATTGACCGGTAAATCGAGAGCTTCGCCTTTTGGCTTAGCTCTCTCTTCACCACGACGGACCGGTATAGCGCCCGCATCACTGCTGACGCCGCCCCGATCCGCCTGTCCATCTCCCGCTCCATCCTACCCTCACTTGTGAACAAGATCCCGAGATACTTAAACTCCTCCACCTGAGGCAGGACCTCCCCCCCGACCCGGAGAGGGCAGTCCACCCTTTTCCGGCTGAGGACCATGGCCTCAGACTTGGAGATGCTGATTCTCATCCCAGCCGCTTCACACTCGGCTGCGAACTGTCCCAGCAGGAGCTGAAGGTCGCTGTTTGATGGAGCTAAAAAGACCACGTCGTCCGCAAACAGCAGACACGCAATCCTTCCACCACCAAACTCGACACCCTCCGCCACCCGGCTGCGCCTAGAAATTCTGTCCATAAAAGTTATGAACAGAACCGGTGACATAGGGCAGCCTTGGCGGAGTCCAACCCCCACTGGGAACAAGTCCGACTTACTGCCGGCAACGCGGACCAGACTCTCACTCCTTCGGTACAGGGACTGAATGGCCCTTAGTAAGCGGCCATCCACCCCATACTCCCGGAGTACCCCCCACAGGATGCCCCTGGGAACACGGTCATAAGCCTTCTCCAAATCCACAAAACACATGTGGACTGGTTGGGCAAACTCCCATGCCCCTTCCAGCACCCTAGCGAGGGTAAAGAGCTGATCCACGGTTCCACGGCCGGGACGAAAACCACATTGCTCCTCCTCAATCTGAGGTTCAACTATCGACCGGACCCTCCGCTCCAATACCCTGGAGTAGACCTTCCCAGGGAGGCTGAGGAGTGTGATCCCCCGGTAGTTGGAACACACCCTCTGGTCCCCTTTCTTAAAGATGGGGACCACCACCCCGGTTTGCCACTCCAAAGGCACTGCCCCCGATGTCCACGCAATGTTGCAGAGGCGTGTCAGCCAAGACAGCCCTACAACATCCAGAGCCTTGAGATACCCAGGATGGATCTCATCCACCCCCGGAGCTCTGCCGCAAAACGCAAAAGATAAAAAAGTAGCATAACATACAAGCAATTTCTGAGGCAATGATGACAATTTTGGATGTTCATATACAAGCAAGTACAGCAACACTGTTTATTCCATTCCTCAAATAATATTCTAATGTACCTCATAGAAGCACACAATGCAGCTCAAATATATTATATGTGCAAAGACATGTCATAGACTATCCTCCCTGTCCATAATTCATTGGATATTTGACCTTGTCTGTCTCCACTGTGGCATCAACTTTATAGTTAGGTGTGTGCTACATGTGCTGTACTGAAGCTTTGTCACTCTAACGGCTCCCTTGTCTCACGCCACTTCCAGATTTTTCATCCGGTGAATCAAGTCATTATAAAATTGAGTTCTGTTGTAAATTTTTCTAAAAATGCATGAAATCTAATTGCTGCATTTTTTTCCCGCACATTATTTTGCTGGGGACATTAACCCTAATGTTACATTTAATTACATTATGAGCACTGGAGCACAGAAAAATAGTCCTTCTTAAATCCATTAAATACATTAGTATTTTAATTGGACATGGTGACAAAGGTCAATGACTGTGTTTACTTGGAGACTAATATTCAGTTATTATTCGGAATAGTCCGTAATTCTGACATCATGTAAACATAAGGAAGAAGCCAATCTTCTGAATACAGATTTTCAGAATAGATGTGATGGAATGTGCCATTATTTTTATCTTTTATAAAATGATATTAGTCATTATTACATGCACATTATCCAGAATTAAGTGGAATACATGTCTTTAATTGTGCATATACAGTATACAGGACTGATCCAGGTATGGCATGTTCAGATATTGAGTAATCACAGTGAGGTTTTATCAATTATTTCTGGTTATTGGAGGTTGTGGCACTGATGGAGGAATTTAGTGATTCAAAATGATTTGGGATGCGCAATTGTCTGATTCAATTTCCTTTCTTCTATTTTTGAAAATATGTTTCTGAATTAACATATTTTTATATTCACAAAATCCCCCAAAATATTGCACAAAGTAAAAGAAACAATGCCACACATTAAAATAAATGACAAACAAAGGAAATTAATTCATAATGTGTTTACTCATTCAAACAACAACAATGCAATAATGCATTTTGTCTGTATTTATTGTATTTATTCAGAATAATAAATTCAGAAGATATGGATTTGGAATTTTAGAACATTTTGTTCATTATGCACTGAGGAAGGTCGAAAGAAGGAAGTGTCTGCACCAATGCATTTTTGAGCACTTTTTTGCACCAACATGAGTGAAAAGAAATTAGTTTTAATCGCATATGCGTGAGTCTGCAGTGTGCGGATCTTTCTACAACTGAACGAGAACATTCAATGTATGCATAATGATTGTCTTCTTGAGCTAGTAGTCACTGTGTAACTGGGTGTTACTCACTTTTATTAATTACACTCCAACATTGTCAATTGCAAGTGAATGAAAAAATTAAAGGTTTTCCTCTTGCCATGGTTTTAGAGGAGTGGCCAGGCTCCTTCCCTGCGACAAACTGATCTGACAAACACATCTCAGATTTACTGGGAAATGTTCAGCCTTTGAAACCAAATTAACGGCCAGCCACTTTATCCGACTTGCTTCCTTTTTTATTTTCATCGCATCGAGACACCAAAGCTTTGATTTCCCCCGCAACCCTGATGGCAGGGTAGCTATTAGGCTAATTAGTGAAGAGACACCGGTATCAAGCCGAAGACTGCAGTTCCCTTACAGCATATGCCTGCCTGCCTGCCTGCCTGCACCATGAGATTTGACTGGCTTGCGTCAGGAGTCTATTTTTAGCCATATTCCCATGACAATAGAAGGCAGGTCCTTGACGTATCACATGACATGAGTCCTGGAGAGGAAAACCTTTGGCTCTTAACGTGGTCAACATTGACTGTATTGATCCCTCTGTTCAAAATGAGAGGATGTTTCCCTCAGCATGGGTTTTATCGCCTTCCCAGAGCACGAGCGTGTCTTTCTCTGACGTTCCTCATTTTAACTGATGGTGACATTTACGGCGGTTTAATCGACAGCCAAAATTCAGCAATACTTACCTTTTTTTTTCAAAAGGCACACACCGATGGGAAAAGTGAGAGCCATCTTTATGCTCACTGAATTGAAAATTATTTTTTTAAAAGGATTGAAAAGCTGTGATTCATCCACTAACTAATTAGGAAGAATAAAAATACTCTCAGTTAAAGGGATAGTTAACTTTTTTAGAGGCAGTAAGCTTTCATGTGTTTCGATTTGCCCACAAAGTGTGATAAACAATAATTGTTTTACATATTTACACAAGTTACTGGAAACACAACTTCTTGCTTTAGACCATAAACCCGCCAATGCCCTTATACCATCCATTTTAAAGCAGGAAAGACATAAACTTCTGTAAATATCTAAAAGATTCTTCATTGCACACAAAACCTGTCTGGACCAAGTATAAATACGTTGGATTGAACATGATAAACTAAAATCTGCTCAAATTTCTAAACATCTATGGGGCCACAATATACATTACATATCTGCATGAAACACTGCTACTGCATAATAAAATAATACAAATTAAAAATAGGTCAGTGACACAGACTTCAGGTAGTATAAAATGCACTTTGGGACAGACACGACATGTTCTGTCTGTTCTGTGTGATGGTCAAGGGATTCTAAAAACTTCAAATAACCACAACATATCACAGAGGGATGTATCCACTGTCATGGTTCGTGGGTTTTTGTTTTCTTTTTCGTTGCGCTTCTCGTCCTGGTTTCCCGATTGAGAATCTATTGGATTTTTTCCACGGTCCGTTCCGGGGTTTTGCTGTCCCTCACTCATTATTCTTTTCACCTGTGCTTCTACCTGCGGGGTATTTAAGTTCCCCACTTCTGCTTCCCCGATGCTTCTTTGTCATTCGACATTGCATTGAGCCAGGTACTAGCAACCTTGTGATATTAAACGTTGTTTATGTTCACGAGGGACTTGTTATTAGCTTATTTTCAGGTATAGGTTTTATTCCTCCTGTTAGCGTTCTGCGCTATTTATTTTGTCCTTTGCTGTTCTCTCTGAGAGTTTTTTTTGTTGTTGTTTGGTTTTGTTTTACACTCTGTTTTACACTCGGCCGTCCAAACTTATGTGCCGAAGGTGTTCTTTTCTTTGCTAAGTTTCCTGTTTTGGCTCCAGTATTGAGCTCGGGAGATTTAGTTTGTGTTTCACTCGTTATTAGAGTTTGCCCTATTTTAGCGGGTTGATTTTCTTTTGGCTGAATTAGTTTCCTGTCTTTTCTTTCTTTGCATTTTTATTGTGTTACTCCCTTTATTGGTCCTCACTGCATGAGTGACTTGTTCTGATCCTCCTACCTTTGCGTTTCATTATCCATTACATCCATTACACACCCACCACATATCTTTTCAAGAAAATGTGAATAGGTATATTAATATACATCTCAAAGTCAGCTAATAAACTCAGTCTTGAAAGAACTCAGGATTGTAGGGGTGTGGTCTACATCCACGCCTCAACCCGAGTGCCATCGACATCATCCAGCCCTTCATGTTTGAACCACACACAGAACTGTTCTTATACATGTTCCACACAAATAATTAAATAATTTCATGATTTATATTCATTTATTTTGGTTGCTGATCGAAACAAAAATTATGTGCATGGAAACTAAGTACTTCGGTGGATAATAGTTCTCGTCATATTTTTGTTACTGTAACCAGCCACTGAATAATACGACAAAACCATTTCCAAGGCATGGTTTATTTGGCAAACTATCTATCTTAACTATCTATTATTTTCTATATATTATATGATGAATGAGCAGTGCACCAAGTAAAAACGATGCGTGAGAGATGAGTTAGTTTCCATGCTAATCTGGGCAAGAAGCAAGCTAATGTTACTAGCTGGCACCACGGAGGGATGGATCAAAAGGTGAAAGAATAGGAGAGGGATAAAATTGGAGTACTCAAGTAACTACGTCATGCTGGTTTCGGAAATACATTTTTAATTCATTTAGAGCATAGACATTAATTAAAGCTTATTTTTAAACCATTTCTACTGATTATGTCTTACCGTCAATTTCCAGGAATATTCAATATAACACCCATTTGCAAACTATGTTGCTTTTCTGGACCAGCTTCGAGTATATTTTACATTTTAGTATTTTTTTTGTGAAGATACCAGCGCTGGCACTGTTTAAAAACGCCACGTCCCATAATTCCCTCTGAACGAGCAGCTTTGTCTCCAGACGTCATATAACGTTAGCCAGCAGTAGCACACAGCTCCGCTTTTAAACACTTTTTTCTAACGTTAGCTAGCTAGCTTGAAGGATTAAAAGCTATAATATGCAACAATATTTACGTTTATTTATTTATTTAGAATTTACTTATTTTATATATTTGGAAATTACTGATAAAAGCCATTCCTTAAATAGCCCTATAAATAAATAAGTTTGAGACAAGTAAAATCAGTGGGAAAAAGATTTTATTTCAAAACAAACTGTGACGTGCCTAACCGGCCATGTCTTGGGCATCACAGTGGGGTTTGCATCTCCCAATCTATCGCCCCTCCTCCTCCCGTATCAGCAGCACCACAGACAGAAGTACAGAGATGTAAAATCCAGGGATCAGAAAGGAAAAGTCCTGCTATGTGTTTCTTCCACCCATGAACTGAGCCAGCTGATTTCACTAATTAGTTCTACCTCCTCGCTGAAGAATTGTGCAAATTAGCAAATCCAGGTGATTGGAATTAAATACTGGGGAGGACTTTCTGAACCCAGATTTTACACCTCTGGTTAAGTAGCACTTAAGAGATGACTGCGCATTCATGCTTTAAGAACTGTTTTGGGAAACGTGTGTTACAAATTTAAGAGCCATCGTAGAATCGCTCGTTGAAATCGCACTTAACTCTAGGATTGATCGTTATCGGAAAACGCAGCCCAGGACGGTTTTATTGGTAGAGGATTCACGTCTATGTCACCATGGACCCATTTGGACTCCACCTTTTTTTTCAGCATACAGGAATAAAGAGATATAGATAGACTGAAATTTAATGAGATTGCAATGGAATTTATTGCTCGCGCTTTATTGGTGCTCAATACATAAGTTAATAGCCATAAATAAATAACGTGGTTTCCTTGACCGTCACTTTTACACATACAAATCAAAGACTCACTGGAAAAAACAAAGATTCTATCAAACTGATTAAATAAAATCTCACTCAGTCATTTTAGAGAAAGTCAGACATTGATATATGGTGCACTGACATTTCACAAGGCCTCTAATATAAAATTCTTTGATATTATCATACCAATTATCAGGAATGTACCCACAAAAAACCCTCAAATAGAGCACATAGATATTACCCTCATGTCTATGTTTTATGTCTCCTTGGTGTAACATTATGAATGAAGATAACAAGCTGTTCATGGTTAAATCCCACCTTGGGTAAACATAGGAGCAGTTCCTTTGTGCACTTGAATATGCAAATGCAATGTCTATCAGCACAAATGAAAATAAATAACTTCAATGTTGCTCTACACATAACATAGGCACATTTCTAAGCAATATTTACCTTAATAAATACTTGGATCATACAAATAGCCATATGGTGTGTATCATATATGAAAGATATACATTTATACTTGTTTTAAATGACCAAAAATGTGACTAGAACAAATACATAGGACTTCACATTTTGTTTGTTTATCTAAAAATGTATTGCTGCTTATTTGTAAGTATTTTTCAGAAAGCTATTGAACAGATGTTGACCAGAAAATCCCTTTTTTTATGTTCCCTCTGACAGCACATTTCAATCGAAAATGTCCAAGAGTCTCACATTAAGCAGATGCATAGACACTCCAGACTCCAGAAAATGGCCTGCAGTATTCCACCATTGGAGTTTCCAGGTTTGCCAAACTCCAGTGCTAAGGGTCGACTGTCAAAGATTAAATGAAGCTTATCCACATGGTATTGTTGTTTTTATATTTGTCCCAGAATTCAAAATGTAAATGCTATATTTTAAATATTTTTCAAAGCCGCTACAGAGATACCATATCTCAGGTCCTTCTAAATTTCATTATATTTTACAGTCCTGTATTTCTATTACTTTTTACATTTTTGTTGTCTTGTTTTTAGTATCCCCCCCCCCCAAATTAACAATAAATATTTGGGATTTATAATTGTTCCTCTGGAGATATTGCTCCCAAATAAAAAGCTCTCTAGCTAAAACACTAAAACACTCATTGGCTTGTTGCTGATACACTCAGCAATAAGCCAATGACTATTTTCCACATTACAACCCACACGGTACTGCATGAGAGCTGCAAACCAGCAAGCAGCTTGCTACTTCCAAACAATAAAAAATAGCTAGGTAACTATTGAATTAGATACCATGCATTTTATTCTTTATTAAATCTCATTAGCTTGATGTTTATAGAGCTTGTGAGTATGTCTTCACTATGGCAAGATACTTATTTCTTATCTTATACAATCTTTGATGAAATTGGGGAAGGACCTTACTCGACTGTGAGATGCCTTCTCAAGGGTAAGATAAGTTCTACACCTTATGTCATTATTATTATAAGCTATTATGTCACCTACTCCTGCTAATGAAGTAATGCTCTCATCATTGCAGATCTATTTTATTTCTAACTAGATCCAGGGTAGATCTCATTTCAGTAATGGTAGCCATGCTCACAAAGATTGCAAATTTGATCATGTGATACTAAGCTGCTCTGTACCTGCAGTTTTTTTTTTTGTTTTAATTATAAATTTGGCATGCCACATGGGGCTGAAATATGTCCAATTCCTACCATGATTAGGAATATCAATTGACTATTTATAGCCGCATTTATGCGTGATCTCCACTGCCGATTCGGAAGAGTGAAGACATCCACGGTTCTCTTGAAAAACGTGGTGTCACCAGCCTGCTTCTTTTCACACCGCAACCCTTAGCCAAGCTCGCACAGAGCCGAGTCGGAGGAACACATTTCATATGCGGATTTGTCTTGCAGTCCACAGGCGCCTGAAGGACCGGCGGGCGTTGCAGAGTGGTGACTTAACCGAATGAGCCACCCAACAGCTTAAGCCTGCAGTTTCTGAAAGGTGGATGTGGCTATGTGGATAGCTGGACAGGAAAGGATCAATACGATTCTTCTCTGGTTGACAAGGGGGGAAAAATTCCATCCCCTGGCATGTTTGGTTGGATCATTTGCAAATAATGTTCTGTGCATTCACAAACGTTTGGCAGCAATGTAACTCTATAGCTGTAATGGTCAACAGAGGACACGTGGGTGAAACTAATACAGTGGCACCTGAGTAATGCTGACTGACTTAAACCCACATTACCACTGGCAGGATGAAGGAAAATGTGTTCCTAGACATGTCTGAGGCACAATGTCTTGACTTTAATTACATGACTAAAGCACAGTGTCTCAGTTTTAGCACCCAGTCTGTTCTCACAGCAAATGCCCATTCATCCTATTACCTCATGGACATTCTGACTTCTCTAGCTCTCAGTTTTGTGACCTATTGTCATTGCCCAAATGTCATAATCTGATTCCAGTGAGACTATGATATTATATTAGCCATTTGTGTCATGGTTATTGGCAGCCTCTGCTGTTTCTGCGGTCGTCATTTTTATTGACGGCGGCGGGGTGATCTATTGGATTTTTCCCGCCTCCGTTTAGGTGTTTGGATATCGCCCGGCTATTATTCCTCGCACTTTTACTTGTTTTGAGTTTCCTGCCGGTTATAAATAGCTCAGGACCTCCGTCTTCCTACACTTCGAGATTGTTGACAAACGAAGTCGGTAAACGGTATAGGAATTCGGTCACTGCATTTCTAGTTTGTACAAATAAGAAACGCAGGAAGTCCGGTTATAATTAGGATTAGATTGGTTTATTAATTTCTTTCCAATCTTTCGCTTTATTCTTTATCTCTCGACCTGTTATCTTTTGTGTTCTACAAGAGTTTAGGTAACATTTGATTTTCTATTTTTTTGTTTTACCCGTTTATCTGTTTTTTTTTTTTTTGGTTGCTGAACCTCCTGTTACGCCTAATTATTTAGTGCGTGAGGTTCTTTTGTTATTTATTCTCGTTGTTTATCATGATACGCCTCCGTTTTTTGAGGCTGTTTTAATTTGCCTTGTGCTCGGGAAGTTTTGCTCTTGTTTTTTTGTTTAACCCTTCATGGTGCGGTTTCTTCCACTTTTGTCGTGTATCTTTCGAGATACGCTTTTAGAATCCTTATCGGTCGCGTTTGGTTCTCCGAACCTTACACTAACCATCACAATTTTAGGGTTGTATCATCAGTATTGCGCATACCAATTATATTTCAATACGAATGCTTTCATTTAAAAATATTCTCTGCATATTTCAATCATTTTGATCTACAGCTTATATCTAGATTTATTTTTATCATTGTGTTTTTATCCCATTATAATAAAATACACCATTTAATTATAGCCTATATCAATTTAATAGACGTAGTATAATTATCTATATATGTATGTTGAGTATTATGGTGAAATGGATAGCTGTGCTGTTTCATTTGACTGCCAAAACATGTGGTTTAATTTGACACATGACCCAACCCCAAGCATATAATATTGATGGCTCATTCATCCTGGAGAAACATCAGAAGGTTGGTTTTTCTGCCTTTTGTAAAGCTGTACAGATTTGTAAAGCTGCCAGCAAATATACATTCAGCAGTCTTATGTACTCTTATGCACATTTTGCAATGCTGTTTATGTTAATTATTCCACCCTTAAATGAGCTATACATATCCCTTGACTAAATGACACATCCTATGTAAAGCTCTGTGAGAAAGGTAACCTTTTAATTACAAATAGTTAGGGGAATTCCCGTCACTAAAAATTCAGGAGAATGGACCAGCAACATTTCAGGGTCAAGGTGATCACTCAAACCACAACGGCATTGAACCTGTTTCTGACTGGTGGCCACAAGAGCACGTCAAGCTTACAAAAGAAACAAATTTTCTTCAAACAATTTACTTCAAACCAAAAAAAAAATTTCAATCGGAAATCATCTTTTACAATCATATAACATTTTTTGATCCTGTACATTTTAATTTTAAGCTGCTCTCATATAAACCTTTAATTAAGATTATTAATGTAATGTAGGATAAATTCTGTTTGAATTTGAATACAAGACTCCGGGAGCATGTTCCATTAAATAAGAGTTGTTGACCCTCTTCAGCAAGACAAGGCCCCAATCAAGCTCAGATCAGCCATGATCCCAACGGACTGTACACTTTGAATACAAATGAGAGCCCAGGAAGCAACCAGAAACGATCGACAAATAGAATCAACCCCATTCCAATAGGCACGAAAGGGGACAGTGTTGCCGACCTTTGTATGAGTGTGGGGGTTGAAGCCGGCCTGTTTTAACACTTGTGGAGATGAAAGCAAAGGTAATGGTGTGGGGCTGCAGAAAGGAACAAGTTAATTAGTCGGTTCACTGACAGATTGATCCTGTCCACCCTTTATCCTCGGCTTCAGGTACAATCCAGCGCCTCATCACTCCCATTCTTTTTCATATGGAATGAAAGGGAGCTTAACCCCTTGATCTAAAGCTTTTACTTTGGGGGGGGGGGGGGGGGGGAAGGATGGAAAGGAAGAGAAAATTGGTTAAATCCTTTACAAAAGGTCACTTTGCTTGTAAGTCACTCAAACGTGACTAGCTATCATCAATATTACTTTTTTTATTTTGTCTGAGCTAATATCTCTTTTAAAATCCCATTACAAAACTAATTTATTCCTCCTGGGAAATTGTGCTGTGGCCAATCAAGGGGAGGGCCCTGACAACCCCTTCGTGGCTGTTATCACGTATCTAATTAATACATCATTTTTAAAACTCTTTGTGTGCCTGACTTGGATGCTCATATAACTGTGGATGAGGATCCTCAAGGAAAATGATGAGCTCACATCAATCCACCTGATCTAAGCTTTGGTAAATGGCCGCAATAGATGATGGCTCTAAGTGTCCAATGTCCCTTTTAAAGCATATGTCCTTGACTCTCCTGGTGTTCTGTCCCCTGAGGGGGTGGAAGCCAGGTACAGGTATACTGCTGTGTGCCCAGGCTAAGTCTGGTGACCACAGGGCTAAACCCAGGGCTAGACCACAGGGTTGCCTGTACACTGATATCTCAATTACACTTGTCTAACAGCTTCCTTAAGTGACAGCCTCAGTGTGCGTGTGGGTTGCTGCTCTGCACTCCTCTCCAGCAAGGTCACACTTCTACATGCATGTGTTTCTCTCACCTCACCCCGGCACCCAGCCAGCCGAGATCCAACTTCACTGATCATTCACTTCATGAGGCGGCCTGAGGTGAATGCAAGAACACCTGTTGCCACCGCAGACATCAGAGGCTCCTTTAACTTTCCTCTCCGCGGTTAATTATCCATATGTGGGACTTTTTCTTTAACTCGCTTCTTTTTCACAGGCAACCGACAATTTGGAAAACTGGATTCACGCGTGAAAAGAAGTGCCATGCAGCCAGAATGCCAGAGATGGAACCGTGGCTGTTTTTTGCCGGCAAAATGTGATGAGTGAAATCCTAGCCCATGCTAAAAAGTAAATGCCATGCCTTTGAAACCAAAATGGTAAATTAGACTGGCATTCCACGATCATTGTGATGAGCAATGGTGTTATGCAGTTTGGGAATATCTGTTTAAATGTAAAACCCTGTTCCTGATATGATGCATTATTTACACACACATTCTGTTATTGAAACTTTTGCACACTATTGGAATGGCATATATATATATATATATATATATATATATATATATATATATATATATATACACAGTATATATAGTTATTTATTTGACCTTTATTTATACATGGTAGATTGACTCTTTTACTGCAACGCCCTGTTAACACCCCCCCCCCAATTAGCCTAACCTCCATGTCTGGATTGTGGGAGGAAACCGGAGCACCCGGAGGCAACCCAGGGACACAGGGTGAACATGCAAACTCCACACCAGAAAGGCCCTGGCCAGGATTCAACCCCGGGAGGAGACTATGTGCTATCCACTGCACCACCATGCTGCCTTTTAAATGTATAAAAAAACGCCTTTTAAATGTCTGTACAGTTATGTACATTGCAGGACATACGACAGCCTACCTGACTGTTTTCTTCAATAAATAAAGTGGTGGCTAGGTGTGCGACCTTGCCTGATGTCCTTCATCTTACATCTATGTCACACCTTGGGGTGCGCTGCCTCCACTTATTGCCAGATCTGGTGTGTTACACGGGTACCGCTTATCCGCGCACTTCCCACAGGCATATCTGCACTGCGAGTCTGCAGCATCTGTCAGCATAGCTTCTCTGAGTGTACTAGTCACTCGCGCATGTGCGTGCGTGTGTGCGTATGTGTTTAAGGCACAAGCACACAAAGTGTCATGGCACTGGGGTGCTGAAAGGGATCATCTGTCTACAAGCCTCTTGGATAAGGATCACCCTGGCAACGGTCCTGCATGCTCAAGGAGCCAGGGGCTGCTAGACTGACACAGGAAGGATTCTTAGTGCAGGAGCTGAGGGAGCCACTTAGTATGCACCCCCTGTTCTCTGTAAATGTCCTCAGCCCTGTGTGCCTGGGTCTCTCACTCACTCTCTATCTCACTCCTTATTTCCTCTTCTCTCTCTCTTTCTGTCGCTCTATTCCTTTCCCCAACTCCCCCCGTCATTCCCCCACCTCGATTTTCCTCTCTATTTCCTTTCCTTGTTCTCTTTTTCTCTCCCTTCCTCCCCATTATTTTTCCCTCTCCATCCCTCGTCTCCCCCCACAGCTCAGACGGGCAGCAAGCCAACGTTAAGCTCAGACTTCACTGTTAAGCACAGAGCAATACTAGTGGAGCTGCGTGCTGTGTCTTTGCAGTAGCAGTGGGCACCTCTGCGTTTCTGTTTGACTCGCAGATTCTCAGTGCTTTGTCGAAGGCAGCAGGTGCCGGTAAGCTTTCGAAGAAGACTCTCCCAGCTCTGTGGTGTTCCCCACTGCAGTGTTGATGTGGCTGTCACTGAGACGGGGTAGGGGGGGGGAGGTGGTGCCAACAGCCCTCTCGCTGCATCCTGCTCCCAGTGAGATTGATAGCCTTTGGACGATGGCAGCTACTCGTGCGCTCTGAGGACGAGCGATGCCGCAGGACGTGAGCGGAGGAACAGGGGCCATGTGGCAATCTGGAACATTCCAGCCAGTCCTATAGATTCAGGATACACACACACACTTTTACTCATGAACACTTATGTACACATTCATAAAAACGCACATGCAAACTGCTCCAGGCATCTCACCTGTCTGTGACTGACACATCGGCTCTCAAAAGTCCCACCCCTTCACTTCCTGACTGATTGATGCAGATGGATGAGGCAGGAGGGAAAACATCCTCTCCACCTCTCGCTCTCTGGTTCTCTCTCTCTCCCTTGCTCTCTCTTTCCCTCTCTCTCTTGCTCTGCCTGCCTCTCTCCCCCTCTATCTTTCTCATTCTCACTCCCTCTCTCTCGCTTCTGCAACTCCGCTGCTAGCGTCCGATCTTACGCGGGGAAGGAGCCTATCTCTCGCGTACGCAACGAGGGGGAATAAAGGAGCGAACTCCACATGAGCGGCGCAGCTAGACTTGGGATCTGCGGGCTCCTGCCGGAGATGTAGGAGGTCCTCGGCGCACTCGCGCGTGTGTGTATGTGTGTGTGCGCGCGCGTGTGTATGCGTGTGTGAGCCAGCAAGGCAGCTGAGGACCAGCTGGAATGACCCGGGCGAACAGGAGAGCTGCGGAACGCCTCAGCGGGCTGGCCAGCCGGAGGACTCTCTGATTCCCTCTCTCACACCTTTCCCTCGCGCCGGTAGCCTGAAAAACAAGGGAACGGTCACCTGTAATCGGCCGGCTGATGGATACCAAAACCCCAGTGGAGACAGGTAAGAACGAATGGCTTCATGTTTTTTAACTCTGATTCCGGCGGAGATCGGACCGTACGGAGAAAAACTGGTCTTGCTCAGAGCTGCTGGCTGCCCGGTTGCCTCTGCTCTCTCTGTGCCGCCTCTCTTGCTCAGGAGTTTGGTTACGGAACCACGCAGACCCTGCACTCTGGACTTTGACTGGGGTACGGACATTCTACGTGAATCGCGATTAAAACAAATTACAGTGAATCGCAATATAAAGTGCTAGCAGCACTATGGGAAATAATTAGCAGTAAAAAGGTTAAAGCTATGTGCTCGCAATACAGCAATAGAGTGTCACTCCACAGCCTGTTCCTGTTTTAGGTAAGCACTGGTGTGAGTCCCAAGCCCTGATAACACGAGACAGAGGTCTTTTGTAATTGGTGGAAAGGGACAGTCACAGTTGGTAATAATCCTGTTTCAGAGAGCATGGGGGTATGTTCTCTTGTGAGGAGCACTTCTCCAATTTTAATACTGATGAAGGGGTTCAGGGAGGGGTGGATGGAGGGCTGTCCCACGTTTGTCCCGTTGGTGGCACTGAATCTCCCTAGAACGGTTGTTGTGGAGGGAGACAGAGGGGTGCAGTTTGTTTAACAGCTGTAGATTAATGATGCTCTGAAGGGGGGGGGGGGTTGTGTTCTCTAAAAGCCAGAAGGGGGGTAGAGACTGCAGGACACTGCTTGGCAGAAATTGAGTGAGAAGCCACAGGTTGAGCACGAGCAAAGCTGAAGTCCATTGAAGGACGGAGGGATAAAGCAGGAGTGAGGGAGAGAGAAACACACAGACAGAAAGGAAGAGAGAGAGAGAGAGGGAGAGGTAGACAAACTGTACTGCAGCCTTTTTCTGGTCACTGCAATGGATCTGGGTAAATGACTGGAGAGCGTTTTTGTTTGTTTTTTGATGGCGTGCTGTTTTCATTTTAATTACCATGACATTGCCAAAATGTGGGCTTGCAAATGAGCCGTGACATGGTGCTATGGAAGAGAACTGGCCTGCGATATTCAGTGGCTGAGTCAGTTGTGGTGGATTATTTTAGGGCATGGATGTCCGGGCAGAGTCTTATTTGTGCTGAGCAATTCACTTTGCATCAGTTTACTCATGTACATTTTTCTCGTGTAAATGAGTTTGCTGATTTGCTTTCAATGTAAACATTGTTGTGTTTGGTGTTCAAGGTCCAACAGTATTGGCTGTCACTGTTTTAGGGTTACTCTGATGCTATTGGCATCACACTTAATGATCACTACAATAATAAATATACGTGTTGTGGGATTTCATATGTACAACATGCAAGTGGTGCTGCATTTTTAAGATTGGCTCAAGTCATTCAGGCGCTTGCAAACCGGGTAACAGAGGAAACGAGATGGGGTGGACCACAGAGAATGGTGAATTCAGCGTCAAACCAAATCTAAACCGATATCATTTATGAGCAGGCCTTTCACACAGAGAAAACAGTAGCTCGGAGCTGTATTTCAGAAAACAGCCAATGGTACATTCACTGTGTAGTAATCCAGAGGTACCAGTGCCTGTAGAGACGTCATTTCCCTTTCATGACAAGATGAAAATACAACATACACCTGAATGTCAAGAGCATCAGTGGTGCCCATATTCGGAGAACAAGTAGCGGGTGTTTTTTTGTCCTGTGCAAAGTCTAGATAAAATGCATTACCTCACTTAGACAGAGCCAATGAATTCAGCGGGGCCAGCAGGAGTGAGCTGTGGGATCAATTAGCCCTGGAATCGACAGGCCAGCACACCCCCGCCCCCCTTATATTTTACTCTCGTAAATGGGGAATTGGAAGACAGAGATTTGGAATACAAATTGTTTGGCGAAAGGGAGTTCCATTCCCTCCCAATTAGCCGCAGATCGATAAAAATGCCTTTGCTGAGTAAAAAGCACTTACCTTGCAAAATGTAGTATTATTTTTTCTTCTTCTTTTCATCTGAACCATTTAATAGAACATTAAATGGTAAAATGTGCTTCTTTCAGATGTGAAGGAACAGGGGCAGGAGGGTAGCAGACTCACTTGGACTGTCGATAACCACTGTGATCATACTCTCATATTACTGCTTACCTCCATACAGGGAACTCTGCAATTGAGTACATGTACTAAAACATCTGTTACATCTGCCAGTTACTGCTTTACACCTCATAAGCCATGCAATGTACTACAGGTGAGCTAGCACTAGGGACAGGCAAATCTCTCAGAACTGGTCATCTGTATGCACTTGACAAGGTAAGGAGTGCTCATGCATCATTGAACTAAGGAATTCTGGACAAATTCAACCTACTGGGAAAAAGTCATGCCACTGTGGACTCTAGGCCCAGAATAGAACAACTGATGTCATGAGGCTGTAAGGCTTACCCTCTGCTCATAACACGTGTGCTTACAGACTGTCCCACTGTGGAGGGCCAAGCTCTACTATTTTTGATACAGTCACAACAGTTGTTATTTTTATTTATTATAATTCTTTCATGGTTCATTATGTAACAATATCTATTGCTATGATATAAAATAATAATAACAATAATAATAATAATAATAAAAAGAAGAAGAAGAAACTCAATTATTAGAATAGAATAGAATAACTTTTATTTCCCTTTAGGGAACTTCAGTTGTAGCCCCAGAAACAACAAAAAAGACATAGACAGTGGGGCAGACCCACAACACACAAACAAACATATCAAATAAAGACATTCAATATAATCATTGCATTAATCACGTGAATTAAAGTGGAATAGCCATGATTAGAAATAGGCCCCGCTGTCCCGAGATGTCCAGTGTCATAAGTCCAACACACCAACTCCGTCTCCACGACTTTCCTCCATACACACAGTGCTGCGGTCTCTGTCCACTGTCGAAATGGAGCTCAGCCTTCCCAGTCGCCACCTCACTACTCCGCATTATATTTTCCTTCCCTGGTGGTCTTCTGAAGATTCTCTCATAAGTGCATAAATAGCGTATCCAGTAAAGTGCTGCATTCAGAAAGCATGAATAATAGACAGGTCTGCAGATTTTAATCACCGATAGTGCGCCCGTCCAGTCATTTCTGGCGTAGACCTGACCTGAATACCAGAGTGGCAGCTGGCAGAGGCAAGTGGTGTTATGGAGAAAGATACACTTTCGATACACTTACAATTATAAAGATACTAAATACTCTATAAAGACATACCATTATAAAGATACAAAGTAACCTATAAAGATATGCCATTATAATGATACAAAATATTCTATAAAGACATACCATTATAAAAATACCCTATAAAGACATACCATTATAAAGATACAAAATACTCTATAAAGTTATGCTATTATAAAGATACAAAATACTCTATAAAGACATACCATTATAAAGATACAAAATGCATTATATAGACATACCATTATTAACCCCTTCTCTAGCTTCTCTTTTTTTAACACAAGCCTGAAAATAAAAGGGTTATTGCTCCTGAACCGCTTTGACTACAGGCATAATCTCTTCTGGTCTCTTCTGTCAGGTTTTTCAAGAGTCAGAATTACGCTAAGTATTACTGAAACACAGTGACAAAAGCTCAAACGAAGTGGAAGTTATATTTTTCACAGGCTGGTTGAGATTAAAATAAGAAATACACCATAAAAACATACCATTATAAAGATACAAAATACACTATAAAGATATAACCAAGCTGGATAGAAATAAAAAACACAAATATTACAGCAATTAATTTGCAGGGAAATCAGAGGATGCAAAGAAGCAGCCATTTATCATGCTCTTCAAGATACTTGATACTTGCAGCGAGCTGCCTGGCCCTCCCACCCTTCATCGGTTATCTCATTGAGTGTCTGCTACATATTATGTGTTGCCGTAGTCTTGGTTTGACGAGGGGACTCAGAGACATGCCGTGCCCTCCTCTAAGGTACTTCAGCAGCTAGGCGAGAATAGAAGCTCTCCAGGTGGTCCTGAGGCACTTCACACATCAAAGAAGAGGACCACAGAATCAGCGCATCCTTTCCCCTTCCCCATATTTCTCTTTGTTTCCCAATCTGGAATGCTTGATCATAATTGCAAGTCTGCCCCACCACAGAATCCTCTGTACATACTAAAGGATGCAGACCAGCATGTCCTCCACAGCTGCCACTCATCTTCACTATACAGTCCACCAGCTGAGCTGGTGAAGGACTATTCTAACTTAAAACCCTCTCTCCCTGGGTGATGCTATGGCCAATTATGCATTTCTTCTTGGGGGGGGGGAGCAGATATTATTGCCCCCCCATTGTAATCATGTTCTGGCAGCTGTGCATTGAAAACCAGTTTGTTAGATGGATGCACTTGAGAGTCCCTTGCCTCTCTCTTTTAGACCAAACCATACCATGGCCATGATACCAGCAGGCACATTTTGGGTTTTATAGTGAAAATAAATTTGAGCCATGATGTGGTTTAGTACTTTGTTGTTTAGTTACAAACATAATTTTATATACAAACCTATGATCACAGTAAAATAAAACTGGGAGAAAGCAAACCACAGTAAAAAAAGTATAATAAACAAATATTTTATGTCTTATGCAAACTTGATATTTGTTTTGTTGTATTATGCATTTAATGTATGCAATCTAGGCCTTCCATTACACATGACATATTTTATAATTCAATAAAATTACTTTCACGAGTCAATGCAGCTTTTAATGCTAGAAATAAAACATGATTCATTTATATAGTTTACAGAGAAGGGTATAATGCCTTAAAACTGAAAACACACACGCACGCACACACACAGACACACACACACGCAGCCTCACACAACACATACACACACAGCATACTCTATGAAGAAGTGTTTTACATTTATGCTCCAAGGTAGTAGAATGGTTCAGAAATCAAGTGTGGGAGTAACTCTCTTGTGTGCCTTGACAGTGCTGTATTTAGTACTAAGAGGCACCAAAAGGTGTACCATATGTACCCAAGGCCTCTTCGATATCTCATAACGCCCTGCAGTGTGCTCAGTGTGTTACTCACAGGAGTGGAGTGATACTTCAGGAGCACTGGTTCACAGCCTGTCTGTCTGAAGATCTTGACCAGATTCTCACTTTGGTAACAAACACAGCAGTCCTCAGGCTCTGTGGCACAGCAAGTCCATCTGACAAGACACAGAGTTGGTAGATTCTGCTTTCCCTCTTATTCTCTCTCTCTCTCTCTCTCTCTCTCTCTCTCTCTCTCTCTCTCTCATTCTCTCTCTCTCTCTCTCTCTCTCTCTCTCTCTCTCACACACACACACATTACAGGTATCATCAGTAAACAGTACAGAGTGAACTGTACAAACCTAGGATGCAGCAATGTGGACCGTTATCTTACAGTAATCCTGCATTCAGTTATATAAATATGCATTCTTTTAACATGCAGTAGCACTTCAGCAGTAGCGGGAGTATGATGATCCGGGAGCTCATGAGAGACGCTTTGACATAAAGGTATTGCAATCCCTTATTTAATACTGTGAGTAACAAAAAGGTATGCCATATATCACAGGTCATGCCTTTGATTTTCTGTTCCTCAGTGTATTTGTTTTGCAGAGAGGTTGCAGTTATTTCACTACTCTGTTGCCCTTCAGGCTCTGCTCCTCTAGAGAGAGCCATGCTTCTCCCCAGTCACCAGCGAGGAGACAGGGCATTAAGGCTAATGGTACATGTGTATTGTTAGCAGTGGCTATGTGTTAAAAATAAAAAATCTAAAATAAAATAAGTGCCCTCCACTATATTGGCACCCCTGGTAAAGATGAGTAAAAAGTGTTATAAAAAATTCACCGTTTGGCCATGACTTCCTGATGTCTGTGACCCAACTACATAAAAAAAACTCTTGATATCTCTATTTCTGGTACTCTTACAATCGATACTATAATGTCTCTGCATTTGAATGGATCTCTGGGAATTGGGGGGTGGGACTAAATTTAGCTGTAAATTATGCTGGAACAGTATGGAATACATGGCTGGTAAAATGGCTGTAAGTCATCAAGGGTCTGACGTATCAAATAAGCCTCAAACCATCACTCTGCTGCCAGATATGTAGTAGATATGGATGGATCACTTTAAGGGTTGTTTCTCCTAATACATTTTGCTATTGAACTCTATGGAAAAATAAGTCAGGAGAAGAAACCCTTCAAGCCAGACCTCCCATATTTGAATACCTAAGCTGTTTTGTTGACCATGGCTTCGCCATTGTGCTCCTGCACTCTGCTGTTCTGCAACATTCGCCCTGTGCAATTTCTCCTGTACATTTGCCGCATCCCCTGAAAGCTGGACGTGCAAAACATAAAGTGTGTCTTGAGGCGGAATGAAGCCCACCTACCTCAAGTCAGCTGCGTTTTTCATTTTCATGGTGCCCCGTATATCAATACATACACTGAATATGTAAATGAATGCCTATATCCTATTGATCATTAATTGTTTTGTCTTTGTAATAGATTATGTTTCATTCTAGACAGATTTTTTATTTTACATTTTTAAATGTTTTGCTGCCAAAAAAATTAATCTATTAAGCTTCTGTAAAATATATACAGTGCCCTCCACTATTATTGGCACCCCTGGTAAAAATGAGTAAAAAGGGTTATAAAAAATTCACCGTTTGGTGAATTAGCTTAATCTAACATTGAAAAAATTAGAAAAATCCAATCTTTAATTGAAGTGAATTTATTATGAGAAAAAAAAATCCTTCATCAAGAAATAATTATTTTTAACAAAACCATGTGTGCCACAATTATTGGCACCCCTGCATTTATATATAGAATAAAGTAATCATTATAAATATTTGGTCGCATATCCTTTGCATGCCATGACTTCCTGATGTCTGTGACCCAACAACATCAAAAGACTTTTGATATCTTATTTTTTGTAACTCTTAAAAGTACCAGAAAATAAGATATCAAGAGTCTTTTGATGTTGTTGGGTCACAGACATCAGGAAGTCATGGCATGCAAAGGATATGCGACCAAATATTAAAAAGTATTACTTTATTCTATAAAATAAAGGTTCAATTAAAGGTTGGATTTTTCTCATGTTTTCAATGATAGATTAAGCTAATTCACCAAAAGGTGAAATTTTTAATAACCCTTTTTACTCATCTTTACCAGCGGTGCCAATAATAGTGGAGGGCACTGTATATACTGTATATCTATTTTTTTTTTTTTTTTTGGTAATTGGGTTTTTTGCTGTTCCCATGGATACCTTTCCAACCCATTGCAGTGAAAATATAACCTCTCACAGTAAAAACACAGAAACACACATATGCATGCACACACACCCACACACACGTACACGCACACTCCCTCACACACACACACACACACACACACACACACACACACACACACACACACACGCACACACACAAAGGGAAGAGCCCTCCGACTCAGCACTGAATGAAACAGCACTCACTCTGGGAAAGGAGCAATCACTCAGGGGTTAACCACGTCCATCAGGCTGGAGCACACCTGCAAGCCCCAGGGAACGAAAGAGAACGTTTACATGGACGACGGCAGGCGAGTGACCCGACTTGAACACTTTTTAAAGGTTGGGTGAGGAAAACGAGAGGAGAGTGAATGGCTAGGTTTAGCTTTATCTTGAGGATTATTAGTTGGACTGCTATTGCAAAATGCTTATGTAATTCACATTTAATTCACATCTATTTCCCACTTTTGCACAAACAAGTTGTTTTCTGCCCCCTTTTCAGATGTGACTTTCCAAGAACCAATGGAATTACATTGTATCCCTCCATCCATTCAGAGTGGCTTGAGATTTAAGGTGGTGTCACTTCTAACCCACACCTTTATAGGATAGGACACCGCAAGAATTAAGAGGGCCCTAAGGCATAATTCATGTTACACCTTATCAAATTGTTCTTTTGACCTTAGTATTTTCACCCCAGCCGAATTCTCAACAGCACCCACAGCACGCTCCAACACACTAGCACAACAGTAATGCTACAACAAAAAAGTGTGAAGGGATCAACAGTAAAAATACACCATTAACCATAATTATCCTCAAAACCTGCCTTCTTCACCAGAATTATGATATGGACCCTATTTTTGCAGTCAAGGCGCAATTGTAAAACACAAGTGCTAACTCATGGAGGTGGAGTGTGTCAAACTCAACTCCAGTAATGTCGTACTACAGACAGTAGCACACCTGAGGCGCAGCTGCAAAATAGGTTGGTTTACAAAGAATAAATTACCTGTGGGTGTGGCAGAGGTTTGGATTCATTTTGGCCAATCAGATTAGCTGTTTTTCCAATTAATACCAGTGCATTACTGCCATAGTGAACTGACAATTCTGTACTTTTGAAGAGCATAGAAAATCACCAGTGTACAGATAATGGGCATTACATTTCCACAATAATAATATATTTACTTATGTGTTCATTTATTTATTTTTTGGAGAGGCATGTTGTGACTGAAAATTGAGTCCAAAGTTCAGTTTGTGTTGTGACTGCACAAATGATAGCTGTCGGTGAGGAATATGCACTCGACTTGGTCTGGCCAGGCGCGAAATTACATTTTGAAGGGGTAATGACTGATAACCAAGCATTGACTGCTGGGTATGTAGTTGTTGTTGAGTTTTTCTCCCAATATAAAGAACAAAAATCAGTAAATAAAAAGTCAATAAAATAGAAAAATATCCCAAACATGCATCATGTGGATATACATCATTACTGATGAACAAATGACATTTTGTGTTGTTATTGTACTGCATGTGTGATGTGGAGAGGAGGGAAAATGCTGTGGGTTAAAGAAGTGGATAGTGGAGGAAGGGAGCTGTTTATGGACAAAGAGGTAGGGATGAGTGCAGTGAGAAAGAGATACAGAAAGACAGAACCTCTGTCACTCCATCAAGACCTCTCTTTGACAAGTTACCATCCAGAAGGCATCTTAAATGTTTCATAAAGCAGAACTTTTGAAATACAAATATATATATTCGTTTAATATTTCAACAGAATTTAATGGATTCCTTTTTTCGCCGATCCCACATTTTATGTGAATATTTTCCCTAAACACTCTATTCGGCACTTTCGTGTCAGGATTGGAGTGGATTTGTCCAAATGAACATAATGGAGTCAGTTGGAATGTACTGTATATGGCTTTCTAGGAACGAGCCTCGAGAGGCTAAAAGGGTCTTAAGTTCACTTTCTGGGTTTCTTTTTTATTTCAGTTTTAGTGTATGTTTTTGATTGACTCAGACAGTTTTTGTGTGATGAAGAATATTTTTGATACTTGCAGAAATGTCTCACAACCTGCCAGCTTCACAATGGCTTGTATTGGGCATCAGTGGGTTTGCGGTTTAAAAATTACACTTGCAATACAATAACTCCAAAGCAGCTTGTATAGCAATGTGACTTACATATGCATATTTAAGCATGTGGCTGAATGGTCATTTCTGACATGGTGATTGAGCTTGCGTTTAACAGTGCTGTTGTGTTACTATAAAAACATGCTAAATTGTAACATGTAATATGTCTATAAGAGAAAACATTCAACAGAAGCCTGGTAGATATTTGTATGTACAGGGTGTGGCCAAAAAAGTGAAAAAACCAATAATAGGGCATTGTACCACACAAGCCACCAGAAAGGATTCTATCCGCCATCGCTTAGAATCTAATTCTACAGGAGGGAAGCAACACCATTTTTCTAAGACAAAGTCAACTCATACCTTGTTTTTCATGCTCATCAAACTACTGCCTGTCAACACATGCTCTGTAGATAGCGGTATTATTGTTGTGGAAGACACCCTTTCTGGCAGCAAATAAATTAAATTTTTGTAGTAATTAGCATTGACCATTCCTTCTAAGGGGATGCATGCACCCAAACCATGCCAGGAAAATAGCCGCCACACCATTACAGAATTACCAGAACCCATCACTATTCGAACCAAACACTCAGGCCAATAGGCTCTTTTAGGCAGTGCCATCATGCCCATGATTTTTGGCCTCTTTGAAATATTAAATTTACATATTTTTTCTAATTTCTGATTTGTAATATGTATTCATGATGAGTTTAGTAAATGAGCTAGTAAATGTAAATAAGATGGACTAACAATTGTAAGTAAGAAGACCTAGTAAATGTAATTAAGATGAACAAATAAATGTAAGTAAAAAATAAAAAAAAATGTAACCAAGATGGACAAATAAATGTTATTTATTTATTATAAATGTTATAATGTCTGCTTTTAAGCTGAGGACACTTGATATTTCAAGGCCACTACAGTTTATTAAAGCAAGCAAACTGTACTGCTTGAATGCTGATGCGCTGCTCATTAGCGCATGGAGCCAATTCATGGATGCTGCCATGTTAGACTATGGTGCTTTTTGGAACCAGAGCATGCATCCTGGCTAAATGTAAACGCTGCATTACTCTGCAGGAATAGTTTTCACATTCAACATGCGATTTATTCTTGTAAATGAGTATGGCCAGTGCGTAAGACCTTTAGCTTATGTGCTCTCTGCAGCTAACTAAAACAAATGCTAGTGTGTGTGCGCTATCTGCTCTGAAGCTAAAAAGCGTGGCTACTAGGAGGTTAAACATGAAATCATCAAAAAAATAACTCCATCTCACATCAGTCAAACAATGCAAATGTTTATTTGCTTTCAAAATATGAAACTTATTCAGCATGCATTGGGCAAGAGGCAGGAATACACCCCGGACAGCCAATCCATCACAGGGCACACCATTCACTCATGCACTCTATTGATGCACCTAATTTGATCAGTTAAATAATGTTGATACCCCTTTTTATGTAATTGTTTCTAATATAGCACAATAAGCACAATGCGGACATGGGCACCATGAAAAGCACCTAATTTAGAGAATGTTACAGCTTGTTAAAATGCTGGACAATGCAAAATTGTGGCTGGAACGGAAACTAGCATACACAGGCCAAGGACATAGTTTTGGAGCCACTGACATAAACTATCCCAGAATATGTGGCTTTATTGCACACCCTGTTACACTCTATTATGACAACAGTCGCGATTTGTTATTAGTGGCCATGCAGTGTCTTTGTTACCATTAAGATTATCCACAGCTGACCATGCATACTGTTTTTTCTTTGCTTTGTAGTGAGTGTTTATGCCTCCGGGTTACAGCCATCGCTGGATGTAAACAAAATTACATTGGCTACAAAAATCTCTCTCTCTCTCTCTCTCTCTCTCTCTCTCTCTCTCTCGATTCTAGTACCTGAAGTGGAAGGGTGGGTGCAATCCCCTGAATCAATCATCATGGTTTAGCATGTTACTGCCGTAACTGTGAGAGCATTTAAACATGGCAGACATGGTTCAATAACATGATATATTAGGCACATGCACACACAGTATCTCTCTCTCTCTCTCTCTCTCTCTCTCTCTCTCTCTCTCTCTCTCTCACACACATGCACCCATACACACAAACTCCACCCCATACTATTCATATTAGTTATAGTACTCCAGGACGGTGACGGGATTAAACCAATTAATTCAAACAAGAGCATTCCAAGTGTCTTCACCCCTCACCTCAGCATAATATAGTATCCATGGTGTAAATTACCTGGAGTGATAACATTGATGAGATGCAAGCAATAGCTATACAGGCATGCACACACACACACACACACACACACACAGATGCACGGGGGTCTGACGTTGAATAAAATATCTGGAGAAGCCAGCCAAATGTATTTGTATCACCTTCATTGAATGATTAATCACCTTTATTGTCCATGCAATTACACACTTCTATCTGTGTTCTCTGGTTTTCTATTAAACCTGAGCGTGCTATGAATTATAATGAACACACAGATGCTCTTAGTGCAGTATTTCATCAGTCTGATACACTGGACCTATTCTATTTGATGTCTGTTTGTTTTAGTAATATCATGTTTTTCATTGAAGCAACTTGTCAAATGTTGTTACAATAACATTGTAATATACTACACAGCCAAAAGTATTCGGACACCCCTTGGTCTGACGATTCTCTGCTTCCAACTTTGTGGCAACAGTTTTGGCAAAGCTCTTTCCTGTTTCAGAATGACAATGCCCCAATACTCTTGTTTGTGACTGTGCACAAGGAAGGTCCATACAGAAATGGTTTGTCATAATTGGTGTGGAAGAACTTGACTGGCCTGCACAGAGCAATTGGAAAGCTGACTGCAAGCCAGGCCTCACTAGCCAACATCAATGCCTGACCTCACTAATGCTCTTCTGACTGAATGGAAACCAATCCATATAGCAATGTCCCAACATCTAGTGGAAAGTCTTCCCAGGAGAGTGGAGGCTGTTATAGCAGCAAAAGGGAGACTCCATATTAATGCCCATGGTTTTGGAGTGAGATGTTGGATGAACAGGTGTCCATATGCTTTTGGCTATGTAGTATATATATATATATATATATATATATATATATATATATATAGGGACACCTTAGTCTATGTTCTTGCAAGGATTATCAGATACAAATGGAGGCCCTAGAAACAGACTATGACCTTGCAGTATATATTAAACAACTGTTATTAAATTATTACATTATAAACTGCTAAATTAAAACATTTTATGTGTAATCATAATAGATGAGCCATTAGTCTCATTTCAGCAAGAGGTTAATATTCCATTCTGACCCATATTTGTCTACATGCAG
This sequence comes from Ilyophis sp. 1 JC-2022, assembly GCA_022702515.1. NCBI lineage: Eukaryota > Metazoa > Chordata > Actinopteri > Anguilliformes > Synaphobranchidae > Ilyophis > Ilyophis sp. 1 JC-2022. The sequence continues at coordinate 28,476,826 of CM040397.1, forward strand.
GGACCTGCCACAAAATGGAGTCAATGGGCCTTATTCATGAAGTGTTCCTAAATATGCGCACATTTATGTCCGAAAGGAGTTGGTACAAAAAAATAATGATAATTACGAAGCGCGTCCACGTTATTGTGTGATTAGCATAAATACACGCCCATGAATTGCCTTATATGGAGGCTGTCACTTCCCTTTAAAAGTCCATACTGGAAGTGTTTAGATGTGGGTCAGATCAAGGGGTTGTTATCAAAAAATAGTGTCATCACTAAAATAGTTTAAGTTGGGAACAATGCATTCAGTGGCTGAAAGGAGAAACTACTGGGCAGGCAGTTATTTTATTCACCGTGGGGATTTTTTTTTCAACATTTTTTTTTTTCAATTTATGATTATGATGAGGTGACGCCCCTCTCAGTTGCAAGGCCCGTTTCAGGTGAAACTAATGAAACATAGCAAAGCCTATGCCTTGAGGTACCCTTTCGTTTCAGTGCCTTTTGAGCTGCCGCTGAATTATACATATTATCTTATAACAGTGAGCAAATTGTGAAGAATGCAAGATGCAGCTTTCTTTTAGGCGACTCCTCATAAGGCTGAGCAGCGCAGATGGCCATGAACATCCTAACTAGATTTTAAGATTTTAATTGTTGTGACACTCAGAAATAATGTATAAACTTTTTGTTTGGGATTTGTGACAGTGATACATTGTATTCAAGTGTGTCCTCTCTGGTGCAGCAGAGTAGTGATGTGAGTGAGGTTTCAGGAATGCCACATGTGGTTGAGCTGTCGTGTATTTGTCAATTACTGGTATTAACGCTTTGTCAACAAGCTGGTCCATACAGCTAGGTGCATTGACTTCCTCTGTCTCCAAGCCTTTGCTGAAGCATTATGAAAGTAATGTGCTGTATGAAATTCCTTTAAGGTATTTGTCTGAACATTTTTTAACTGATTTATTGTATGCTAAGATGTGAGTCTGAAACCGCTGTTTTGCACTGGTGTATCATGTTTTGCAATCAAAAAAAGGTTAATTGCTTACAAGAAGCAGCTTACCTGTCACAAATAGGCAATTGTGCACTCATGCGTCAATATGCCACAATTATTTCTGCAAAGAAAAAATAGAATACCGATATTGCTCTGTCGGTGATCTACTTTTTAGATTACAGCCTTTGAGAGAGACAATATAATTTTATATGCCAAACGTGTTCACGGTCCATACAATAGTACATTGTTATTAACCAGCCTGCTCTGGTTGACCTGACTGTAAGAATGCTGCTTGTTTCTCTCTCTCTCCCCTCCAAAAAAATCAAAGGGAATGTAGGAAATTAAAAGCCACACTGAGGCCCTTATGTATGCATACAAATCTAGTGTGTCATGGTGTCTCCTCTCCTGGATAGTTTGATTACTAATTAGTAATTAACAGAACACAAAGCTATTCATGGGGTGTCAGGACCAAGTGTGACCACAGAATACCATACGGATTATGGTTTCCTTTTTGATTTTAAGTTTGAATGCCAATCTGTGACATTAAGCATCAATTGAAAGTGTTAATGTCTATGTAGATAGTAGTTGTTGAGGCCTGTCAGTTTGGAATTTACATTTTTGGAGGCAGTTCAAGTGGAGATCAGTGTGGTACAACTGGCCTTGTCACATGGATGCAATATTTTGCCTGAAGGTGGATATTGCACTACTGGCTGGACCTAACAATTGTTGCCTACAACCATCCCCTCTGTTGTTTTAAATTGAAGTACATTTCCATTTTGTAGAGGTATGCAATAGCTGAGCTGAATTACCTCCTAACGTATTCATGTTTTCACAATAATATCATGGTGCTTGGCCCTGCTTCCAAAAACATAAGGTTAGGTTAATTATTAAGTACATTTGTCATCTTTTAGATAAGCTATGCCTTGTCCGACCTCCCTTCTTCATCTTAACTTTGCATCACCTATTCAGGCCAATCATCCTCCCCTGATCATTCATTAAATATGCTTGGGACCGAAGTATAAGGGGTGTCCATCCCCCTCTTTCAACTAAAATGTGGGCATGTCTTTACCTTTTGGGTTGCCTGAGTCTTGCATCCGGGTCTTGTGTTTTTGGTATTCTGTCTTGTGTGGAGTCTTACATTCTTGGTTTTACAGCTGATCTAGCATTTTGCATTTCATCCCAGATTATTCAAACCCCCCTTTTTTAATATTCTGCTGTCTGTTGGCTTTGAACATTCATCTTGGTGCATTATTGGGATTACCTTGGGAGACACAAGCTGTGGTTTGGTGTCATGGGTTTTGGCAGTCTTCTTCATTTGTGTTTGTTCCCCCACGATCGGTGCAATTCCGTTCAGTACTCAGCCGTCTCACCTGTGCTTAATTACCTGTCCGCTACTTAAGCTCCGCGTTTCCAGCTTCCGGCGCTTCTGTATCGTGTTTGCCATTATACTTCGAAGCCGGTAAGGTAAAAGTTTAAGCGACCACTTCACGTTTAAGCTTTGCTTAAAAGTAATGTGGGACTTGCTTCAGTGCTTTAGAGTTCCTTCGTGGATTTGTTTTCTCGTTTGCACTTTAAGTTATTCGTTTTGGTCTTACTGTTCTCGTTGAGGCAGTTGCTTTATTTATCCTTTTGTTTCTTTTTTCTTTCTTTACTTCTTGTTAGTGTTCTCTTGTATTGAGAACTAGAAGTAATTCTCTCCTTTTCTTTCTACGCTCTAGCCTACGAGCCTTTTCGCCCATTTTTACCGGGTTTCTTTGTTTACCTTTTGTTTCGTTTTTTCACCTCCTATTTTTCTTCTCTTATATCGAGAGCGAGAGGTGCTTTCTCGTCTTTTGTTTCACTCTCGGACCGACCAGTCAGTTCCCCCAATTATTTTGCGGGTTGTTTTCATTTCTCCCTTTTCAGTCTCCATTCTATTGTTCTCTCTTTTTGAAAGTTTGAGCCTTTTCTGTTTTCCTCTCCTCCTTACGGAGTTCTCTCTGTTCCAGTGGTGCCCACTAGTGGGTACTTTCAGAATCCTTGCTGTCGCGCCTGGTCCTCCACACCACCCCGCTCCCCTTACAGTTTGGTATCTTCTGTGATTTTATATTTGCAAATGCCAGAATTTTATATTTTATCTTCTGTAATTGTAACATGTACATTAGTTACTAAGGCAGTTGAACCTTCACCCTTAGATTAGACGTTGAATACTTGTTGTAATTTAATAAATCTTTTAGTTTTAGTCTGCTCGTGAGATCAACATTTTTCAAAAGGTACATTTTGAAAAAGTTTGATCCAACTACTTTGCCAATCAATTCATTTGGTGATTTAATTTACTGTTGATATATTTGATTATAATTAAATAATTAAATCAAACAAATCTATTTAACATTTTGGATAAGTAAGGAGCTTTAACCGTTGTGATCTGTATTCAGAGTGACGAACACTAAACAAGAGTGCTAGCTGTAAAAACTGCTGGACTCAGAAATGATCATTTTAAACAGATTCTCATTTCCCCGACAGCGCACGTGCTGTATTAGTGCATTGGAGTTCCACACATCCAGAATGTGAGGAGGTTAACCAGGAACTTCGGTATCTACTTTGGTATTTTCTTCCAACAGAGTCAGTGCATACATAGAAATAGAGTGCGGATCGGGCCGCATATTTCTGTCCGAACCCGACCGAGTCCGAAATAGTAGTAACCGAGCCCGACCCGAACCCGACAGGAATTCTGCTTTTTATGTCCGAACCCGACCCGAGCCCGACGCAGTTAATGTAAGCCACTGAAGCGCTGACATTGTGTTTCCCTGTCACGCAGTTGTTGTTACCATGGTTACAGCTTCCCTGTTTAGTGGACACTGGGCACCTAAATGCCGTCAAAAGGCATTGTTTTATTGGTAGATAACAGACACACACACAATATTCGGTATCATTTTTATTTATTTCACACTATATTTTCACCAAAAACAACTTGAAGCACCATGTGAAGTAGGCTAACCCATCCTAATTAGTAGTTCAAAAGTAAAATGTTCGCTAGTTGTTCGGCCGCCGTGACCGAGCCCGACCCGAGCCCGAACATAATTTTAAAAGTTTAGTCCGAGCCCGGCCCGACCCGTCGGGCCCTGTCGGGTCCCGTCGGGTTCGGGTCGGGTATCCACCCTCTACATAGAAATGTCACCATCTTACAAGCATATGCAAAAGGAATGAAACTTTCTCACATCAAACATGCAGCACCATAGAGTGAGAAGAAAATAATCTTTCACATCTGATGCTTATCGTAAGCAATCAAAAGCTGGATTACTGCCAGCTCAGGCAACACTGCTCCCCACGAGAGCCTAATTATGCAGAGAACAGAGATAACGCATTGGAGACACTTCCTCAAAAACACTTGATAGTGTTTTAATTATTGTTTTTTAACTACCGTTTCAGTTTTTCGCCACGGTTGTATAACGCGCCTGGTTTACTTAGAATCAGGTAATCCTTTCACAGTATATTTCATAAACTAAATTAATGTAGTGTGGCCCCCACTCGTCAGCGTATTTTCGTATCTGTGCATTGAATTGCATATTCCATATTAAGGTGACAACAATATCCCAATGATATCCAACAATATCCTATAGAATTGATGAGTAATTTATCCATGATAAATGTGTTTATTTGAAACATATACGGTACATGGCATTAATATATTAAATTAAAAAATATACCTAATGTACTGTGGTATTTCTGAGTAATTTAGTCATGATAAATGTGTTGATTTGAAACATAGGTGGCATTAATGTGACAACAATATCCCTAATGGACTATGGAATTCATGAGAAAAGAAGCCATGATAAATGTTAGGTGTGTAAACCTTTGACTTTATGATGGTATGATAAAATAAAAATACTCTGAACAATGGTGCGATGCGATTTTTCTTAATTTATAACGATACGATTAATCACGATATGATACAATAAGCTGCGATGTGACCATTTGAGTAATGTTACCATTAGATTTGACAGATCCCTCTTTCCCACAGACATTCAGAGGACATTCATATAACAAACAATATTACTTTCAAAGTACAAAATATATTGCTTAATTTTTAACTGCAATTTCCTTGTGAAAAATGTAAATTAAATTAAATGTAAAAATAAATACAAGTTTGCCATGTAAATGATTCATCACAATTCAGCCACATCACATCGATCCATCGATGTATCTTTACACCCCTAATAAATGTGTTGATTTGATATATGAGGTACATCACCACTATATAAACCAACAAAAAAGTATACCCTTTGGTCACTTATATCTTTTCTAATTAAATACTTTCTATCTATTTTTTTTAATCTTTCAATAAATATTTACTATGAATGTAATTAACTGTGTGGTTTTATCATGGTGTCCCTCCTTTATTGTAGAGGTTAGTTATTAAGGATAAAAAAAGTTAAGGACAACTGGCTATTAAGTCATACTAATCATTTGTGTCATACTATAGCAAGGACAGTAAAGACAGGAATTGCAGAGAGGAGTGAGTCATTTGGCATAGGAGTTTGAAGGAGCAAAATGCATAACAAGAGCCAGGGCCTTTTAAATATACCTCCAGTGTCTTGGAGGTATTTGACTCATTCACAGCAGAAGGATCATCTCAGGTTACTCTTGGTTGGCTAGTACATTTTCCGGTTGTTTAAGCAGCCCTATGGTTATTGTGTGTTGTGCTCTCAATTTAACTATAATAAATAAAAAGCTAATGTACAAATGTAGCTAGCTAGCATGGTGCACCAACTTTAACCCTTTCACACAGATCCCCTAGTAGCCATGGTGCCGGCGCCAAGATTTTACTCAACTCAGATATTAATTTCTCCTGCAACAAAACTATGAGTGGAAATAACAAACGCCATCTGTTATCTTTATTAGTACACAATTCGTGACAACTCTGCTGATTACGGAGCTTCTAAGTGTTACTGTTGTCCCGTAGTCCATTTAACAAGCAACCCCCCACCCAGTCTCACCTACAACTATACCTATCCATGCATGACACAGTTGACAATAGCATCTATCTGCGAGTTCAAAAAAATGTTTTTTCACCACCAAACATTCTTATTTCATCATTGTCATAGTTTTTGGCAGCCTCCGTTGGTTTCTGCGGTCGTTCTTTATTTTGGCGGCGTTGGGGCACTCTATCAGATTTTTCTCTCGCCCGGATATTATTCCTCACACCTGTTTTGGGTTTTCCTGCTATATATAGCTCAGGATTTCCGCTCTCTGGTGCTTCAATATTGTCATTGCCACTTGACATAGAATCTGGTAAGGTATAGGTATTCAAGCGACCACTTCACTTTTAAGCTTGCAAAAGAGTAGCCAGCTCTAACATTTGGTACTAAACTCCAATATCTCTTTGTGCTATGGTATTCTATTTTACACCATTTAAACTTTATTAAGTGCATATGTGTTCTACAAGACTCCAAAGTCCCTTATAAGCTTAATCAGTGAGAGTTCCTCTTGTTACTGCAATCCTATGATTATTTCCTTATCCTTTACCAGCAGAGTGTGAATATACCATGAGAAAATGTTTTTTTACTATCCTATACAACAGAACAATTTAACCATCTGAAGGCACTCTACCTACTGTGATCCTAATCCATAAGGATACATGTCAGCCATCTACAAAGATCAAGAGGCCTTTCAATGAATTTCCACTAAAACACAAGTTATCCATCTGGGAAGATGGATTATCCCTTGTTCTTGCTTTTTACCATTTATCACCATTTTTTATACAATTGCTTTTGACATTGCAGATTGGTGTCCCCCAACACACATACACACACACACACACACACACACACACACACACACACAAACAGCAGAGAGCGAGAAAGAGACAAAAAAACCTAGATCTACAACATCTACGCCACAGCCAATGCGATTACCAAGGCCAAAACCTTCAATGGTGTTCTTAGGGTGATGAGTTTGGAAGACCTGAAGGAGACAGGAGGCTGGAAAAGGACAAATGAAGCAGAAAGGAAATCCATTGCTGCCCTTGAGATTGTGATCTACACGAGAGGTGAGGAAGCACTGACCATTGGTCTGCTTTTAATTAGATGTCAGCCAGCCTGAGCACATTATGCAGCCTCTGACAAATCACAGCTCGTATAATTGTGCAAGGAGGGCTGGGCTGTCCAGACTAAGTTGGATGAGACCAGGGGCTAGTTTCTGGTCCCATCAACTCTATGAGACCAGGTTGCCGTCTCTCTCTCTCTCTCTTTAACTTTTTTGGATATTTATACCAATAAATTTATACCTTTTCAGGGCCATTTATATTGGAAATGGGGACCTTTGTACTTTATGTTGTACAAAATACCATCATTCAATGACTCCTCTCCTGTCAAAATTAACTTTGCGAGTCATGATAAATTTGGCAGATATATAAAGTGTATAGTTTTAATAAAAATTAGTTGTTACCCAAGGGAGCGCATTAAGATAAGCAGAGATCTTTATGCCTGTCGAATTCGTCCTACTACGAGATTGACTTGTAAGAAAACCAGTCACTGCTCAGATAACAAAAATGTAAGTCGAACTATCGATGGTTCTGCCCATAACGATTGGTCAGATTTTCTAGGAAACTAGTACTGCAGCTCAGTAGCTTTCAAACGAATGGAGCCTTTTTGGATTGCAATCACATTTATACTGACTAACAGCGTCATCAAAATACAAGTAGTGGATAATACCAAAAGTTAGTGTAATGTAAGTAGGCTACATTACATATGGACAGTTAAAACCTTTGTCTGAATGATTTATTGGGCAATCTGAAGTGCTGTTTCGAGTGCTGAAAGGGTATCCGATTTATTAATGCAAAAATAAATGGTATGACCGTAGAAAGTATTTTAAAAAGACTGATGTGTTTAAGGGTGTAATGAGGGGTTGGGGATGCTCGTTTAGTTTTATTGCCCTGAGTTTATGGTAGAGCACAGATCCTGAAGGCTCTGAATGCATACTTGCCACATGTTCACATGTTTTAAATTGTGTATCTTCCACCCCGCAATGGTTCGGAGTTTTTAAAACTTAGTCTTAGAACTAAAGACAGCATTCAGCATTTTATTGACTTTCATTTTGAACCGACTCTAGAGGAGACACAGCTAGCGGCGTCATCGTTTTTTTTATTAAGAAGCGCACCAATGCTACTAGCTAGTGGCTGTCACTCTGGCCTGTCTCAGACCAGCTTCAAGCATTTTACAGATTAAAATATTTTAAGTGAATTGTTTAAGTTACAGGTGCATTTATTTCCCCCCATCATGCAACGTTGGAGGGCAGTTTTTGGTTTTTTTGGAAATTTTTTCCTGAGCCCCCGTTAATTTTTGACCCTGTTGTTTCTTTAGTCACGTTGGCCTTGTCATTTCCCGTAATGCAGCTTTCTCAATATTGACAAGTAACTAAAAGTCCATATTGCTTTTGAGTGCTTTGTTTTTTCTAATAATAAGCAGCAGCTGCTGCTCTGAGCCACTGTTGTAACAGGCCACCTTTCTGTGTGAGAGGACTCATTTGAAATTGTAATAGAACCATTGTTTTTGCAAGATATAAATATGCACGCAGTTTACAGCAACCTCTGGTATTCCTGGCCGTTGAATGACTACTTTTTTGAGGCTCAAGGGGAAAGCAGTGCATGAACATTTTAATGGAAATAGGCACTTTACATAAAATGTAATGCACTGTATCCTTCAAGCATTTTAAATGGTTATGTGTAAGCATGCTTAATAAACCACAATCATACTACATGGGCATTATATAATGTGATATGCAATATGTGATACCAAAGTAGGTATTGTACTCTATTGATTTTTATAGGAAGATGTTTAAGAAGTATTCTACTTTGTACTCTCTATACTTCTTTGTATAACTGATAGACAGTACAAAAAAAATTTAGAAAAATACAGAAGACTATTTATCAAATAGAAGAAACCGCAGTTTGAAGATACATTTTTTTGAGCCAGTCAAAGCAAAGCCCGTGCCCAAAATTCATACAGTTGGCAACACATCATTGGCAAAGGGCAGGGTAAGGGCAGAGCCAGCTGGTGTGAATAGGGACCCCTCATAGATCAAGCTAGGTCTCGTTGCCATTTCATTATTTAATTTTATATAAGTCAGCAAATTACATTGAGTAATTTCTGAAAAACCAGCAAAAGTATGTAGCCAAATTGAACCGAATAGCACTCGAGTGCTGGCCTTATGCAAGGACACATGATCAAACTCAGTTGATTGAGGTGTCATTCCCTGACATCGTCTTCTCTCTCATTGAATCCCCTGGTATAAGAACCACGTAGACTACATATGATCCATGACCATGAACATAGACTCACATTAGATTATTTAAATATTGGTTCTGTTTTCACAAGTTAAACAAGGTGAACTTTTATGCTAATATAATTGCCTTTATAAAAATATATGATTCTCTTATAAAACAAGCAACATGGCAAATAAAGAATGCACGGCTATTCTGCCATACAAATACAAACAGTGAAACAGAGAAAAATGGAGAGAGTGATCAGTCTCCAACTCTCCATCCATCATTCTGCAGCAGTCCGGACAGCTGTCACTGCGCTCTTGTCTCACCAACTTAGCTAGGTCGCACTCAAGCCTTTGGGAATGGATAGGCTAACCGATTTTTATGTGTAGCCAGCTAACAACTAGCATAATAACCAGAGGAAAAGCAAGCTTGTCCAGTTATAACGGTATCATTTGTAATACTGTTTTCTATTTGCTTTGATGTTTTACTTACAGGTTTCTGGATATTTGCATTTAATGCGAGTTCCACCATTGATTTATTTTTGGATTTTGCCATCTTTATTCTGGTTAGCTAGCTGGCTAAAATAATTGCTGAATGGTTGGGTGTAAGGGAGTGAAACCATGCAATAATCGGGAGAGCGTGAAGTAGGGGTCTGGCAGGCTGATTTACATGCAGCTGAAAATTCTGGGCTCTCTCGTCCTGTCTGGCAATAAATAAAAGTGAAAATCCACATTTTTTATTTTATTTGTTTGACATGCAGTAAGACACACAGCAGCTTTTTGGCAGCTTTGTATGTTGTAATGCTTTTAATATATTATTAGATTTTGTGTAGTTTAAAGACCTATAGTTGACCAAGCTTTTATTGTTTTCCTAGAGACTCTTGAAGAAGGTAAGCTATTAGCTTTAAATAGTTTTGCTTTTGCATTAGTTACAATTCGCCTAAAAACTGGTAGATGTATCTGAAACTTACTGATTTTATCTGTAACTTTTATGTAAAAATTAGTTTTTGAATTATTTTAGTACTTGTTTGTGGCACTAATGGCTATTAGTTGTTTGAACACTTCATAAGTGTGACCCGTAGGCCTTCACTTTGTTTTTGAAGGTTTAAATTGCCAACATAAATGTGGTTTATTCATACAGGATGTATCATAGTAAATATATTATTGTCAGATTTTTAGAAAGATTACTTGAGTAGTTTTTCAGTAAACAATTTATTACTTCTTGACAATCTTGAGAAATGTTCTGTATCAATACTTCTGCTTTTACTGCAGTAGCAGTACTCTTACTTAGGAAGTAGGAATTCTTTCACCTCTGCGCATTAGTTTCAGAATAACATGCTTATTACAGTATTTTCCATACATTGCAATAAAATGTCTTCCGAATAAGATTAGCCTATAGTAAGAGCATAAACATATACTGAGAAATACAATAATATTATATAAAACACAATAAAAGCAACAATAATAATAAGATTGCCATTCATGAACAACACAAGTCAATTAAACACCACAGTGCACGGGTGAATGCAAACTGCCAATTCGCCCCATGCTGTAGTTGTATACCCGATCTATCATACCGCAGGTGATGTGATTTCAGCAACAATGTGGAATGCAAAGTAACTCAATAAAAATGTATGCAGGTATTATTTACTTTCCACACGTACACAAGTACTAACTGTGCGTTTTGGAATTAGTTTTAAATGCATCAGCTAATTCCATAGTCAGTTCCTGCTATGTTCATTTCTTTTTGTTAGTGGGCTGGTGGCAACCTATAAAACCGCCCATGTTGATGTGGGGTCTGTGCTTTTGCGGTACAGACGGTCTCCTGAAGCCTTGTTTCCAAATGCCCACACTGTAATTACATCAGAGAACACTCTTCAGTGTTGGACGTCTCTTAAATGGAGTTTTTTTTGTTTTTGTTAAATGGAGTCATTGATTTGGTTCAAAATATGTATGGGCTTTCTCGTTAACCTGAAGAACTGGGAGGTTGAGGCAACATTCAAGGGCACTTTCAGTCCATGTTTTAACCCTGGGAATGCCAGGCAGACTTTCTGCCCCTAGAGAACTACAGTAGATTATTTACATTCATATTATACAGTATACCTTATAATAATAATCACAGATCAATACAAGAAATGCAACATGTTACCTTGCAATAATTTTTTAATGTGTACAATGCTGTGATTCAGATAAGGCATCGATAAGGTCAATTACATTAATGTACAGGAGTAACCTTAGTTTTTTAATAAATTACCGCTTTTCAAATATTAGTCTAGATTGAGGGATGGATTGTGCTAGACTGGGAATTTCAGATGAGCCCCAACTCATCTCAAAACCTGGAGGCAAAAGTCATAGAGAGCATCGTTAAAGCGTTACTAATAGCTGTCATTTCTCCAGGGACGAATGCAAACATTGGTTTTGCAAATTAAATTTCATAGTGCATATCCCATTGACAATTACTCTGCTTCAAAAACATGCAAGAAAGGACACAAGGATTATTTTTTTTAAATTAATTACTAAGTCCTAAGAGAAACAGATAAAAATGCATATTTCCTCTCCTTGTTAGCTAGCCTGTTAGCTAGCCTGTTATGAAAACCTGCACGCAAATAAACCAAAATGAGTGAAAACCCTCTATGCTAGAAAGCCTCTGATCTATCAAAAAAGACAGGGAGATTAGTATTAAATGCCGACTGTGGAAGGTAGCCCCACATGGTGGTGCAAAATCGGCGCCTGCATGACAAAAGGGCGCTTGTAAGACTGCATGCCAAAACCGCATATGAAAGGTCCCTCCTCTGACGCCGCTCCGCACGGGCTTAGCTGCGGTCTGCAACGCGAAACTACGGTGGCTGAGAAGTGCAAAACACAACGACATTTCACAAAACAACGACATTTCACAAAACACAACGACATTTCACAAAACACAACGACATTTCACAAAACACAACGACATTTCACAAAACACAACGACATTTCACAAAACACAACGACATTTCACAAAACACAACGACATTTCACAAAACACAACGACATTTCACAAAACACAACATTTCACAAAACACAACGACATTTCACAAAACACAACGACATTTCACAAAACGGAAAGGGTAGGACAACACTTCTTGTTTGTGATTGGACAGAACCCAAGCCCCTCAATGTAATTTTCTTTCACAAAACGGAAAGGGTAGGACAACACTTCTTGTTTGTGATTGGACAGAACCCAAGCCCCTCAGCGAAATTACGAATCCTACTATGGCCATGCCAAGACCCGCCCTCCTCTGTCTCTGATTGGCTGGTCGTTCTGTGCGCTCTACCCACCCAACTCTCTGTTTGAGTTTAAGGTGACTCTCTTCGCTGGAGCGCATTGCAGTAACTTATTTTCCGAAATTGCATGCAAATTCAGGTAGCCTAACTAACGTTACAGCATAAAACGTGTACTGACATCCATTAGCCTAAAATAAGTTTACGTTTTTAATACCACCAATGTTGATAATAGTTCTAGGCTATAGGACAAATCAGAATGTTTGTAAACAGAGGTTGCTACGATACTTCCGGGTGGCCACTCAGCACTTCAAAACCGACTGAACCAGTCGGAGCTGTGTAGAAACAGTTAGCTAACGTACACTATGCCGAAATCGTGTTGTTTGGGGCTGTAATGCCAAATGTAATCAGGCACACCGTGGGTTGGGCTTTTTCCGATTCCCCGCTTTAAAGTCTAAATCGACCCAACGGAACCTGTCGATTCAGAGACTTAAAATAGAGGATACCCCAGATCAATACAGTCCGTTTGGCTAGCTAGTGAAGGTAACCATATAGCTCGCTAGCTAACGTTAGCTACTTGTTAACGCTAACTTAGATGAAAATACGGTGTTAGCGAACTTAGCTAACGTTAACGTTAGCTGCTTCCCTCAGAAAAAAATAATAGGTAATTCCAGCTATGAACGAACTATCTATCAATCAATAAAACAATGTTTGGCTATCTGTCTGTTGTACTTGTAACGTTAGCTAGCCAGCTAAGAATCCAGAGGTTGAGTTGTCAATAACGTTAACGTTACAGTAAAAACACAAGTTAAAATCTGACAACTCAACCTCTGGATTCTTAGCTGGCTAGCTAACGTTACAAGTACAACAGACAGATAGCCAAACATTGTTTTATTGATTGATAGATGGTTCGATTTTTTTCTGAGGGAAGCAGCTTCATCAACTTGAATTCCCCTCCGAGTGATCAGCCAGCTGATTTTCTAGCTAGCACTAGAATGTGCAATGAGACACATAGCCTAGAACTATTATCAACATTGGTGGTATTAAAAACGTAAACTTATTTTAGGCTAATGGATGTCAGTACACGTTTTATGCTGTAACGTTAGTTAGGCTACCTGAATTTGCATGCAATTTCGGAAAATAAGTTACTGCAATGTGCTCCAGCGAAGAGAGTCACCTTAAACTCAAACAGAGAGTTGGGTGGGTAGAGCGCACAGAACGACCAGCCAATCAGAGACAGAGGAGGGCGGGTCTTGGCATGGCCATAGTAGGATTCGTAATTTCGCTGAGGGGCTTGGGTTCTGTCCAATCACAAACAAGAAGTGTTGTCCTACCCTTTCCGTTTTGTGAAAGAAAATTACATTGAGGGGCTTGGGTTCTGTCCAATCACAAACAAGAAGTGTTGTCCTACCCTTTCCGTTTTGTGAAATGTCGTTGTGTTTTGTGAAATGTCGTTGTGTTTTGTGAAATGTTGTGTTTTGTGAAATGTCGTTGTGTTTTGTGAAATGTCGTTGTGTTTTGTGAAATGTCGTTGTGTTTTGTGAAATGTCGTTGTTTTGTGAAATGTCGTTGTGTTTTGCACTTCTCAGCCACCGTACGAAACGAAGTAGCTGTTCAAACCACATGTTTCAGAGGAGAAACTGAATTGGCAGGGTGGTTCATGCATGGATCACAGGTGTGGATGTAGTTAGCTGGACATTCCAGGTTGGGTTGGGAAACATAGGCAAACGTTGCAAGGTACGTGTTTCAAATCGCCTTTAGAAGTACTGAAAGTAATATGCTATGGTAGTGTAAATTACAGTAGATTACACAGTTTTCACATTAGGCAATAAACATACATTACCTAATGGAATTCACAAAAAATCTATAATTTCCATAATATCTATCCAATGTATGAGCAAAGGTTTGATCAAAGAAAACATCCCCTACAATCATTCTTGCAAAAAAAAACATTCTTCTATTTTTCAGATATAGTTTCAACAAATGTCTACTGTCTGTAATGTAAGACATTGAAAGAGTGAAGAATGCTTAATGAAAATAAAACAACATTTGGCACACATTTGGTGCATCAAGCCTGTCTTGGGCATTTGGCCATAAAATCTCATCCACTGTCCTCATTGTTTATGTGCTGCAGGTAAAAGCTTTTGACATTGCGAATCCAAACTTGACATTGGTCCGGTGTGATGTTGTTGCATGGCCTGAAGGAGGGTGGCATGCTCATGGGGATGGCGATCGCACTTCCACCTCCATGCTGAAAAAAAAATCTATTGGGTTGAGGAAAGGAGAGTATGGAGGCGGGTATAGGGTAACAAATTAGGGATGGACCCAAGACCATGCCTGAACCACTTCTGCGTCGTGAAACCTAACAATGTTCTCCCACATGCTGTCTATCATGTTCAAAAGAATTGCAAGTGCACACCGCCTTTTATGTATATGGTGACCTGTTGTGGCTACCACTATGTGAAATTAATTAACAATAACAAGTTGTCTTTATGAGATTGTCATTATGATTAAGTTTTGTGATAGTGTTACTGTGTGATTGTGTGTGTGTTGTAGGCCTACTTAGTCAATTGACAATGTGCTTAAAGTTTTGAAAAAAAATGTTTTTTATGGTGTTACAGCATTGCTTATAGTATTAAACATAACTTAACAACACATGCTTACATTTATAATGCAATAATACATGCTAGTTAATGTGTCATTTTGTTATACGCCATTATAACCAAATTGATAAATTCCATGCAAGGTAACATTGTGCACTGTTCAGGTGTGTAAATATACAACAAAGAAACAGTGCAGAGCATGAAGTCGAAAAGGCTAATCCAAAACATAAAAATATGGAATATTTAAGTTTACACTCCACTTTATTAGGAACACCTATGTAATATCGGGTAGGACCCCCTTTTGCCTGCAGAACAGCCTGTATTCTTCGCAGCATGGCTTCAACAACGTGCTAGAAACATTTATTTGAGATTTTGGTCCATGCTGACTAGACTTTGGTCATAATGGGATGCATATGGTCAGCAACAATACTTGGGTGTGCTATGGTATTCAAATTATGCTGAATTGGTATTAAGGGGCCTAATATGTACCAAAACATTCTCCACACCATTACATCAACACCAGCCTGCACCCCTGACACAAGGCAGGATGGATCCATGGATTTTTGCTGTTTATGCCAAACCCTGACCGTACCATCTACATGTCACTGCTGAAATTGAGATTTGTCAGACCAGGCAACCTTTTTCCAATCTTCATTTGCCCAGTTTTGGTGAGTACATGCCCACTACTGTAGCCTCATCTCCCTGTTCTTAGCTGCTGTAGCCCATCGGCTTCAAGATGTGTTGTGCATTCAGAGATTCCCTTCTGCACACTACTGTTGTATACAGTACACTACACTACTGCTATATTTGAACATTTGTAGTGCATGAAAATCACAGGAGGGCAGCTGCTTCTGAGATACTGGAACCACAATATCTGGCACCAACAAACATGCCGTGGTCAAGGTCGCTTAGATCACAGGTCTTGCCCATTTGAATTTTTTTGGTCAAACAAATAAACCTCTTCATCATGTCTGCATGCTTTGTATGTTAAGCTGCAGCCCCATGATTCACTGTTTGGAGGAGCAGGCTATTTGTGTTAACAAGCAGGTGGCCACTGAGTGTACATGAGCTCTGTGTGCTAAACTGTAAAGATACTGAAGTACCGAAACCATTCAACAAAATTGACCAAATTACATAATTTCTGAAATCACTGCTGTGTTTGTGCAGTGCAGACATTATCCTACTGAGACCTTGCAGAAAAAAGTAAGTTTTCATTTTTTACATAATCTTGGATGAAAAAACATTCATTTTTATTGTTTTATAGTCTCTTGTAGAGTAGGTATAGTCGAATATATGGTTGTTGAGATTAAGAACCTATACTCATGTCCCCTCCAGGGGACATACTATTTACTGCTCAAGAAACAAGGCTCTGTGTTCCCATTGGCTTGGTTTCGTTTTGACACACCTTATTTCTGTCAGTATTTCCATTGACTCTAGTAGTGGGACATTGTCTTGTATTTGTTGATGCTGTTTGTCCAGTCAACACTGCAAGCATGTTGTGCCACTATGTTGTAAAGACATTTTTGTTGCACCATGTTATGTCGCTATTTTATAACTCACAAACTGAAAGATGGAGGGGAAATCTTTGCACTGCAAAATGTAGATATTTAAAAGATAGCAGGAGATTAGTTAAACGTTATTTTGTAGAACAATCTTCCAAAATAATTCATCTGCACACCAAGCACTGTAAAAGAGTAACTAAGTTTGAAATTTGAGTTGCTGCAGTAGAGGTTTTTGAAAATTCTGAAAGTCATTTCTGTGATTATTCATTACCGAAAACTTAACATGCTCCAGGCGCTATAGATAAAAAAAAGTGATTGAGAGTTAACATGACTGCAAGCAGTAAACACAGAAAAAGAGAAAGATTAGTTACACTTCAAAACAAATCAGAATGAAGGCTGTGTTTCAAAAGTTAGGAAGGATGCTGTTTTTGAAAATAAAAATATAATCTGTGAGACTTGGCAGAAAA
The DNA here is from genome assembly GCA_022702515.1 of Ilyophis sp. 1 JC-2022. Classification (NCBI taxonomy): domain Eukaryota; kingdom Metazoa; phylum Chordata; class Actinopteri; order Anguilliformes; family Synaphobranchidae; genus Ilyophis; species Ilyophis sp. 1 JC-2022. The sequence continues at coordinate 28,493,866 of CM040397.1, forward strand.
CTGCTTAGTAAAAAATTTCAAAGCACTTGGCAGTTTAAAGATGAAGTGAGCTTGCTTTTTAAGGTGCCATAAGGCATGTTTAATACACAGGAAATGTTGTGAATGGGAACCACTAAATTTTTCATTGCAGCTGAGTAATTTATTGACATTTTAAATTTCAAATTGATAACATTTTCACAATACATCTGTTAACAGGTATCAATGTTGTTAGGCAAGAAACTTGAAATCTTGAAAGAGAGAATATGGATTGTAGGCATACTGAACTTTGTTTGAACATAATATTGTATAGCTACTTGGCCCCAATATGTGTCGTAATATTCACACTCATAAAAGTGCTTGTAGCGACCCAGAGACAAAAAATCAACTGAGACATGCTCGCACTGAACACAAGACAGACCGGAACTTAAATACACAGAACTATCGAGCAAACGAGGGACAGGTGAACAGCAGGGCAGGTGAAACACATGGGTAATCAGGAACTGGGACGGAAGGCGGGAAGGACACAATGGGGAAGTGAAAACAAAAGCACATGGCTGGGAGACAGCAATGAAAACAATAGCACACTAACAAAAATGGACAGGACCAAAACAGACGTGACAGAAACAACACTATACAGACTCAAATACTGACAAAAAGTGTGCTTTTGAGGCTTGTTTCGCCATGCAATGGGAGTGAATGGAAAGAGAAAAAACGAATGAAGCAATGAAATTTTTCATTGGCCAGTTGCTGACCACTGGAGAAAGTCATGAAGATGAGTGTGAATATTATGTCTCGTATCAGGGCCAGGTAGCTATGTAATATTATGTTCTAACAAATTTCAGTATGCTGTTAAAAATTTAAAATGTCCAACGAGAGGGTCAGGCTTAGTCCCTCTAAGAGGCCTAAAAGATGTATCTTTTTATGCAGGTGACTGCATTATATGTTATAAACCACAGAGCAAATGTTCCCACAAACAGAACAGCTGTCAGCCAGACGCCATATAATTCCATTAATAGGAAGCTAATGTACCAGAATACTCTGGACTGATAGGAAACAAGTTCCATTAACCCCTTTGCACAGATGAATAGTGACCAGGCAAGATTTTGCTCAACTGAGACATTTGTTGCTCCTTGCCAAACTATGAATGGAAACCTCAAACTCTGTGTTTTATTTTTATTAGTACACGATTTGTGACATCGTTGGTACATATTAGGTTGAATACAGAGTTTCTAAGTGTCACTATTTTCTCGTAGCAAGTCCATTTAACAAGCAACCCCCCCACCCAGTCTAGACAAAATATTTACTCTCTATTTCCTTTCTTCAATCTTTACATTCTGTAATTGACTGCTAATTCTAAGCTAAGGACCTCCCTGCCTGTTATTGAAGAATTTTTTTATTTAACTTGCGTGGTCTCCATGACTTTCATCCATCTTATACCCTTTTCAGCCTAAATTACAACTGAAGACTCAGAAAATAATAATGCATGTATTGTGTTGGCTAGACCCCCAACCTCTGCGTTCTCCAACGAACTGAGATTAAGCAATAATGCTGATTCCGGCAAGCATATATTGAGTAATGGTGGCACCCAAGGACGAGTCGAGTGTAACCACTCCGAGCTCCACGCATGATTAAAACCAAATTTTAAATTATAATTTTAAATGGAGTCAGATAAACGAGTAAATAAAATAATTATATTTTTATACAATAACTTTTCCCTTTTCCCACAGCAATAGCGGAATACATCACTCTTAAACCTTCGCTCCGAGCTATTCCCTCATTGGTCTAGCTGCGTGGGTTCTACAAAAGCACAATGCTTATTCTGTGACATCTTCAGCATTTTAAAACTTATGAATGCTTATGAGCTTGTTAAGAAAATATAATACTTTGTATTTTAATGAGTTGTTTTTTGCAGAAAGGGCAGTTAAGCAAACAAGTAGAATTTTTCTGCAATTGACAGTAATAAGAAACCGTTATTATCCCAATTAAATTAATATCTGTCTCTGTGATATTGTTTACCTGCTGAAGTGTACAAGTTAATTTCATGCTCTCTGCTATCTGGTCTTATCCAAGGGGACCTGGTGAAAGAATTAGCTTTATTAGGTTACTTTCTCCACTGTTTCCCACCTCTGATCTATAGAAATAGGCACTCACTTTGAAGTCTGCACAGTAGCTTTATACTTTCCATTGTAAGAATCTAAATACAATAGTCAAGCCTTACAGTGAAGCTTATTTTGTCATAATTCATCTCGAATGGATTAATTATCTGTCTGATTATCGGATTTGATAGTTACTGTTGGAATCACAATATGGGCTTCCCAGTGGCTTATGAGTTCAAATGAAAAAGAGTCACTTTAGACTTCTGAAGTGTTTTTATTCTATTTCAGAATGGTACAAAAAAAAATCACACCGTTCTTTTAATTCCTCATTTAGAGCCTGCGGTGGACACTGTACCCAACGTTGACCTCTGAACTGCCACATGAATGGATTTCATGTCTGACTTTTCAGAATTTGGCTGCCTTAAACTAACTGGCTGGCCTGAAAAGAGAAGCAAGACCTTCCAAACTGTCTCATGACTTCAAGCATGTCAAAAATGTGCTCTCAATCATTGCTGCCAGAAGGGGATGTTCTACCACAGTGAACCATAACCATAACCATATATCTGAGTGTGATGAACATCTTTCTGGCTATGAAGCTGAGATTGGTATGTAAGGCTTTTAACCCTCCAGAGAAAGTGTGAACATTTTTATGGATTGATTAATCCAAAAATTTTGTTGACATAAAAAGCGGTATGCATTGACCTTATACTGTATATTAAATAGATATTTGCATCTTAGTTCAGAAATTGAAGTGGCAGCTCTCAGCCTTCCGTAACATGCATTTTGGTATCCATGGTATTTTGGTACCCTATGTTTGCTTTACTGTATGTCTCAGATTGGCTCTGGGAGCCCTGATGAGTCTTCAGGATTGTTGAGTCTTATACACTGTTGGCTGATGCGACCTGTAATCCATCATTTTCTTTTATTGCAGAATCTGGTTTCTACAGCCATCTCATTAAGAGTACTAAACTTGGTGTACACTCACTCACGCAGGTAATTCACCTCATTAGTTGCATATTGCAGAAAGAAAAAAAAGACTTCCGACCAAACTCAGAAAATAAACACATTTTCTTGAACATTTAATCTGCTGAGTCTGCAGTTTAACTGAATTTCTAATCATCAACCCGCCCCAGACTGAAAATCATGGCCAAGTGGCGCAAAGAAAATTGACAGAAGCACAAAATTAAATGTTGTTTAAATGACACCTTTCTCTTAGGCCAACTTACAATGATTGTGTGTGTGTGTGTGTGTGTGTGTGTGTGTGTGTGTGTGTGTGTGTGTGTGTGTGTGTGTGTGTGCATGTGCGTGTTTAGCATAAAATTTGTAAGTGTACATAGTGCCAGTTGGTGAGGCAGAAAACTTTCCTTTAAACCAATCATTGGTCTCAACCTCTTCATACATTTTTAATTAACCAAAATACTCAATACCATCAGTTCTCCTAAATTAGGCTATTTAGGTGAATAAGAATCACAAAAATGTACACATTTTATCAACATTATTTAAAATTGTAGATATACTGTACAGTATGTACTCATCATTCTGCAGACCACACTCAGAGAATATTCATAGCAAAGAACTGCAGTGCCCAGATTCTGAAAATGAAATATTTAAGCACTTGTTAGATAGCCTTTACTGTGGGTTGTGCTGACAGCTAATGTGGTAGTTAACATTGTGTTGTACCTTTACGTGTTAAATGTATACTTAATAATTAAAAATGATTAAAATTTCTCATGATGTGAGGAAAGAAGCAGTGTGTTTACCTGCATGCCAATGGATTCTGCTGATCAGTAGCACACTTGTTAATCAAGGAAAATGAATGAAAACAGGTTGAGGCAAATTATCAGTTAAAAGGTTTCCAGCCTGTATTTTTAGCTCAACCACCACTACAGATACATATATTCAGTACATCTATGCATTCCATCCAGAAAGGAGATGGGCCATCAGAGACAGGAATAACCGTGTGGTAGCCATTTGCACAAGGCTGCTCAAATAATTTATTAGGTACAGCGAGACCAACTAGTTTGAGTCATCATGAATAACATTTAATTAGTTAGCAGTGGCTGGATGTTGCACAAATTCTGTCAGCAATATCTCTGGATCAGTTATATCCACAGTGATCCAGAAATGCGCAGTGGGCCTTCATACTCTGATAATGAAGGCAGGGTCCTTCAGCAGGCTGAGTGGGTATGGCAATTATTTCCTCACTCTATTTTTTAAACCATTTATTGATTTACAGGATGCAGATTACTGACTTCCTGCTGCCTCAGAGCTGTTAAAGTCAGAAGAAATTTATAAGGAAGACTGAAATATATATATTTTTAATCCAACTGTAAATACAACCTGTCAGCTGCAGTGTGGTTATTTTCGAAGTGTGGCAGTGCGTTTCTGACGTTAACGTACTGCTGTTCTCACAACCTAAAGGTTGGTGAGGGGTAACAATATGATAATGGGCACCTGTTAAGTTTTCTGCCCGGAAGAACAAATGGTATCAGTGGCTGGAATATTTGTGCAATGTCTGGTCTCAGTCACTGTATAAGTTTTGTTTAAACACCTTCCCCACCCAACCCACACTCTTAAATACACAGAGAGCTTATTTTACACTTGAGTATCACAGTGGAGAAAAAGCAACCAAAAAATTGGCAACATACTGTACTGCAGATTTCATAAGCCACAAGTTACTTTGAGGATGCAGCTCTGAATAAGTATGTCAAATTGTGCCTCAGCAATAATGTAGAATGTAATGAAAATGGCTATACCACATTAATATTAATAATAATAATAATAATTTGTCATTTGTACACGGATCACTCGATATGGATGTAAATACCCTCAAATGAAAGCGTTGACCTCATATTCATAGTTTTATTTCAAATCCAATGTGCTGTACAGAGCCAAAATAACAAAAATTGTGTCAATGTCCAAATACTTAGATAGACTGTATAGCCACACATCTGGGCTGCACTATAATGTTGATTACGTACGCATGGGTCCATTGGCCAGTTTCAAAAAAATTGGTTTCAGGCAATAAAGAATAAAACTGTCCCAGGTTCAGTAAGAAAGGAACCTGTGCTTAGATAAGTATATCTAAAACGCATGAAATTCCATGGAATTCAATTTGGAAATGGATCTCCTTCTTCTAGCAGGGGGGGGTTCTGGGGAAACTCAAACCTGCAATATATAATTCATGTCTTATTTTCATGTTGTAATAAAAGGTGAAAAATTCGATACGTTAAAACCATATCAAGATGTCAGATACTGCAGGTTGGCCTGGTAAGGTGGCCCCTGATTAATTCTGTCTGTAGTTCGGTATGTGTTAGTGATACTTCAGAGTTGTTTATTATCTAACCCCCACACTACTGGCATCCTCCGGCAGCATCCTCTTCTTTCTGCCAAGCATGGCTACGCCTCACTCCACCCCCAGCCTCCAACCACCATGGAAGTCAGTTTGGCATCATGCCAGGCAGCATCTGCCACCACTCCCCCATTCCCAAAAGGTACTGCGCCTCTCTTATAAAAGAATCTCGCCGCTTCGTTATCAGGCCTGCAGATAAACTTGATGAGCTCCAATCTTAAAGCTCCGTACAGACAGACACCTGAGTTCTTGTGAAAAGAAATCAAGAGGAAGGAACGGCGAGTGCCACTGGAGGCTGGGATCAGAAACATAAACAGAAACGCGACGTTAGGATTAGATCCTGATCCTTTTTGAATAAAAACAAACAGAAGGAGAACAAAAAGTTTGCGGGGTGTTTTTGGAAAGATGGCGATGCTATAGTGCTATCGAGGTGTTGTAGTCACAGCATCACACAGCAAAGAGTGAGACGCATTCAGTATGTAATTCCATCGTCAGGGTAAGGCACATTCCACCCACTGTAATCCAGCCAAAAGTGGTGAGACGTGAGACAAAATAAAATTCATATTGACTACCTTTTTAAAATATCTTAGGTTCATTGGCACCTGAGAAGGTACAACAGAATAGGCATTTTTTTAGTCTAGGTTAAGACCTTGATGAAGGCACATGTGACCAAAGTCATACCAGAGTTTTCCTTAAAGAAACCAAGATTAGTTTGCATTGAAGATGCCACCTTTATTAAATGTTCATATGACCATTGAAGATCTTCAGATTTATCAACATGAACGTGATCATACCCTAAGGTTTACTGCTGCGCCTGGCCTTGCATGCGCATATTTTTTTGTGCTTGAAAAGACACATGAAATATCAGAACATTCTGACAGTCTAAGTAGCTTGCTAATGTATGTTACTGTCAAGTGTGGCTGAATACTTCTATAAAAAATATTGACTGCCATAGTTATTTTAACTTGCAGAAACGTTAGAAACCACATTAGAAATGACCTTGTCAGAATGAGTGACTTGTTTTCTTTCATAAAATCCTATAGCTAGATAGGTGCCAGATTCAATTATCAGATATCTTGGAAGCTCCACTTCTAAATTCTCAATTTTTGCTCAGTGGTTCACATCGTTGCTCTGCGTTTACAGTGATCCTTCATGTTTAGGTATGCAGTGTGCATGCCCTGGTTCCCTACGGCCGGTGTTACATGGACAATTTTCTTATGCAAATGGTTGTATGTAAATGAGTTACATTTCAGTTGCACTGTGTAGCACCCCATGGAATTCAATGAAAAGTCTTGTGTGAACAGTTTACTTGCAGTTGAAACTGAAACAACTTTTTGCAACTAGTTGCATGCAACAGCCAATCAAAACGCTCAAACAATGGCACGTGACTTTCCGATCAGCTTGTACTATTACCTGGTTCTGACTACCAGATGATTTTATAAACAACGATGGACGGCCGTTATCTTGTAGCATGGGCTCAAACCAAGGAGATCACAGTCGCTGAGTAGTTTAAAGGTTAACGATTAACTTTAGATTTAAATATTGTCCTGTGTATTCCAGTTAAAATATTTATAGTAGGCATAGAGAAAGTTAATGTTAATTTGCATTAACAGCTACTGTCTTTGAACTAGCTTACATTATGTACTTTTATTATAATAAGCTAATAAGCTAATCTGGTCAAGCAATGCATGAATCTTTTGTTGTCTATCATACAGATGTTATACGTGTTATACGTGTAGTTTTGATTGCATTTGAAATGCTTTGTGTAACGGTAATGCTGCATAAGCCTGCGCAACTCGCAACTTGCTAATGCAACCAAGTTGCATAAAAAAGTTGTACGTGTAACACCGGCCTGAAGCCCCATAGTTAAACTTGGCAACCTCCATGAACCGGTGGGCAGAAGCTGTCTCTGATTCTTATATCTCAATGGGTAGGATACAGCATATCAAAGTTTGAATAATTTATATGTTTGCTGTATAATTCTGATGTATTCTGGTAGTAATATCTAATATGAAGTTATAAGCGAGTCATTAAAACATTTTTATTTACAATATTAGTTATATTTCTAATCAGATTTTTTCTAAGTACTGTGCCCACCAGTATTATTGAAAAATCTGGGGGGAAATATGGCTATAAAAAAATGTTGTTGTCATTTATTAACATGACGTTACATGGAAAATATGAGAAATCGATTTTTTAATTTATGTAAATTATTAAAGAAAAAAAGTTCATCATAAAACAATTATATTTTCAGAAAAAAAGTTACAATCAAAACCTATTGAAGTACATTCCCATTCATATTTAACCTTTTTTTTAAGCACATCTGAGAAAACTATTATGTGGTCATTCTCAACTGTCTGTTTCACTGGGGTATAAATATGAGGTGACAGAAAAGCCAAAACACCTTAGTCATCCATCAACATGGGGAAGATCACACAAAAAGAAAACAGAAATTAAATGAGGCAAAAGGTTGTTGACCTTCATAAATCAGACAATGGCTATACAAACATAACTAAATATAAATGTCTGAAACGACCTACTTCCATCATTAGGGCAATAATTTAAAAGGTTTCAAGCAACTGGAGCTGTGATGAACCTGCCTGGTACGCTCTATGGTTTGAGAGGCAAACATTTCTCCAAGGATCACAGTTGGAGAATTGCCGAAGTTGGTTGCATCCTGGGGTCCGATTAGACACCACCTCTATGCTAACAAGCTATTTGGAAGCCTCAACTGTCATCATACTGGAAGTCTGGAGTTTGCTAAATGTGACCGGAATTTAGATTGGAAATTGGTGCTTTTGGTCAGATGAGATGAAAACTTAGCTTTTTGGCAATAAATACCAAAGGTGGGTTTAGTGTAATAAGAGGCATAATGCAGAAAAGCTCCGTATCCTCACTGAGAAGAATGGTGGTGGATTTGTGATGTTTTGGGGCTGTTTTTTCCCCAAAGGCCCTGGCAACCTTGTTAGGGTACATACAAGGGGCCAAGACTGGGCTTTCGTTTTGAAGCTCACTTTCTGGTTGGGCTGGGATGGTCATTGTGCCATTGCTCACTAGCGCCACTGCGGTTAGCTCCAGTATAGGTCTTTCACCATGTAAGTCAATGGCAGCAATGTGGTCAAAATACACAAAAAAATGTAAGCACATCTAATGCCTGTGCTTTTGCAGATTTTTTAAAAATATTGTGTTGTTTGGACAGGGTATTAACATTTGTTCAGGACCCATCAGAGGGACAGGTTGCACGAAGCAGACGCAGTTTGTACAAACCGGCGGCAAAAAAGTCTTCCGGAGAATGGCTTTTACGAGGCCGTGGGAAGGCAATGGGCCACAGTGGCTTTGTTCATATTTTTATACAGTCTATGGGTACATGGCATCATGGAGATTTTAGACCAAAATCTGGCTACCTCTGTCAGAAGGATAAAAGTGGGTCGTTGTTGGATCTTCAGTCTAAGCTGCAGTCTAAGCAGGATCCAAAGCAGGATCCAAAGCATCCCTCAAAGTCTACACATAAGTGTAATTAAAGTGAGACAACTTCTTAAATTCCCTCAGTGTTTGATTCTGAGAAGCCACTCGAAAACAGCAGTGATTTGCTGCCAAGCTGAAACATTGGCACATGCTAGCACCCCAATTATCATGTTACCAAACAAAATATGCTCCCACCTACCGATTTTCACACTAAAACTATTGTTTGTTTTTCTTTTTGCGCTTGTACATGGCATTGTCACACTGTAAGGGTGTCTTGCCAAATACGGTTTATGAATGTAAGGGCGTTTTACCATAATTTACAGTCAAATGGGATTTGTAATGCCCAAATATACAAACAGACCTGTGCTTTATGAACGTTTGAGGAATCATGCAAGTGATGCCATAAATATATTGTATCCTGGATCATGTATCTGTTGTATTGCACCTTGTAGTGATCGTGACTTTCAGGAACGCAGAATTAAGCAGTTTTAAGCTAAATTAAAAGCTTTAAAGTAAATCAAACTTTTAACTGCTTCTTAATGAACTGAATTAATTATATTAATGAGACCTTGTAATGCATTTTTACAGCGGTTACTGTACATTATATAGCATCACTGTAGAAAAGGTAATGATGGAAAAGGGTAACTTTTGAGTTTGTGGCTAGGATTAAGACTTGTTAGGGTTGAGTTTGTGTGATTAGGGTCCAGATAATAACACAAGTATCTCTTGAAGCTAAGTTAACTTACCATCATGAAGCCCGTAATCCCATGTAAGAAAATATGCATTGGAGGTAATAGAAAAATATAGTGCCCTAGGTCCTGGGGGTACATCAACCACACAAAAAAATTAATCTTGGAGAAATGCACAGGTCTCTGAATACTGCACAGGTCTCTGAATACTGCACAGGTCTCTGAATACTGCACAGGTCTCTCTCAGTTTTTTTTCAACCTGAAGGAATTCTGTGCCACTCGAGGTCACAAGGGACCTGACCTTTGCGCTTTGACCCTTTTTAAAAAATTTTTTAGAAAGAGCAAGACTGGCAGACATTGCATCTGTATACCTTAACCATACAGGTTTCTACATATGTGAGGGGTGGGAGAAATCCCCCCTCTGCTTTTGTAGTCCTCAAGGGATGAGAGAGGTGGGCAAATGGAATGGGAAGGGACTCAAATTAAACAAGGCCCTCCTGTAGAGGCCTGGGAGGCAGCTTCCTGTCAGGCACACCGTTGGAGAGAGTTATGGCCGCTGCTCTCATTGGAGACCCTAATGGAGTTACGTCTGACTAAGAGAAGCGAGGAGCAATCAATTAAGACCTGCTGTAGCACAGTCGGGTGCATTTTCCCAGAAGAGTCTTTCCTCGTTTTTAATGAATGACCTCACGCAGAGCTCTACACTGTATAGCTAGACATGAACACAATCCCCGCTCTAACCCTGATGCTCATTAACACGCAGAGAGAAGACTGCACACCACAGTGCCTGTTTCATTCACAATGCAAAGCCAGCTCTCCGGCCAAGCATCTTGTTGCTTGGATACAGCTTGGTGAGTTCATTGGTACGTTCAACCTTGCTTGAGGTGCAACGGGTAGAGAAAGCGATCAATGATGCTAAGCAGACATTTATTCTGTATGCGAAAGTTTAACCTCTCCGTGGTTCTACTTCATCAATAACTGTGATGGTTTTCCAAGATCAGCTTTTCCATAATAATATAAATCTTTTTTTTTGTTTTATCCTTGACTCCCCACCTTTAACCCATAGCACAAATGCCACTGCTGTAAATCGAGAGTAAGATTTAAGACAATAAATAATTTCCAATATGCATAATCGGATGAATAGAGTGGTTTATACTTCACATGTTCTGAAGTTATGAAACCACCAGTGATGTATGCCATTTTTTATACTTTTATATTTTTATACTTTTTTGGTACATCATGTTGAGACACTAGTGCAGATGGTGAAGATCTAGACTAGGTTCCTGATCATGCTGTTATGGCTCATTTAGAGCTGCTGGAAATGTAGTGTTGGGGCTGGCAGAATGCTGAGGAAGCAGGATATAAATCACTACTTCTGACAGCCTCCTACGCCAACCACACCCTCCCCCCTGCACCCACCCCTGCTACTCCCACCTGTCAGATTTATGACTATTCGGGTCAAGCTTTTTACATACATTACCCACCTCATCCAGAGCAGTGAATACAGAACCGGGCAGGATGGCAAACCTCAGGGTACCAAAAAGGCTATCATCAGGAAATCCAATCCATTTCGTAGTCAGCGTGACATCAGCACCACAAAAAACAACAGCTATTATGGCTTCTGAATAGTGCATGCATTGTGAACTGTAAAATGCTTGGGCCATGAATTTCTGAAAAAGAAGATTATTGGAAGTGTAATTTAAAAGGCATTGGGGCATTGAAAAACAACCAGGGAAATAAATGATCTGAGAAAGAGGTGTTTTGGAGGCCTGTCCAGGTTGGGAAAGGGACTGTTGTCCCATGCTGTGAAAAGGAGTAGACTGTATTTGCACAATGAGGCAGGGGAAGCCATCAGCCCTGAAAAAATGTACACACAGAACTTAAACAATGTGTATTGCATTACTTCCATTTATTTTTTTTATTTGCCATGCAGAGGCCTTTGATGGAAAGAAATGGACTTGGAACAGCCCTTAAGTTTTGTATCACCAAAACTGACTGGCACCCTCATTTATGTAATGACCCTTATACATTAGAAGTCACCTAGAATCTTATAGTCAGTTCTGGTATGATATGGTATGCTCTTAGTTCTTGTAAGCACTGTAGGGGCTGCATTCTGTATAATTTGGAGACAGTTCAAGGCTGAATTAGTGTAACCAGACAGAGTATTAGTAGTCCAACCTACATGTTACAAATGGCATGAACCATTTTTCAGCATCCTGCAGGGACAGTCTTCTTTTTGCTCTTCAGGTGAAATAATGTGGGCCTGAAAGGAGAAATCTAAATCAATAGTCACGCCAAGGTCTTCAACAATTGCATTGGCTGAGGCAGTTAAGCCATATAGATTTAAAGGAAAGTTTTAGAATTTATCTTTGAGAGATTTGGGTCCTACTACCAATATGTCAGTCTTATCTGAATTCGTTAAGAAAAGGTTGTGTCATGCAGCCCTTTATGTCCTTCAGACAGGCCTCTAGCTTGACAAGCTGGGCAACATCTCTGGGTTTAACTGATATATAACGGCATCTTAATAGCAGTGGTAGTTAACACCATGTCTGCATGTCCCCAAGGGGGGAGCATATACAAAGAAAGGAGGAAAAGACCCAGAACAGAAGGTTCCAGAACAGAGCCTTGTGGTACTCCAAAGGTTACCATTGAGTACTCGGATGACTCATTGTTACCCTCAAAAACTGAAATCTTTCAGAGAGATAGGATTTAAACCAGGAAAGAGCTTGTCCAGTGAGATCAACTGATTTTTCCAACCGGTGGAGGAGAATATGGAAGTATGGAAATGCAGCCACAATCCAGGGAGATAAACAAATCATTGATTACTAAGGCAAGGGCTGTCTCAGTGCTATGGTGATTCCTAAACATTGAAACATCTCATACACATTGTTAGCCTATACATTTCTCAAGACCTTTTGCTAAAAATGCAAGGTTTGAAATAGGTTTATAATTAGACAGGTCAGTAGGATCCAAAATCCATTTGATTTAGGTAGTGGCTTGATTTCTGTCATCATAAAGGGTGTAGAAACATGGCATGATAACATTGAAGAATTTATTATGTCAAGAATTAGGTTGCCAGGGACAGGCAATAACTCCTTCAGTGGCTTTGTGGGTATGGGGTCTAAAAGGCAAGTGGGTGATTTGAAGTAGAAACTAATTTGATTAGTTTACTCTGAAGTATGGGAGTGAACAGTTTGAGTCGTTCTCTGTTTCTAGCAGACAGCTTAATATTTGACACGAACATTGCCTCATTTTATGAAGGAAAAAAAATACTCTCCACTTTAATCAAGATACTTCAAGGAATTTTTTAATCACTGTGTCAATCTCATTAGATAAAATATATCTTCTTAAATTAGATATGATTATGAGTCACAATGGTGAAAGTAATGAAGTTAAAGACATACATTTTTTTGATTGTGTTAGATCATTAAAATGTTTGCCAAGGGTGATGCAAGTTTTCAGGCCACAAAACAACCTATCTATGTGGTAGACAAGCAAATAATATAAAATCATTTCTGGCACTACTGTACAGCAGGTTTCACTTAAATTCAATCGACCTCCTTCCAGTTTCTGTTTCTATCTCAGCAATCAAGGCCGGGTCTTGGGTCTGATTGTTGTACTGTCAGAAGCAGTAGCATGCCCTGTCAAAACACACTACATGCTGCTGTCCGTTTTCACAATGCACAGACAAGCTGTCAACATCAATAATAAAACCAGATGCAAAAACACTTGGAGAGGGGTTATCCAACATTCACATGAGAGGTGATAGAGGCTAGTTTCCCATAATCCTTTGCTGGACTCTGCTTTGTTCAGTTTAAAAGCACAAGCTTCAAACCGTTCCATGTAATTTAAGGTCACTTGGATTAAAAAAAATATGTCACACAACATCAAAACAGAAAAAGGTTGTGTATAATATTTTGCAAACATATCCACAAAACGGTTTAAAATGTGGCTGAGTTGCACTTTTATCCCATAATGTTCTGTTAGTCTCTACTTCCAATTTAAAAGCACAGGTTTCACCTTATTTTATGTAACATAAGGTTATCTAAATTTGTGACTGTTAGGCTCTCATTGAATGAGGTTTCTGTAGTTTCTGTTCATTATATGACCAAGGTTTTTCCCATAATCCTTTGCTGGACTCTGTTTTGTTCAGTTTAAAAGCACAATCTTCAAAATATTCCATGTCCTTTAAGGTCACTTGGATTAAAAAAACAAAAAAACATCACACAATATCAAAGCAGGAAGGATCGTGTGTAATATTGTGCAAACATGTCCATATAAGTTTAAAACATGGCCGAGTTGTACTTGTATCCCATAATGCTCTTCTTCCAATTTAAAAGCACAGGTTTCACCTTATTTCATGTACCTTAAGGTCGCCTGCATTTGTGGCACTTAGGCTTTCATTGAATGTGCTATATGCAGTAGTTTCTGTTCATTATTAAGTGACTAAGGTTCACCTAAAACACAATTTCTAGGTAAAAGAAAAAGCCACATACGGACAAGCTTATCGCAGAGAGCCAAAGTCGCTTTTCATTTTCTATAGCCATATTCAGTCTCTGAGGGATCCAGGTCCTGGGCATCAATCATTGATGTCACTTCCATAAATGTATTACAAACCATAAAGAGGCTTATTAATAATACACAGAAGAGCTCTGAGAGAGATGAATGTTGAAACTTACTCAGCTACTTTATTCTAATACTCCACAGATATTATTATTGCATTTCTGAAATGAGAATGGGAAGGAAATGAGAATGAGATGATTATTAATGCCAAACCCAGCCACAGCAAAATCAGAAAAGAGAGGTGCACACTGGTCCTCCAATAGTTTTTATTTCTCAGTGGATGGGAGTGGGTAACTACATTTAAATAGTGCTGAGATAATCCGCCTTCATGAATCAAAAAAATGGGTACAGTTGCTAATGCTGTTTTTTAAACTGAGTTGTTACTGCTGACTTGAACCAATTTTAATATGAGTCAGTAATTGACATCAAAAAGGAAGTGGAGCTTCACTGATCCGCCATCACCTGTGAGAGAATTACAGAACATTACATTAAATTATGGGCATTTAGCAGACACTAAAAGTCCACAGCGACTTACATACCTTTTAGATTCATTTTTTTTACATAGTATCTATTTATACAGCTGGATATATACTGAAGCAATGTAGGTTTAGTTCCGTTCTCAAGGGTAGAACGGCCGTGTCCTACCTGGGAATGAAACCTGAAACCTTTAGGTTACAAGGCCAGTTCCTCATACACACAACATTAGTGTATGTCACTGCATTGAACTCAGCTGTGTACATGGAATCACACTGCTAATCATGGTTAACAGATGCAATGAATACTAAACACATTAAAACTGTCCTCGTGTCTTCTTCTTCTTCGGCATTCCCAACACTTTCTTGTTTGTTACTGAGTGGGATCGTGACGTTCCACCATGTTCCACCAATATTCTCCCTGAAATATATATCAGGGATTCTTAAATGCCTTGTTCCTGTCTCTTGTGTCAGGCACAGTGAGAGTAATGGGAGGTGAGAGGCAACCCTCCCCAGAGTCCTGTGTTCCTGCAGCTTTGTGAGCGAACCGTCTGGGCATTATTTGTGGCAGTCACGGAGGAGAAATGGGGACAGAGCTCTGTGAAGTGTTACTTTGTGTGATTAGTTTGGATGGATTGCGGGACAAATATGTGAGAATTGGGTGGGAGGGGGTAGTTGGTGATGATGTGGACAAGTGCACTTGTAATGAGGAGCCTTGATTAGGTGTCCTCTACAAGCCTTGGAAGTGAGTGCAAATTGTAGCCTAGCCTGTGTTTAGCTGCCTGCAGACTTGCCTGCATAGAGTATGGCCATGACCCTATGTGTGTATTTAGTCTGCATAGAGTATGGCCATTACCCTATGTGTGTATTTAGTATGCATAGAGTATGGCCATGACTCTATGTGTGAATTTAGTCTGCATAGAGTATGGCCATGACCATATGTGTGTATATAGTCTGCATAGAGTATAGCCATGACCCTATGTGTGTATTTAGTCTGCATATAGTATGGCCATGACCCTATGTGTGTATTTAGTCTGCATAGAGTATGGCCATGACCCTATGTGTGTATTTAGTCTGCATAGAGTATGGCCATGACCCTATGTGTGTATTTAGTCTGCATAGAGTATGGCCATTACCCTATGTGTGTATTTAGTATGCATAGAGTATGGCCATGACTCTATGTGTGAATTTAGTCTGCATAGAGTATGGCCATGACCATATGTGTGTATTTAGTCTGCATAGAGTATAGCCATGACCCTATGTGTGTATTTAGTCTGCATATAGTATGGCCATGACCCTATGTGTGTATTTAGTCTGCATAGAGTATGACCATGACCCTATGTGTGTATTTAGTCTGCTTAGAGTATGGCCATGGCCCTATGTGTGTATTTAGTCTGCTTAGAGTATGGCCATGACCCTATGTGTGTATTTAGTCTGCTTAGAGTATGGCCATGACCCTATGTGTGTATTTAGTCTGCTTAGAGTATGGCCATGACCCTATGTGTGTATTTAGTCTGCTTAGAGTATGGCCATGACCCTATGTGTGTATTTAGTCTGCTTATAGGGTGGCCATGACCCTATGTGTGTATTTAGTCTGCTTAGAGTATGGCCATGACCCTATGTGTGTATTTAGTCTGCTTACAGGGTGGCCATGACCCTATGTGTGCATTTAGTCTGCTTAGAGTATGGCCATGGCCCTATGTGTATACTTAGTCTGCTTAGAGTATGGCCATGACCCTATGTGTGTATTTAGTCTGCTTAGAGTATGGCCATGACCCTATGTGTGTATTTAGTCTGCTTAGAGTATGGCCATGACCCTATGTGTGTATTTAGTCTGCTTAGAGTATGGCCATGGCCCTATGTGTATACTTAGTCTGCTTAGAGTATGGCCATGACCCTATGTGTGTATTTAGTCTGCTTAGAGTATGGCCATGACCCTATGTGTGTATTTAGTCTGCTTAGAGTATGGCCATGGCCCTATGTGTATACTTAGTCTGCTTAGAGTATGGCCATGACCCTATGTGTGTATTTAGTCTGCTTAGAGAATGGCCATGACCCTATGTGTGTATTTAGTCTGCTTAGAGTATGGCCATGACCCTATGTGTGTATTTAGTCTGCTTAGAGTATGGCCATGACCCTATGTGTGTATTTAGTCTGCTTAGAGGGTGGCCAGGGGGTCTACTGCTGAGTACACACTTGACATTTATTGAAAAGTTTTGCATTAAGCTCAAGCTGAAGACTTCAACCTTGTCGGTGTGCTGCTTTTTTCTCAGGGAGCTTTGCTCGTTGGTCTAAATGCCTCACTCTAAGTTCATCAGCTGTCAAATCATTATTTGAACAACAGAAAAATATTTGTTTTATTCGTTTAAAAATAGACAAGTTAATATATGAACATAAGTGCAGCTCAAACAATCACAATCACAGCCACAATTGCAACACACTCAAATGATCCCGTTACACAGACAAGACTTTGACAATATAATGCAATAATTTGTCACAAGCTATCACAACAGGAAGAGATGTGTCCTAAACATGGGGTAAACACTACTGTCCATTCAGAGGATAATACAAAGTTAATGGTGCAAAGACTTGAAAAATAATCACCTGCCCTCATCCTGATTAATCAGCATTCCTCAGAAGACAATATGATGCTAATTATATTTCCACTGTCAGATACATTAGAGCTCAATTAATTACATCTTGGAGTGTGATGTAATTCATTGTAAGCTGGTAATTACAAAATGACAAAACGCACCTCTGCTGAAAAAGGGCAGAGCTACTGCATATGTATTTGCAGACCGTGTTAACCTTGGGTGGTAACATGGTCTCCACTCTTACATGTGGTGTTAAACTACGGCAAAGTGTAAACAAAAGTGCACAAGCCAATGAAGCCATCAGTAGCATGGCACTTGTATCTTACACAGTGGTAGTCTCTTTGTTAATTGGCAGAAAGGACATGCTGAGGAGAGCTACTGTTTTATTTCTTTAATTTATGAGCACTACTTGTGATCCATCTATTTAAAGATATATATATATATATATACACACACATCATATAACATCATTTTAATTGTATCAATTCAGAAAAATAGTACTGGGAGCATTCATTACCTTATGGGTCTAATTAAATAAGTTCATAGTCTACAATTGATTAATAGGTGTAATCTAAGTTGTTTTCTTTTAATTATTACGTTTGCTTTGTGCACTTCAAGGGCTAGATTTAGTCTTGGGAATTAAACAGAAAATAAAAATACATTTATATTTGAATTAACATTCAGAAGCATTAGTGGCATTTAGAATTTACGGAGGAGAAGTGGTCCTGAGCAGGTGTAAATTTAGTTTGTATGTACGAACAAATCTTAGATACAAAAACTTTTTGTATGAACGAAGGTTGTATGAACGATTTTTACAAAAATGTGTTTAATGAATGGTCCAATGTTTTTTTGTGTATATCCATTTAGTCCTCTACAGATATACACTTTCTGCCATGGATATATTGGGAATTTTATTGGGCATGTATTCAAAGTTTTTAAGGTGCCCAAATAAATGTAGTAATTTTTGCAATTCTTGTAGCTCCCTTCTCCTATTTTTGATCACGTTTGTTTAGTGGCAGAAAAAATTATCAACTCAACTGGTAGAGCATGGCATTAACTCTCAAGGGGGGTTTGATTCCTACAGGGGTACATACTGTAAAATGTATGTAAACACGATACTAGAAGGTGCATAGAGTAAAAACACCACAAGAGGCTCAGTCTAAACTAATCACAAGAGTCTCATCAAGACAGTAATGTAAAAGCGATAAATTTGGATGACACAGCATTAAACGTGCCCTCGTGGCATTTTTTTTGCGGTTTAATGTCTAACTACGGTGCAACACATTGATTACAGCGCACGAAAGCCCATTTTTCACAATTACAGGGATTTTAAAAGATATTCAGCTCCTACTGCAATGTCTTGGCAAAAGATGATGTGCGATTCACCTATACTGCCATGCCCACTTCAATCATACAAAACTGCTTCATCCTGTTTCTAAAAATAAGCTTATTCAACTAGCTTCTGGCACACGTGTGTAGGGGTAGTTGGTGCTCATCGCAGTGAAATAAAGCGATGAAGAAGATGAAGACCAATTTTTTTTCCTATGTGCCATGTTGCATTCATGACTCAGGGTTTTATTAGATGTGTGTGATTTGATGGACCTTTATATTCTGCGTGATCAAGCATACTGTGGCAACCTTCCAATTGGCTCGCATTCTTAATAGAGGGCTCCCTCGGCTGCTATACAGCATTGTACATGAGATAACTTTCCATTATACAGCATACCCGCAATTCATTTGGGAAGTATTTTAAGACTGGAGGGGGCCTTAAGTCTGTATGTGTGTAGTGTTTACATTCATCGACAACTTAGCTCCATTTCATCCTTTGGGCTTGGTGGCATAGCACCGCAATTTTGCCGTTGATAGCACCACACAGTTGCCCTCTACTGGCTGTTGGAAATTTGGCTATTACAGCCTCTGAAGCAAAAAGAATGTCCATAAGAGAAAACAAACATGAAATATAACTAGCATTATAAAATAATCAGCATTATAAACAGTGGCCACAGTGATGTGACCAGTACTTATGCAACCAGTCAGAGTATCCATCACAAATGCAAAAAACAATTGCCAAAGAGAGCCTGGTGGCACAGCCAGTTAGTGCATTGACCACATATACTCATTGCCAGCATGGAGGACATGGGTTTGAGGCCCGGCAATGTCATTTTTCACATGTCTCTCTCTCTCCCCCTTTCCTGTTTCAAATGAATAAATCCATAAAAAACATCAAAATGCAGATTGGAAACAATCACTATTCAGAGTACCATCCGTTACAGACACAAAAACCCAGTCTGAATTTTCGGCATTGATTTTCGTTGGGTCAAGACTATCCTTCTGCTCCTATTCCACTTTCTTGGGTTGCTCACCTAGGATAAGTTACTTGACACTACATTTAGCTCATTCCCAATAGAAAGTGTTAATTACACCCACACACAAAGTGGAAGCTTCTGTATTGTAAGTCTTTCACCTTGATAATTTTGAGTTATGATTCGATATGGCTCAAACTCGGTGACTGGGATGGACGTATGCTATCGATAGTTGTTCAAATCAGTCAAATCAGGTCAACATTTTAACACCAATGTTCTTAACATTGAATTTGACTCAGATGGACCAATAGTTAGTATTAAACAATAATATACAGTAATATATACCCTTTCTATGTGACATCTGACCTTGGATTATTTTGAAAGGTCAAACTCAAGGTTATGTGATTTACATGCCACATCATCAAAATGGATTGACTATGGCAGTGCTAGGTATAAAAAAATATTCAAGTCTTCCTTTATATATTTAAGTTGAGCTTTTCACATGTGTGTGTAGCACTTCTCTGAGTGCATTTTTAGTTTATATATGCTTAGTTACGGTGGCTGAGAAGTGCAAAACACAACGACATTTCACAAAACAACGACATTTCACAAAACACAACGACATTTCACAAAACACAACGACATTTCACAAAACACAACGACATTTCACAAAACACAATGACATTTCACAAAACACAACGACATTTCACAAAACACAACGACATTTCACAAAACACAACATTTCACAAAACGGAAAGGGTAGGACAACACTTCTTGTTTGTGATTGGACAGAACCCAAGCCCCTCAATGTAATTTTCTTTCACAAAACGGAAAGGGTAGGACAACACTTCTTGTTTGTGATTGGACAGAACCCAAGCCCCTCAGCGAAATTACGAATCCTACTATGGCCATGCCAAGACCCGCCCTCCTCTGTCTCTGATTGGCTGGTCGTTCTGTGCGCTCTACCCACCCAACCCTGTTTGAGTTTAAGGTGACTCTCTTCGCTGGAGCGCATTGCAGTAACTTATTTTCCGAAATTGCATGCAAATTCAGGTAGCCTAACTAACGTTACAGCATAAAACGTGTACTGACATCCATTAGCCTAAAATAAGTTTACGTTTTTAATACCACCAATGTTGATAATAGTTCTAGGCTATAGGACAAATCAGAATGTTTGTAAACAGAGGTTGCTACGATACTTCCAGGTAGCCACTCAGCACTTCAAAACCGACTGAACCAGTCGGAGCTGTGTAGAAACAGTTAGCTAACGTACACTATGCCGAAATCGTGTTGTGTTTGGGGCTGTAATGCCAAATGTAATCAGGCACACCGTGGGTTGGGCTTTTTCCGATTCCCCGCTTTAAAGTCTAAATCGACCCAACGGAACCTGTCGATTCAGAGACTTAAAAGAGAGGATACCCCAGATCACACAGTCCGTTTGGCTCGCTAGTGAAGGTAACCATATAGCTCGCTAGCTAACGTTAGCTACTTGTTAACGCTAACTTAGATAAAAATACGTGTTAGCGAACTTAGCTAACGTTAACGTTAGCTGCTTCCCTCAGAAAAAAATCGAACCATCTATCAATCAATAAAACAATGTTTGGCTATCTGTCTGTTGTACTTGTAACGTTAGCTAGCCAGCTAAGAATCCAGAGGTTGAGTTGTCAGATTTTAACTTGTGTTTTTACTGTAACGTTATTGACAACTCAACCTCTGGATTCTTAGCTGGCTAGCTAACGTTACAAGTACAACAGACAGATAGCCAAACATTGTTTTATTGATTGATAGATGGTTCGATTTTTTTCTGAGGGAAGCAGCTAACGTTAACGTTAGCTAAGTTCGCTAACACGTATTTTTATCTAAGTTAGCGTTAACAAGTAGCTAACGTTAGCTAGCGAGCTATATGGTTACCTTCACTAGCGAGCCAAACGGACTGTGTGATCTGGGGTATCCTCTCTTTTAAGTCTCTGAATCGACAGGTTCTGTTGGGTCGATTTAGACTTTAAAGCGGGGAATCGGAAAAAGCCCAACCCACGGTGTGCCTGATTACATTTGGCATTACAGCCCCAAACACAACACGATTTCGGCATAGTGTACGTTAGCTAACTGTTTCTACACAGCTCCGACTGGTTCAGTCGGTTTTGAAGTGCTGAGTGGCTACCCGGAAGTATCGTAGCAACCTCTGTTTACAAACATTCTGATTTGTCCTATAGCCTAGAACTATTATCAACATTGGTGGTATTAAAAACGTAAACTTATTTTAGGCTAATGGATGTCAGTACACGTTTTATGCTGTAACGTTAGTTAGGCTACCTGAATTTGCATGCAATTTCGGAAAATAAGTTACTGCAATGCGCTCCAGCGAAGAGAGTCACCTTAAACTCAAACAGGGTTGGGTGGGTAGAGCGCACAGAACGACCAGCCAATCAGAGACAGAGGAGGGCGGGTCTTGGCATGGCCATAGTAGGATTCGTAATTTCGCTGAGGGGCTTGGGTTCTGTCCAATCACAAACAAGAAGTGTTGTCCTACCCTTTCCGTTTTGTGAAAGAAAATTACATTGAGGGGCTTGGGTTCTGTCCAATCACAAACAAGAAGTGTTGTCCTACCCTTTCCGTTTTGTGAAATGTCGTTGTGTTTTGTGAAATGTCGTTGTGTTTTGTGAAATGTCGTTGTGTTTTGTGAAATGTCGTTGTGTTTTGTGAAATGTCGTTGTGTTTTGTGAAATGTCGTTGTGTTTTGTGAAATGTCGTTGTTTTGTGAAATGTCGTTGTGTTTTGCACTTCTCAGCCACCGTACTTAGTACATAATTACCATTAATACAGCTGCCAAAATGACTGGTTTCTATTGATAGAAACACGTCAATGAGCCTGGCAAGGGATCTGTCTGAAGTACCTCGCAGGTTGCTCCAGAGCAGCGTCTCATAGTCGAAACCAATCAGCAGGGTTGTGGTTTGAGGCTCGTTTGATGCCTCAGACCCTTGTTGTCTTACAGCCATTTAGCCAACCATGTGATCCATACTATTCCTGTGTAATTTACAGCTTAATATAGTCCTACCCCCAATTACAGTAGAGAGCCATTCAAATCTCTAATCTCGACTGTAGTACTTTCGCTTGTAAGTGTATCTGAAAATAAGACATCAAGTGTCGTTTGATGTTGTTGGGTCACAGACATCAGGAAGTCATTGCATGCAAAGGATATGCAACCAAATATTAAACATGATGACTTCATTTAAATGTATGTTCATTACGTTCCTCCCCCTAAATTTTTTATGTGTAAAAATGGCTACAATTGCTAAAGTAGAAATAGAATGAAATTGACTCAAACAGTAGTTTGTAACATTATCAGTGTCTTCACAGTATTTTTTGATATAGGCTTTGAAAAATACACATGATACATATTTAGTATAATCAGACTTTCATGAAGTATGCTGGGACTCATATGCCTGCATGCGTATGCAAATTCATATGCCTGGTACACATCGTTTCTCCACTGAAGGCGCTCCAGGAGAAGAAAGATTGGGTCATATATCAAAGCAATGGGAATCTCTGTAGATGCTTGTCTTATACACCTTTTCAGACTGCATGTAAAAAAATGGATTTCCATTGCAATTTTTACAAGGTTTACTCACTATATTCCACTGTCCTCTCTGTATCTCTTTTTCTCTTCCTTATTTCCCAGCACACTGTTTTCAGATAATATGTCATGGGTTTAAAACCACAGACCGATCTGAAAGCTCTCTGAAATATCAGACATACAGAAATCATATTTATTGGTTTGGATTGATATGAGTGTCACGCATTATACTTTGCATCACAATGCAGTATGAGAAGTTCAGAAAGAAACTGATATATTCTAGCTAGCTCTTCATCCCACTCTTAACTCTTGGTTCAGAGTGATTATGTGAGTTGTCAGCCAAATAAACAGTCATTGATATGTGCATGTTTTTACCCCCCAGACCTGTCCTGAATTCAAAATTATGTTACTTGAATAACTAAGACCCAGAAATGTTTCTTGTGGTGAAAAATTTGAGGATACTTTCCTGCAATGATGCAGGAGTGGCACCTTAGTTTTATCAACTGAATCACAAAACCTTTCACAAATATATCGTTGAGGTTTAATCCAAGATTAATATATTTTAGCAAATGTATTACTCAGAAGGCCAATTTTAGACATTGCAACTGTAAGACTGGAATTGAGAAATTTCAGAGCAGCTGAACATGATACCATGGGGGGAAGCCTGTGACGTCTCTGGGAGGCTGTGATGCCAGAACTTCAATGCCATAAAGTCCATCTGGCGTGAAGTTTATGACGGTCAAAGAATGTCTCCAGGTGTCATGGCTTTGTGAGGAAACGCTTGGACTGTCGTGGAGACAGGCACACACAACACAACATGGTATAGATTGCTTTTGTCCTCAAAAAGCTTAAAAACATACAGATGTGATTGATACTTTTGCTACATTGTACAGTATACACTGGAACTAGTCTGGGCACTGGAACATACATTATACACTCTTTCCAGAGAGATAATCATGTATTGTTCCGTTTTTGAGTGTTACAGTAGTAAATGCATCCAGTTAACGTACCTAAATTAACAGGGACAATTAGGGTGTAAATGTAATATTCTCAACAGGAATTCTGGTATCTTTGTGGCATTAATATAAATCACATCTGAGAAAACTGTAGAGATGGAGATTTTCATGGCAACACAAACTTAGACCTATTCATGTTTGATATCATTTTGATGGTCTCGGTGTGAGTGGTGCAATGGTCTACATGTCCTAAATGTGTAACATGGATGGAAGGTATATTTCATAAACACTGGCGTAAGCTGCCGTTGTGAAATTGTCCTTAGAAAAAACCATTCTGTGAAACCCCCTAGAAAAGTGCTGACCAGTTTTATGGTTTTACGACCGTCTGCAGCCAGATCAAACACAGAGTTTGAGGATTTAAGGAACGGAAACAAACTAATCTGGGAAGATTGTAACCAGTCTTTCCGCACATCCTACTTCAGGTCATTGTGTGTAGCAAATTGCCAGGTATGACTAAGTTATTTTCTCTGTACTGTATTTGAATTTGGAATGTTCAATCTGTAACTATGTATTGATGATTTAAGTAAATAACCTACCTGGTAATAAATTAGTTAAACTTGATTTGTGTGATTTCTCTGAAAATTGACTACTCTGTTCACCGGTAATGGGTTGATTAATTTCCTCAGTCTTGATTTTCCCCCTCAGCTGGTCTAGGGAGGTTGACTATTTAAGCTTAATGTATCACGGAGTATTGCACCCGTAGAACTATGTCTTAAAGTAGATCACCTCCGCTTGTCGGTTATACATGTTGAGAACGGTGGTCGTCAATGTTCCTTCGTCGGTCCCTGAGTCTTAACCATAGTCTATACCTCACGAAGTGGCTTCTTCCGCAACCTCTGAGATAACCGCAGATATCTAGTCAGCTGTGAGTTGTGTACATATCTGCAGCATGTAATGCACGGTGGAACAAGCGCATCCAGTTCAGAGAACGTCTTTAAAGTATAAGGGTCATTTAACAAATCAAGTGGAAATTGTATATACTAAATTATAATATTAAATGGAGTCAGATAAACGAGTACAGAATCAGCGTTGGTGGCTGATGATTTACTGTAATATATAGAGGCTGTTCTTTGGATAAACTGTGATCAAGGTAGACCAGACTAAAAGCGGAAGGTAACGTGGTACGAGTATCTTTGATTTGTGGCCCCTTGTTAGCTAATCCCGTTAATCTAAAGAGCAGTCTAACCCGGTTGCAAGAATATTAATATTACTTCATAACTTTTCCCTTTTCCCACAGCAATAGCGGAATACATCACGCTTAAACCTTCGCTCCGAGCTATTCCCTCATTGGTCTAGCCGCGCGGAGTTTTACAATTTGGTTTGTAACATGATTTTAGTTGATGTTTCCAGATTTAACAATTTGGAGAACTTGACATGATTTCAGTTGCTAATTCCCAGATTTACACAACTCAAGGTTACAGTTTGCACCATTTTGTTTTCCCCTACAAAATATACTGTAACTGTGCAAAATAACCTAAATCTGGCGACCATAGTTCCTCCTTAGTAACGCATTTATAAACATGTAATAATGTTATACTAAACATGTTAATGGTTTATAATGCACTAATGTATATTACAGTATTATTCATGTATTTCAAAAAATATATAGACTATATACGTATATATATATATATATATATATATATTAGACAATGCAATATAACACTATATTCTGGAACGTTACAAATGTGCTTCTATTTATCTGATATAACGACAAAGTTTCACATAGTTGAACGATTTGTGTATTCTTCACAATAAATATACCAAGGTAGGACTAAAATATTCAAACACTGAAGTATAACTGAAAGGTACTAAGGACATGTTACTACCCTGATGAATACAGAGGTGCTGGTTGGAGACTAATCTATAATTACCTTTAGAGATTTAGAATAAAATAATCAATAGAGCAACATCCATGGATTAGGATAACATTACAAAACAAGCAGATCTATGATGAATGTTGCTCCAAAAGAAAACCGTCAAGTGAATTTAAATTAAATAAAATGTTTTTTTGTTTGTTTGTTTTTTTTAAATAAATCATTCCCAGATATAGTATCAAGTAAAGGTTCCATAGAGCGATTCATTTCACTTCATAAACTGCTGTCATCACTCTGTGACTGCTTTACTAATTACAGCCACAGGGAACACTGTGGATTTATTCAAAATTAATAAGAAACATATTGTGGAAGTCGTTGGTCTGGGCAGGGGAATCGGGCTGATTAAAGCCACCCCCACTGCCAGAACAGCAGTTGCACACAGGTGGGTAGCTGTTTAACATATAAGCCGCTCTGATCTCCCAGTAGGTGCCTGAAACAGGAAGAAGATTCTTATTAAAGGTTAAAGGTGGGGGCCAAGGAAGGGAAAGGGGTTTGGAATGTAGGACCGGAGGGGCGGGCCTGGGGTTGGAGTCAAGATGTGGGAAGAGACCCCCACCCACCCCCCCCCCAGCCACAGTTGGCACGGGCATGATTTGTATTTGATCCAAGACCATGGGGCTCATCCTAAACTGAATGAGCCACCCAGCACCCTCTGAGAAAGAGGAATATACTGTATATGAAGCTGTTTTTAACTGACTAAAAAAATCTTCATGGGCTGGGTGGGTTGTAGGGTGTCAAGACCACCTTGAAGCTCACAGGGCCCCCGTTCTCTGGTGGGTCTCGCACAGGCTCCTGTGATCAGATGAAATTGCCTTGTGGAAAAAAGACAAGGCTTCCAGAGATGGAGCTGAAAACAGAGGAACCCTTGCGCACAAAGGAGATTCTGCACTCTATCTAATTCAAGGGCTGTGAGTCGTTCACTGGATGCGGCTGGTGACAGATCGTCAATGACCGGCTGGGAGGAAATCCATTCAGACAAAAACCTTGGAGACCTCAGACAAGATGGAAGGAGACAAGACATGTGACACCACCCTGCTGCTTCTGATGCCAATCAAAGTGGAGGGATCCAGAGTGACACACCAATGTGTAAAACACACACACACACACACATTAACAAAAACATGGATAGAACTGTGGAGACATGGTGGAGGCTGGGGTGTTAGGGGCGGGGGTTGTTTGAGTAAAAGTAAACGCGCTCATCACCAAATATTTGCATGAGAAATCCCTGCTTCCGGCAAATGATACATCAGCATGGGTTTTAATTAACAGTGGCTTTTCTGTTAGTGAGTGAACAACATGCTTATGAAACCGTGAGATGTGCAGTATGTGACTAGCGAACTGAAAGACAGCAAGAACCTACAGATGATGCAGTCAAAGTAATTACATGCTTTACCTTTAGGTTGTTATAAAAAAAATAAAAAAAACATTTTTCATTTTGAACAGCTGCTGAGTCATCATAACCTTCAGCTTTAAATTATTTATTTACTTTGGATGAAGATTCTTAAATGGAAACTTCTTTGAGTGAACCATTTTGTATACATTCACAAGTCTCAATTTGCACTACGGAAAAAAGTATTTACCATCTTGGAACATCCTTTACATAAACACGAGTACATATAGACTGCTGAAGCAGAAATCCAATTTCCAAATCTGAGGTATGAGAGGCATGTTGCATTACCTTTCTTATTTGCTGAGCTTACATTTTTACATGCTATACATTCATACGGCTGAATATTTATTGAAGTATTTCTGATTAGGTTTCTAGCTCAAGGGTAATACTTTGGATTAGAGCCCATATCCTCTGAGTTACAGGCCTAGTTCCTTAAGCACTGCCCTAAGAAATAAACACAGTTTTCTCTTCCAATGTTGTTATCTCCCTTAAAGCTCTGCTTTTAAGGCGTGCGTGCGTCTGTAAGGGGGGAACAAATCATATTATTGTCTTGAGCTCCCGATATTACCACACAAGATTTAATCAAAGGAGAGTGGAGTCAGGGTCAGCATTTTAGAACTGCAATAACTGACACTTTAATTCACTCAACCGATTGTTCAGTTTGTCAAATTATTTTCTTGTCAAAGCAATCACATTTTTCTTTCATTCATTTCAGTTATTGCTGAACATGATTTCTTTGTGAAACGAGATGTGAGACTCAAGAGTTCCGTTGTGAATCAAAATGCAAAATAACCGCGCATCCAGGGATTAGATCATGTACACTATTACAGAACAAAAGTAACAATGACGTGGATGTCTAATCAATTTCTGTCACCATTGATTTGGAGGTCTGCATTGTTGCACACTGTGTGAAGTAAACCCTCGCTGAACTAATCCACTTATTGGAGCCTTAACAAAAAAGTGGCATTTCTTTTATCGGAGGGTAATAGAACGAGCTGGCAATTAATTTCTCTGGATAAAATAAAACTCCATCTGTCGTGTCAAGTGGAAAAATAGATAGAATAGGACAAAAATGTTGAAAATCGCATGAAATTACCCACTGAAATGAGCTGACTTTTTTCTGAAGGCCTACTTTCAGCTGCAAATGCAGGAAAGTGCAATCATAATAATGACAGCGGATGCTGCAGGAAAATAACAGTTGTGTGTTTGTCACCACTTGGGTGTTTGTAATAGTGCTGCCACTTCCTCTGGACATTCGCAGTGCAGGGGAAGTGAGGATTTAGTCAAATGGGTATTTTCTGAATCCAGCAGTTTTAACAACCAACGCCCTTGTTTAATGTTCGGCACTCTGAATACAGAACACAAGTGGCATCAACGGTTAAATGGCCAAATTAATTTATAGGCAAAGCAGCCCGTTGGATCTTTATCTTTATCAAAATGTACAACTCACAACTAGGGGAGTGCAAAACTCATATTTGTCATGGTCGAATAATCAGCTGGTGGTATGAGCGAATAATCGATTATTCGGATGTGCCGACAGGATCAGAAATGGACACCTGTCAAGTGCGAAATGCAGTAGATTTTCCTGACATGGTAAAAGTTAAGCGACTGCATGTCACTCTGAATGGAGAAGGCTTCAAATAAGCAACAATATTGTTGTTGCAGCCACTATTGTAGGCTTATGAATTTGCCTTCATTTTTCTGATCGTAAATAGTGAATGCTTCACACATTATGGTTTCATCTTGCGGTTGTGTCGGCTTAACCCTCCTCCCGCTGTCACCCTTCTCGTCTTGGTAAATTCACTAAAGCCAACTTGGATTTCCAGATTTCTTTAACCCGATCCACGTTGGACCCCTAGTGGTAGACGTATATGTCACAATTACATTATTCATGTTTGTCTGAAATTAAAAACTGCAGCTTTGATTTTATTTTATTTGAAACCTTTATTTCGACAGGGAAGAACATACTGAGACCAAGTCTCTTTCACAGATGTGCCCTGCTTACAATCAACATATACAATCAATACAGTAGCAAAGGTACAAAAAGTAGTAAATAAGTACAGAAGTTATCTAGATACAATAAGCAAATTAAACAAATTAAACAATAAAACCTGCATATCTCTCTATCCTAATGCAATACAAACCTGCATATCTCTCTATCCTAATACAATACAACCTGCATATTTCTCTATCCTAATACAATACAACCTGCATATCTCGCTATCCTAATACAATAAAAACCTACATAACTTTCTATCCTAATACAATAAAAACCAGCATATCTCTCTAACCTAATACAATCTAACCTGCATATCTCTCTATCCTAATACAATAAAAACCTGTATATCTCGCTATCCTAATACAATAAAAACCTACATAACTTTCTATCCTAATACAATAAAAACCAGCATATCTCTCTAACCTAATACAATCTAACCTGCATATCTCTCTATCCTAATACAATAAAAACCTGTATATCTCTCTATCCTAATACAATACAAACAACAGGAAATGCATAGAACATAGGAAAAAAGAGGGGGGGGGGGGTGGGCTATTGGGTGGGGGGGTGGGGAGGCGGGTGAATGCATGCATGTGTGTGCAAGTGTGTATAGCTGTGAGTAGTCCGTGTTTATGTGTGCGTAAGACTGAAGGTTACATTCTGGCACTCAGCAATCTTGATAACTCGAGTCCGTAGAATCTTTTCACGAAACACAACAAGTTGCTATGGAGATATCCTCGATGTAACTAGTCCGTAGGTCTTTTCGCGATAACACAGCAGGTTGCTATGGAGATATCCTTGATTGCCCTGTCCAGAAGTAAACAACAGGAGTCCAGGGAAGATAGGTGCGTAGGAACGCCTCTTTGCATGTGAGTCTTCTGGGGGAGATTTCTGCAGGCGGCCTTGCCAGGCCAAACAAGCGATGGGGCTCCGAAAACAAGATTAGATGTTTGGGTTATAGCGAGGAAAACAGCATTCCAATTCGTTACTCCTCTATACTCTCTAGGTCTCTCAGCTTGACCACTTCTCCTCGCAAAACAGTGATTTCCTCCAAAACGTTAACCATCTTGCGATTTAGGTCACATATCGCAACAGTCTGAGTACTCACTGCTCTGCCCACCTCGTTAATCATCATGGGCAGCCTTTGGCCTTCTTGAATAGCTCCCATCTTTCTAATTTTCCGATAGACCAGGGCAACGCTCAGTCCGAGAAGCAATTGTCCTGCCATCATAAATCCAAATAGGTAGACGTCCTCCACGTCTTCCACGGAGAGAACCGCCAGGCAAAGAACCCGCCAGTTCTCCCACGCATCCATTATGTAGCCCACAGCGAAAGTCCCGTCTGGGCAGGTAGGTTCCCCCGAACCAGTGCTTCTTGTTGAAATAATTTTGTCAATTGCGTTGAGAGACCAGCTTATCAATTCCATAATTTTGTAGTTTCAAAGATACCGTGCAAAGAATGGTTCCGAGCGGGTGGGAGAGGAGAGGAGAGAGGAGAGAGAGAATATGCGACCGCCTCCGTCAAGAGCCAAGCAACGGAAACACAAAGAAAACACCGTAAATAAAACGCACGCAAGAAGCATTAGGCTATATTAAATAGGCTATTTATTCAATTGTAGGCCTATTAACAATGAAATTGTGGCAATTCAGGCAACAATTCTACAGTCAAGCCGGAAAGTCTGAATACCCCTTTCACCTTCTCCACGTTTTATTACATTACAGACATATTCTACAATAGATTGAGTTCATTTTTTGTCTCAAAATTCTACATAGCCCATAATGACAAAGTGAAAACATGTTTTTAGAAATTTTTGCAAATGTATTAAAAATCGAAAACTGAAATTTCTCATTTACATAAGTATTCATACCCTTTGCTTTAACATGTTTTTAAAGTATATATTTTTAATATTTGGTCACATATCCTTTGCATGCTGTTACTTCCTGAAGTCTGTGACCAATCAACATCAAAAGACTCTCGATATGTTATTTTCAGGTACTGTTACAAGCGATACTATAACCTCTCTGCATTTGAACTGATCTCTATGGGAATTGGGGGGTGAGACTAGATTCAGCTGTAAATTACATTGGTACTCGATATCTTATTTTCAGGTACTGTTACAAGCTGTTACATTTCTGTCATATTTATGTCAGGTTTCATGTTTAGTGTTTGTCACAGTTTATTTTCTGTTTATGTTACGATGCAGTTCATTGTTTGCATACATATTTCCATGTTTTTCCGCAGCCTTGCGTTCATGCTGTTTCTTCTCTTGCTGTCACTCACGCTTCCCTAATTGTTTCATTCTCCCTTGTCTAGTTACTAATATACTAACATTAGATCAGGATTGGGTAATACTAACGATCTAACCATGTGTTCGTTTACTTTACGTTTCTCGTACATGTTAATTACTAATTTACTAACGCTAGGACAGGATAGGTTACCTACTAACGATTTACTAATTGCCTCGTTACGTGTCTCATTTTCTCAAGCTGTTGTGAATTTCCTGCTGCTCTCAAGCCAATGTCTGCACCTGTCTACACCTGCATATAAGATCAGTGTTCATGTCATGTCTTTGCGAAATTGTTGCCTTAGTTTACTATTGTCACTTTTGAGCATTTTCCATTGTTTTGACTACCGTTATTGATCTAGCCTGTTTATTGACCATCGTTACTGCCTGCCTATTGTTTCCACTGCCTGTTTTTGACCACGAGTTTTGCCTGCTGTCTGTTTGTACCTCTGCCCCGTGGATAGGACTTCGGTCTGACTCCTGCTACGCCCCACGACTACGAACTTTGCTTTTTCCCTGTTTTGTACTTCTGCTCCGCTGACAGCTACTCTGGTTAACGAACTCTTGCATGGATACCGATTTCGAGACTGCCTTCTCCCTCGGTACTGTATCTTTGGTCTGGCTGGATTTATTGGTTTTTGGACTTTGCTTGTGTGACTACGTTTTTGGATTTCCCCATAATAAAGCCCTTGCGGGCGTTTATTATTACGTCAGTGTTCTGAGTCGTGCATTACGGGTCCAACCCGCACACACCCGTCTCACAAGCGATACTATATCCTCTCTGCATTTGAACTGATCTCTATGAGAATTGGGGGGTGAGACTAGATTCAGCTGTAAATTACACTGGTACAGTATGGAACACATGACTGGCGAAATGGCTGTACGTCATCAAGGGTCTAAGGTATCAAACGAGCCCCAAACCATCACTCTGTGGCCAGATATGGAGTAGATGTGGATGGATCCCTTTAAGGGTTGTTTCTCCTAACTTTTTTCCCCATAGAGTTCTTTTTTCACCCTCCCCCTCTTTCAACCACTTAAACATTAGGGGCTCTATCTTGGCGATGTTGGCGCTTGGTCTAAGCGCATGGCGTAAAGTCCATTTAGGGCGTGTCCAAGTCCATTTTTGCTAGTTTACCGGCGTGTATTTCGGCGCTAAGCACGGCGCAACGCACAAATGGGTTGAACATAGTCTCTTCATTAATTATAGGTGTGTCTTGGGCGTGACATGCAATAAACCAATCAAAATGTCTTATCCAATAATAGGGACCCTTATTAATAATATTACTAAGAAAGGTGTTAGATAAAAAGGTAGGAAGAGGTTTCATTGTAATGAGCAGAGCCTCAATATCAAACATGTCTCACAAACCACTGACTGAGCAGGATCATTTATGTGATGCTTTTTTCCATTCCTCATTCACTACAGCCTGACTGGATAGCAGCGTGGGCTGACATGATGTAATGGTAACCTGTTAAAATATTACTTTTATTCAGCCACCTAACAGCCCAGTTATTGCATTTCAGAAAAACACTGCCCCCCCTACTTCAGTCAGGAAGCTCTTATAAGTACTAAATCAAATTTGTTTGTCTTAGAGGCACAGTTGCAACAAAATTGTATGTCACTGACCCTACCCCTTGTGGGACCATACTGGGCAGAGGCATGTCTGATCAGTATATTTGCTAAATGTAATTTCAGGGCAGAGAGGTCACGGATATGAACAACCGCCGCACAGATGGTGCCAACAATTTAGTGGAAGCCAGAAAGAGGGTCCTGGAAGGCCAGAGCAATCAAGTGTGTACAGGAACGAGATGCCTGGGTATCATTTAAATTTGTATATCGACACTCATTGTGTAATTCAGAAGCCAGGGGCCTGAACATAATGACACAGCGAAACCTTCCTGACAGAGTGCCCAGTTAAGCGGCCGGAACACAGGACAGAGAGACTGTGACAATGCAGTTTGTGAACAAGCCTAATGTCCGACAATTGTTGGGGCAGGGGTTGCCGGGCAACCATTTTAGCGCATCATTAACTTATTCCTGGCAGCCAGTCGGGAGATTGATTTTCCTCTGCAGTGGAGTCTCTGCGACTGACCGCTGGCTTATGCCAGATAAACAGGCAGCACAGCCTATTCCCTAATCCTACTACTGTGGCGGGAGCTGTGCAAAAGTGAATACTTTCACTCTCTTCACCCAAACTTGCCTGATGTAATGACAAGTAATCTAAAGCTTAGAAACAGTAATCAGCAGGAGCATAATATACAAGTCCCTTGGAATGTTTGGACGAACAACGACTAAACCATGTCTGAATGCTATATATATTGAGTTTCAGCCACATGATTTGCTGTTTGGAGTGGCCATTGAATGTAGGTACCAGTACCCACTACAATATATGATATATTGTGACACCAGGTTGGCGTGGCGGTGCAGGGTAGGGCGGGGAAGGGGGGAGTTGGGGGGGACCTTTCCATACTCTTTGCCTGGAGTCAGAGCTCTCTGCAGTCTTTCAAAGTCGGGGAGACCATCAAAACCATGGACAGCAACGTCCTCCCCTACGGAACGCAGAAGAACTGGGGTGGCTTTCCCAAAGCACGTCGTAGTGATAAGTATGTCGTGAAACGTGTCCTGAAGATATACTTGCCATTCACAAAGCTTTCCCGAAAGTGCTCGTAACTCAATGAGATTGTGAAGTGTGTCGTGAATTCTGAAGACACATTGGAATCGGCAAAGCCGCATCTGATTAGTTAGACATGCCAAACATAAATGATAATGACCATGTAATTTAAAATCAGAGGCTTTAAAAGCAGAATACTTTCCTAGAGTAGTATGTATATCTATATAGCATAAATAGTATCAGTACAGATAATAGGAACAATGTTAAAGATATAAGGACGAGAATCCTCTTCATTCATGAAAGTGTTCCATTTCACTATTAACCGCACAATAAATATGTGTAGCCTAAAGCTGAGATTTCAAAGTTGATACACAACACAGATATCAAACAGAATATGTTTGCTTTATCTTTTTGGACATTATATCAGCGTATTAACAGATCTACATTTAACTTTGTGATTAAATGTATGAAGTTATGTTTATCAGATATTCTTGTATGGTATTGTTACTGAAACTAGTGTTTTGAAATTGTGCATTGTTTCAGGATGAACATGTACTACTAATGCTTACTGCACATGAAGAACTTCAGCTGGGTTATTCAGTTTATCATGTCTATCTATATGCAGTGGGACTGTGCACTGAAAGCAAATAGGGCCACTGTGCTGTTTAATCATAACAAGCCAATATGATGTGGCTTTTAGAAACAGCAGGAAAGATGAATTTCTCATTTTACAGATGAAGAGAAACACCATATTTCATAGGTCTGATTATTAAAGACGCACTTTAAGGGAAGACAATGTCGTAAATATAGTCTTGTGATTTATGTGAGTTAAACACGTGTGTGTGTGTGTGTGTGTGTGTGTGTGTGTGTGTGTGTGTGTTTGAGAGAGAGAGAAAGAGAGAGAACTTTGAGAGAATGTACACAAATCTGTCAGTGGGAAGTCAAGAAGGCGAGTCAATGTGTCAAACGTAACTACTCTGCCCCGCCCCCTTATCTCTCTCTCTCTCCCTCTCCCTCTCCCTCTCACCCACACGCAAAGTAAAACATCTTGAGCCTGTTGGCGGGATCATTAAGTTATTTTATTCTGGATGAGACATTGAGATTTTTTCTTTTTTTACTAAAATTTACCTTACCAGAAAGGTAACCCTAACATTACAAGATATAACGTATAGTTAGTCAGCAAAGATATTGCGTATTACATTATTATTACCATTATTATTGATGAAACGTCCTGTGGCCAGTCGAGCGCATTTGTTCGTTGCTAGCTGTCAAGCTAGCTTATCTTGCCATAGCCTACTCAAACAGGATGAACCACCCAGAAGCAAGTGCGTTTTTACGCAGCATCACTGTTTGCTAGTGTTCCAACTTGCTAAAAATCAAATGTAGGATAATGGTCTAACGCTACCGATGTTAAAAGTGTTACATGTACGATGGTTAACTCGATAATGCATAATGTTTGGTTATAATGTGTTAGCTAACTGAGCTAGCATTAACATTACCCAACCCAAGAACAGTAAGGTTAATAATTTTAATAATTAAAATTGAGTGATTATACACATATCTGTACAGATGTACCAAATATTTGATCGCAAGCCAATCAGATTCAGAGGCTTTATTGTGAAAGTATTCAGGTTACATTCATTGTGATGGTTTCTGTCTTGTCCACTGACAAAACTTTTATGAATATTTTAGACCATATCAGACCATGTTTCTGTATGTTAGCTAGCTGTCTAGCCAAAAAAGTCCACTTGCCAAAATTCTATCTATTCCACATGTTCCATTTCCCATGTTCCAATCACAAAAAATTGTGGATCTAGTCTTAAACATTTTCTCTCAAAGAGCACCAAATTGATACATTTATCTGTTAAAATACAGATACATTTCGGGGGCCACCCAACATAGGCAGGTATGCAATTTAAAAATTTTACATTATGTCTGTACTGGGCTGAGCCCCGGGTCTTTGCAATGTCTAGACACGCCCCTGATTACCATAATTAATATTTACAATATTATATGTGAAAACTCTATAATAATAATAATTGTGTTTCTTTTCACATAAAAACTGCATGGATTAGCCTATCAATTATTAAATAAAAATCTGAAGT
The DNA here is from genome assembly GCA_022702515.1 of Ilyophis sp. 1 JC-2022. Taxonomy (NCBI): domain Eukaryota; kingdom Metazoa; phylum Chordata; class Actinopteri; order Anguilliformes; family Synaphobranchidae; genus Ilyophis; species Ilyophis sp. 1 JC-2022. The sequence goes on from CM040397.1 coordinate 28,530,234, forward strand.
ATGGAGGTATCTGACTTAAAATATATATTTTCTATATTTTCTGTTCTGGTTGGAGTGCAGTGGTATGGTTTTTTTTAATGTGTCCCTATTTTTGTGAAGGAAAATACAAAATGACCCCTAAGATGCCTTATAGGATTCCAATAAATAGTTACATTAATAGTTATATTTAATGAACGGCTTTAAAATTGTCTGATTAATGTATCTGGTAGTTTAACAATTTACCCCGGAAGTGATTAGCCAGAATTACAGGAGGAGCACATTTTTTGGAGGTCAATGATTTTTGGAGAGGTTTCTAATAAAAACATTAGAGAGGTGCAGTTCTGCATGGGTGTTTTTTGCTTTGTTTTGGTAGCTAATGATAATCTGGATATATTTATTTTTTCAATCAACAGACAGCAGATCAATGAAGAATGACAGCACACAGATGGTTTGATTTTGTGTTGTGAAAATTGTTACCTCGTTTAATATTGCAGCTGTTGTGTATTAGCTCAATTAGCTCCTTGCACAGAAACAGCCAACAAAAGTATTGATATGCAGAGACTTTTGAAGAAAAATCCGATTTGCAAGAGATGGTTCTTTGCAGGATAAATCCTCCACAGATTTTAAACAAAATGCAAATTTATTTTAACATTTACAAGTTATAAGTGTGTGTATACATACAATGGGCCTCATTCATGGAACGTTCCTAAATATGCGCATACATTTATGTTCAAAACCAGTCGGCAGGAAAAACCTACGCCGGATTCATTCATCAAACCGTTTGTTCATATTCTGTGTGTATGTTCATGAATTCCGATAAATGACAAGCACGTGCACGTTATTTTGTGATTAGCATAAATCCATGCCCATGTATTGCCATATATGGACATTGTGAATACCATTTAAAGGGGCATACAAAGTCAAAGTGGCCTACCATCAATGCAGGATCACCTGTCGCATGAACTGTAAAATTGTAAAATAAAAAAGCAAATAAATGGATTGACATTAAATTATAGGCGAAGAAACGCATAACATCGCTACATTTTGTAATTTTGTTGGTGTTCTGTTGTGGATTTAAATCGGGTAATCACATACCTTATTTTATAATCTCTCTGAATTGCTGGTGCGTTCTAATTGCGGTCACATTGTCGAGTTTGAGTGGTGGTCCATCTGACGTTGATACGTAGCCTACGTGTGTGCAGTGTATGGCACTGATAACATTGGACAGGAAAGATCAGCCATTGCAACGCTGGCTACAGACCTGTAAGGCAATTTCAAGCAAATTTTGTTAATTGGTCAAATTAGTGTTTTAAATATAGCATATTTAACGTGGGAACACTCATTACGTTATGAGTCTAATTAAACAAGTTCATAACCTACAATTGATTAATAGGCATCATCTAAAGTGTTTGCTTTTTACAATCATAATTGTATTGTGCATTTCAGAGGCTACATTTTGTCATGTGAATTTAGTAGAGAGTAAAAATAAATTCATGTTTGAATTTATATTGAGAAGCTACATTTAGTGGCATCTTGAAATTACGTATGAGGTACGCGTGGTCCTGAGCAGGTGTAAAGTTTGTTTGTACATCCGAACAAATTTCAGATACGAAAACGTTGATGAATGCCATCTTTCACATTATTTTAGCAATGGCCGGAGATAAAGTATTGTGTAAGAAAAAAACCTTAAATTTGTTTAAAAAAACGTTGCCTGGTCAGACAAATCTTGATTTCTGCTGCGACATCGATGGATCTCCCAGCGGGATAATGCACCATGTCACAAAGCATGCATCATCTCAAGCTGGTTCCACAAACATGACGGTGACATCAGTTTACTCCAACAGCCTGCACAGTCCCCAGATCTCAATTCAGTAGAATGATCTTTGTGTTGAGGCGGAAATCCTGCCAGAACTGTGTAATGCTATAGTAATCCAGCACATTGTTGAATACATGCTGCCAAGAATTCAGGCTGTTCTTGAGGGAAAGGTAGTCCTAATACACACCTAATAAAGTAGTCCTGGGTGTATTTTCAAAGCCAATTCAATTTTACGGTCTTCACCGCCGTGCCTGATGCGGTCATGTTCACCAGGTGGCGTTATCTGATTTGTCCGACTAGCCATAAAGTGCTGCAGTGGACCGTTCCCCCCCCCCTTCCACCCCCTGTGATTTCATAATGCTTCCTGTAAAAATGACTGGATACTATAAATGCTGATGCAGGGATTTTCGCATCAGGACGGTTTAATCAGATAGCGGCGTACCGTACGGCAGTGTTCCCTCAGTCATAGGCTTCCCTTCACCAATCGCACATTAAATTCCTCACTGAGGGATGTGCTCTGCAGAGACTCGGCCATATTTCAGCTCTTACATGCTTCAACCCCCAGGGACTGAGCCAATCCATGACTTGGATTTATTGCCATTAACTGAGAGGCTGACATGCACGAGTGATTGTAAATAACACAAGGGTCTTTTTTTTTTTTTTTGTAACTTCCAGAGACAGGGACATTAAGGTTTGCGGTCTCGGTCTCTATCAGGTACAGAACAGTGCAATGATCGTTGCAACATGGCATAGCCCATAAAAATATCCTTTACTCGAGCAATGGTATTTTATAAAGGACAACTCCTTTAATGAATGCTAAGTATGTGAGTATGTGTGTATATGTAACAATGTAAACCTTTATTGTGATAGCATCTCTGTATGAACAGAGGCCCTTACCGGGGGACCTTTGTTTTTATTTATTTATTTATTTTACAAATGACCAATTTATGACCTAGCCTTTACCTTTAACAAACAGAAGATGCTGCCGTCAGAATAAAATGCGATATTGAAGCGGCCGTCAGAATCAAATGCGTTTTTGAAGTGGCCGTCAGAATCAAATGCAACACGTCCAAATCCACCTATCCACTGGGAGAGCAGCGGACGTGCGAGGCAACCATTGGACTTCTTTTAAATGACGTTGCTCCCTCTCACTGCAGATTCATTCATAACTTCCTCTTTGACAACAGAAGAGGCGCAGTTGGACACTTCGGCTGCCTGCTGCTCAAGAATTATGTAACCGAAATGGATTATCTATCCAGGGTCTGCCGCTGTTATCTCGAAAACAGTTTCTCCTGATTGATGTGTCTCGCTATAAGTGATCTCACACTGACACTGGCACACTCGCTAAATGATGTTCTCTGATGCATTTCCACATTAGCGCTTTCAGGTCTGTACCAAATGCCTCCCCATCAGATGCCCTGCTTTAGCATTCTATTCTCTATACAGATGTCACAGACCTCAACCAAATGTTCTAGATTTGAATCAGCAGAATATAAATGGTCTTATTTGTTTTCTTTTTATTATTTTTGATATAATTTCAGCCCATTCACATTCTGATCACTCTTGAGAAATAGAAAGAAATGTTGGCGCCGGGGCAGAACAGTTCTGAAAGACTGTACAATTCTGGTTTACCACGTCATTGTATAATGATGAGAGGTGACTGAAACTCACAGCTTGCTGTAATACTAGTGTGATGAGTGTTGTTGCTGAATAAATGGATCTTTTACTTATTCAGAGATAAGTCTACAACACATCCACAATATTTTAAATGTTTTCATACAAGCGATGACACTGCTGTTTATGATGTGTGTGTGTGCTGTGCTCCACTTCAGAGGTTAAAGCACACCATTTTATTTAACATTTTGTATATATTTATATGTAATATTTAATGGCCCTGTCACACTATTGCGTATGAGAGAAACGTATGAGTTGCGTATGTAAATTCATAAAATAATTTTCATACGCGCAAAAAGCCCTTGAAAATAGCGTATGGCTAGCGTATGCCTAGCGTATGCCTAGCCTATGCTTAGCGTATAAACCATACGTCCGAATACGCACAAAATTTTTAAGCATGCTTAAAAAACTTTTTTTGCCTCGCCGTATGCCACCGTATGCGACCGTGCTTGAAACGTATACAACCTATGCCTAACGTACCCCTAGCGTATGTCAGCGTATATCAGCGTATGAGTGATATTTTTCATAAGCTGGCATGCGCTAATACGATACGCAATAGTGTGACAGGGCCATAAGTTAAGTATCTGACTCCCAGCACAAAATCTTTTTATATTACAGCTGTTGATTAAACTTAAAAGTGATAATTTTGTGCCAGGTTCTTGATGGAACACTGCGTGTAGTGTTCCGTCACTTATGATTGGTTACCCCCTGGGCTGTGTCTCTTGATGTGTATTTTCCATGTCAATCGGCAGACTGTGTATGCCATCTGCACAGGCAGTTGGTTTTCCTTTTTTTTCCTGTAGTGTGTCTATTTTCTGTTAAATGAAAGTGAACTCCCGGTTCTATTTTCACCACTGTGTCTACACGGGCATTGTGTTTCTAGTGAAGAGTTGATTTCCACTTTATCCTACTGAGACTCCGCAACTGGGTTGGTACTGAACACAGCGAGTCAATGACCCTTACCGTACCTTACCATAAAAATCTTTGGCGTGTTCAACCAAACACTTTCCCCAGATTGTATGTTCTCATAAATCCTCCCACACCAGGCGTCTTTTCAGTTTGCCGGGCAGTGCTCAGTGTTTGCCACACTGCTGACCCAATCAGCCCTCAATGTGACTTAGTAACGTACAATGTGTAATCCCCCAGGACTGGGAGAAAGGTGCCTTTATTTCAGCATTAACTCTGAGTTTTACGTATATATTTGTTTGTCTCCTCTCTGCAGTGGCCTGCTTACCCTGTCTGGAACCTTGTGTGATCTCTAAACCCCGAGAGCCAAGCCGATAATTCAGAGAGAGACTGTAAGTACACTCGGGTTCAACTCTGACCAGCTGCCACTGCCATCAGCACCACGCTGCGTACCATAACCATGTCTTTTCCCGACACACTCTCCGGATTTGTCAAGCTGAGAAAGGAGCCATAAGGATCGCTCCAGACATCCCATCTGTAGCATTGATCTTTCTTTGCACAAACAAACAGCACACAGCATTGCAAACCAGGCCAGCTTACAGATAACAATATGTAAAACACTGTACATTCCTTTATTGTGTTCTAGCTGCCACGAAGCAGCACAGATATTGAACAGTCGGGTGTTTAGGACACAGTACCTGGACTCAGGGATAATGTATAGTTTGTGAATCAATGAGGTTGTTGTTCTGTCATCAAGGAACCATGACAATACATGATTAGTAGTTATTTTTTACTATATGTTTTGCGCTGTCCTAATGAGGCGTTTAGTGTGATTCGCACACCCATTCTGACAAAGCTACTTATCAAAGCTTTCTCTGCTACGGTACCTCTGTGACACCATGGCTTTATCACCCAAATTGGAAGAGACAATGCTCATCACAAGAGGCCTTGACCCCACCACCGTCATCCTCATGCTTCACCGCTTGATCTGTTACACTAAATAATACATATAAAATGTTAGTAGTAATAGTAATAATGAGAAAAGATCATGTATATTCAATACATGTGTACAGACCTTATAAATAGAATAACAGTAAATACATTTTTAGTATATAAAAGTAAGTAAATAGTACTTTTGGTCACTTTAATTCAACACAAAACATGTTTTAAATATGAAATACCATGAAATATGTTATAGATATATATTAATATTTTTTGACTGGAGAAATTATACATTTTTTAAAGCATCCAAGCAAAAGTATTAATCTTATGGCTTGACCATATAATGTGTTTTACTGGCTGAAATACCACTAAGTGTGTGCAAGATATTGTCTGGACACCTTTAAAGGGATATTTCACCTTAGTGTGACATAAGTCATCTTGTGGAGCCTACTCCATTATATTTGCATAGTGTGAATACTAGCAACATCAGCTATCCCTGCTGACCATTAACGGCATTGCCGTTAGTCTGGTTGTCAGGGTCCCCATTCACTCCCATTCATTTTTGGGACCTCACCAAAATGTATCGTTTTAAAGCACACACTAACTACGGCAGATAATACATCGATAAAAGAGAACACGACGGTGAAAAGGTACGTGTTTGTTTTGATATTTATTTAATTATCAACATTTTATTACCTTTTAAAAGAAAAAGGAGATCCGACAAAAAGCCTTGTTATTTTAACTCACTGAAGAATCCTAATGTACGATAAAGTTGACGTCAATTCACCAACTGTAGTAGGCTACCGTTAGTTGTAGGTTTACATCATAATAAAACAAAAAATCTGTTATGGTTCTGTTTCTTTGTGTATTGTGTTCAGTTTATTTTTTTTACATGTGTTTGTTTGTGCTTATTAGTTTGTTTGTGTTCATTAGTATTACTGGTTACGTTCCCGAAAATTAATGGGAGTGAATGGGGACCCTGACAACCGGGACTACCGTGGATGCCGTTAACGGTCAGCACTGGGGACATCTGATGTCGCTAATATTTACGCTATGCAAATATAATGGGATAGGCTCCACAAAATGACGTATGTCACACTAAGGTGAAATATCCCTTTAAGCAATGGCCAAAAGAGCAAGTCCTACAATTGCCTATAAGTAGATCCTGTTATTAAGCTGAAAAAAAGAACGTTATGCAATCTACAGACAACATATTAATGGGGAGAATGAATAATTGGGAGACTTGAGGATTTAATGATATCATTTGATGAAAAATTAAGGAAATAAGAAGCAGGAGACAAGGAAGTATCATAAAATAACCATAATTTGAAGCTTTATTATGTGATATAATGTTGTAGTAATAAGGGTTTGTTTAATGTATACAAATAATCTACCAATACAAACAATGGAAGCAAGATACCTCAAAGATCTCATATCATGGTTTTTAAAATCCTGTTCCTATGGTGACAGCTGAAGTGTCACCAAACAAAGAGGCCGACAACAAATGGTGTGTGAACAAATGTGAATCGCAAGCTGGGTATATTCATTTTCCGGAAATATTTAACTGCATTCAGTCAATTTTGTGGCAGAATGTTGTTTCAGTATGATAATGGTACAATATTATTATATCAATGCAGAAAGATGGTAAATACTGAGCTGCCTTTTCAGTAAAATGGAGAGTTTACCCCTTGTGGCGCAGGTTGGTTTGACATGGAAAATATCTGCAGGGCGTAATAAACTTGAAATTCAATGAAAGTATACGCAGACGCCTTGAAGCATGAATGGGGTTAATAGTCTCCATAATCTTCCGAAATGGGCTGGTTTTTACAACTGAGCAGGATGTCAATGTGCTGCCACTGTATCACCCCCCTCTCCTTGTGCCTAATTGCACCATGCACAATTAATATTGCCAAAATTAACTGCCTGTTTATTCTTGGCAACTGGGGTTATAGTGCACATTTACTGTTGCAATTCTTGGCCAAAGACCTTGCTCAAGTCCTCATCTGGGATTCACACATACAACATTATGGTAGCAAATGTAAAAATTTGCATTGGGGAAGGGGTGGGGGGCTGAGGCCCACTGGAGACTTTAAACCAGTGTTACTCAAGTCACGGTCCTCGAGGGCACAGAACTGTTGGTTTTCCACCCTCTCTTTACCTGGGAGTCAGATGTGAAGACAGTCTGGCCAGGAGCACTAATTGTTCAGTTAATTACCTGGGAGAAAAGAAAACCAGGTCTGGACTTTGATTCGAGGGCCAGAGTTGCGTATTAAACACAGTAATAGTTAAATCTAAGTTTGAGCAGCCTTGAAGTGGTGGTTATCCGCCTGCAGAAAGACGTATCGGAGGAGCGATGCAGGGAACTGTGGGAGCAGAGGCTGCAGAGAAAATGGCCTCTGGCTTTGACCAAGAACAAATGTCAGAGAGGGAAGCACAACAGTAGTCCTGGAGAAGGCTGGAGTTTTTAACTAGTGATTAGGCGGCAGATTAAGGGCCCAGACAATCAGACAACCAAAATGTGCTCTTAACTCTGCCCTTGGGTGAATGTAGGGTCAGGTTAGAACTAACAACTAACAACAGTTAGTTCTGCTCGAGTAATTTCATTTGACAAGAGACGTTCCATGAGTTCTGATATACAGGACAACAGCACTGGAATGGTATACTGTACTTGGTGGAGCTGAATAAATGATGAAATCATAATTTCTCACCTCAATCATTACTTGATAAGTAGTTTATAGGTGAGTAGAACCGTTGTTTAACAGCAATATCACACGCGAGGTTGTGCTGTTATACTGCATATCAGCACAGCTGTGATTATCTTCGGCCTCGTACCTATGATCGAATCACAGCTGTGCTGTTAAACAGTATAACAGCGCTCCCTCTCGTGTGATATTGCTTAATTATAAAGCTGCTGCTATACTTCAGTATCATCTTTTGTGATGTGATCAGTTAGTGTTATGAACATGCCTGTTTATTGTCAGGCTTCTGAAGGTGTAACTGCCTGTCATTTTCTATTGGAGTTCTGGAGGCTAAATAGTGTGTGCACAAGCGATCAGACTTTGCTTTTGTGTGCGAAAACTCAATTGGACATGCAATATATTCGGCAGAGGTTTTGATTTTAAACGGCTGCTGTGAAACTTTGAGTTAAAAAAAAAAGAAGAAAATACAGAGTTGGCCACATGCAAAGTGCATCATTAATTGATCTTTCCGATGAATACAATTAAATATTTCTGTTGAAATATCATAATTGAACTGACACTGATCATTAAATGATAGTACCTACTTAAATATTTACAATGAAAAAGTATGACTGTATGTGCATTTGATGTTCTAGACATGTATTTCATCCACAAACAAAGATTCACACAAATGTCTTAAACTAAGATCATAATTTTTTTTCTTATGCGAGAACTATGTATTAAAAGGGCTGTAATTCTTGCAAGGATCACCCAATATCAGAGGCGTCATTTGGGGGTGGCAGGGGATGGCAATTGCCACCCTCTAGCTTTTTGGTTGAGTTGGTGAAAATCCTAGGCCTATATAAGAAAAAGTTGTTTTGATATATTTTATTCCTCTGTGTGCCCTCATAATAAATGCCCACTTATATCTATAAACGCTGATCTAAAATTTGATTAAATTGCAAAAAGGATATCACAGATCAGATTCAGGCAACCAGATGATTATTTGATGCAGCCAGCTTCACTCTCGATCTGAGATGAGTGATTCTGAACAAGAGCGAGCACGCTCAATGTCAACGACGAGTACACGAAGGAGGTGCAGCTAGCTAGGATTCAAAGAGGTAGCGTAAGTAAGTTAACTTAATAGTTAGCTAGGTTCGTTAAAAAATTTAACGAACAAACAGCTAAAAATACAAGTATTTTTAAAGAAAACTGAAGAACATACACATGACGAGCCGAATTCAGCATCATCAACTACTGAAGCTAACACTGCAGCAGCAACTGTGGATTCCGTACTACTAGCATGGACATTAGCACAGCTAATCTAATAGCAGCAAGACAGAATCGCCAGTACTAGCAACAACAAGTGGTAAGCAGTGTGTTAGACATTAGCAAGACAAAAAATTACCCCGCTGTCCAGCCTCAATTGTCTTGCATTCCATCCACGAATGGAAGACGGCACAAGCGTATAAGATTCACGAATGGATTGAGTATTCCATGTCATCAGACTCAGACTATTTATTTCCTTGCCGCCACTTTGCTGCTGGTGACACAATCGTGGCAGGGGAGAAGAATATATCTTCATCATAATTATTAGTATACATTGTCAGTTGTACTTCTAGTATATAAAACATGTGTATACCAATGCAATTCCACTGCCATAAACTATATTTGTGAGCATCAATATATGCCTATGTTTGTAGGGACAAATGGCATAATTTCACTTTCACTTGGCATAATTTTTCACCAACTATTCCACATAGTGATATGAACCTTCAAAGAAAGTACAAAAATGTATATGAGATTTCTATGACAATTTCACAGAAAACAGATTATATGTACATGCTACCAATGCCTGCTTGTATTAGTCTAAACCACATACATTAAACTGGTGCAGTTTGAACATTGATACTATGATATATCCCGTGATATTGGTAGCCAAAGTTGGTTGTAGAAAAATTGAGCTGAATAAAACTGAGGTTTTGGCTTGAGATTGTGAGAAGTCTTTTGTATGTAAAATAGATCTGATTTCAATTTTGAACACAACACAAATGTATATTTAAGCCCTGAAAATTGTATGTGGCTAGCACCTTCACATATGAAACTATGAGGGCTCAAAAATAACTGAAAATTTAATATGAAATAAAAAGATCCAGAATTTGAGCTACCCCTAGGTATTTCAATGGGCCATAACTCGCAAGATATTCATAGTATAAAGTTTCCATCTTGCATAGCTTCATTAAATAGATTATAGTTCATGTACAAGGTCAGGTGGGAACTTTTCCCAGATACTAGACTATTCCGGGTTTCCAACTTTGTGGCAACATTTTGGGGGACGTCTTTTACCGTTTCAGAATGACAATACCCCATGCACAACATTTCTCTTGCTACAGTGGCAACATTTTGGGGAACGTCTTTTACCGTTTCAGAATGACAATACCCCATGCACAAATAGAGGTCCATACAGAAATGGTTTGTTGAGATAAGTATGGAAGAACTTTACTGGCCTGCACAGAGCCCTGACCTCAAGCCCATCAAACACCATTGGGATCAATTGGAAAGCCGACTGCGAGCCAGGTCTAGTAGCCCCACATCAGTGCCCGACCTCACTAATGCTCTTCTGACTGAATGGAAACAAATCCACACAGCAGTGTTCCAACATCTAGTGGAAAGTCTTCCCAGGGGAGTGGAAGCTGTTATAGCAGCAAATGGGGACCACCTTCATATTAATGCCCGTGAATTTGGAATGAGATGTTAGATGAGCAGGTGTCCATATACCTCTGGCCATGCATATTTAGCTTGCATTTGCCAAGATTTTGCTATTGGCCAGGTGAATAACACTTTTAAAGATATTCTTATTCTTTAATATGTTTTCACTTGACGTAACGCTAACAATACTTATTTTAAGAGAGAAGATTGCACTGCAGGCATGGATGTGCCTGTGCTAATGTTAGTTAAGACGGAGAATTTAAGAAATTCTACTTCTGCTCTCTTGTCAAAATGCTAATCGGTACTGTGCACAGTTGGGAACTTCTGCCTAATTATCTAATCAAGGGAGAACTAAATGAAGGTCGGAACGACTAGTAATCTCAGCCAATCATATTTTTTTGTGAACTGCGTTCATCCAGAATGGAGTGGTAGTCCCTTGGGCTTTGATGCATCACTGATTTGTCCACCCCTGTGAATAGATGCTTTGTCTTACCAAAACGATCCATGGGGGGGCTTTTGGTATGAGGCAAAGTGTCCTCAAAGGGACTCAACAGCATCTCATGTCTTTGGGCCCACACTGTGATCTACTGTGCTGGACCCATGCATGTGTGTTGTTCACTCAGGTATCATTTTATTCAGATTTATTGTTTATTTGTTTTTAAATGTTCATTAAAAACAGGAACGTGTAACAAATACAGTGGCAACACAAAGGTGGCAAAAGTGGATATTTGAACAGTTTTTTAAAAAAAGGTGGGGGGGTGGAGTCCCTTTTCGGCTTCTGTCCATAAAGTCATTGTTTGAAAAATGATGATCAATCACAATAAAGAAAATAATAATTAGCTCCAACAAACAGTCCCAAATGTATTAATGTACCTGGACATGTCTTTTGCTACTTCACAATGTGAACAGCATGTGCCTAAATAAAGAATAACAAAAGCAAGTGTGTGATATTTACTCTCTGCTATTGTATTATGTGAATAGGGACAAGCTGTAATCAGCCTTTTCAAAAGACCAAAATGTGTTGTGCTGAACCTGGGGTAACTTAGAACTGGATTATGAAGAGTGAGCCATGCATTTTCAAAAGTTTTTCATCTTCACTTAGATTTTCTTCCAAAAGGCCAATTAAAAGTTGTAAATCCAGGCTAAAACCACAGTAGATATGCAATTAGAGCCATTTTTCAAAGTAATATACTGGGAGGCTATGTGATTCATGCTGTGTCATGGATCATAATGGATGCAAAGCCCTGGCAGAGTCTGGTACTGTTATGTGCCTCAGCTCTGGTACTGCACACCAGAAACCACACACAGATACCATGGGTGCCATCCTCAACATAGGTGCACAAGACCTCCCTGTTACGCTCCTATGTGGCTGACTCTGACAACCACTCTTCTTCAGCTGTTTCAGGGACTGGGGGTGGAGCACATACTTCTTTGATTCTCTTGTCAACTTTGGTTAATGGGGAAAATCAGTATGAGGCTCCAGCACCCTCTGTTATATTTAAATATTAGAAGATTATTCACATATCTATTAATTAATTCATATTCAGTATACTGTTAAAGGCCCCATGGGTACCTTTGTTGGAAATAAATATTCTGGCAGAACTACTATAGTTTCTTAATGTTTTATTAAATAACTGTAATAGTGCAGTTTTATGAAATAATGTTTTTTTAGTTTTTAGACCGTAATTATGAATGCAAGCATTTTCCCCCTACCCTTGTGTTGTCGCTACCTCAGCTGCTTATAATGCGGGTGCACTGTATTCATTTTCAGATATTTTAATTAATTTGAGTAAAAGATTATGCAAGTGAATTTCTTCTCATCTGTTAAATAATAGATATATTACACACAGACACGCACACACACACATGCACATACACATACATACACACACGCACGTAAATGTTACATAATACATTATGTTTCACAATGCCCCCATGGTGCATTATACATATTTTGATTTTGACTGCTTCACTGAGAAAAGGTCACTTCCATCTAGGATTAATCTCAGAGCACATTCCTAAGCATTTAAATGATTCATGACCATAAAACTCAGAAGCGGTTGGGTAATGAGACATTAGTGACCTTATATGCCAATAAATTTCTTCAACCCCTAGAGTATCTTTTGGGAGAGTAAGGGCATGTCTTATATGCACTTACTGATTCAAATAAAAGATCACCAAACCTATTTTCTGGCCTTCTATGAAACAGTTTAACAGTCTCAGTTTTCCAATTATCTGTTCTTATGTAAGCTTTAGACCTTAATTTGATCTGATCTAATTTGACAAAAACTGTCTTTCCAAAATTTCAAATAAAAGCCAAAAAAGGAAACGTCAAAGGAAAGAAGCATTCACTTTGAAATGTCGTCTAACAGTTAACAATGGCGGGCGTATAGATTATCCGTGCATGCTCCTGGCATTTGCTGAGGCCATATATATAGTTGACAGTTATTTACACAGGAAACTGTTTTTTCAGCCCTGCTCTCTCTCTCACTCTCGCTCTCTTCAGAAGGTGTGCCACTGAACCAGTTGTCTTCTCTCTCTCTCTCTCGCTCTCTCTCTCTCTATCTCTCTTTCTCTCACTCTTTGATTCCCAGCTGAATGAACTGAGTCACGTCTCAGTGAATCAAATGTCGATAAATCAGTCACAGGAGGCTTGGCAGATTCCTCAGAGAAATGTTGAAATGTTTCCTCAGAATCGCTAGTCGACACTACAAGGAGCTATGCAATTTGGGCAAGGTTCTCCCTTCTAAACAAATTCAAGCTGCCTTAGAGTCTGGCTTGCACTTGAAGGGCCCACAGATAGACAGGCGATTGAAGAGTTAAAGCTCTCAGGAGATCCGGCTTGTCTGCTGTCAGGTGAAGCGTCTCACTGGTGGATGGGACCTCATTAGGGCTGTGACATGTGCAGACTGTCAGCAGGGATCACTGCCGACGCTGGCTGAATTTCAATGATGATCTGTGATCATAAGAGATGCAGCTCTTATTTACCTGAGATGCAGGGGAGCTCGGTGCTGTTTCTCATTCAGCTCTCAGACCTGGAGGTCATTCCATGCTGGCTGCTGCTTGTAAAGGTGAAAGCCCCCCACCCCGCCAAAAAAGAAAACACTGTGCCAGCCCCCGGTAGTCGACAATCCCTAGCAAGCCCCTTCATCCAACAGCCGAAGATTACACTGCTTCTATATTAAATTCACAATTTGCTCCCATATCTCCAGATTGCTTATCCCATCTCTCTCACTCTGCGTCATAACAAAGGTGAAATGACTTAACACCTAAATACATACAATCACACACATACACACATAACCACACACTTGCACATAAACACACACACACACACACACACACACAGTACTATGAATGACTGGAATGGTGTCAGTCATTCTCCTTTCTGCCACATCCTGGTTAAGATGCCTTGAGATAGATGACTTATCTATAGCCAAGAGTAAATGTTGCACAGCAGGGATTTTACAGTCTGAAATATTTTTTTTTTTTATGAACATGAATTTTAGTTTTGCTTGTTTAGCTTAGCAAACAAGATAGGCAGTAATATCTTCCAGAAGGTGACATGCAGATATAGTATAACCTCAAACCCTCTATGAAACCAGAAGCAGCTGTACCGGTTTTCCATATGCAGAGTTTGAGTGCTGTTTCACAGCATCAGCCCTGTTTACAGCTGATGTGTTTCAAGTGTTCAAACAAACACACACAGGTTCATGTAAGCCAGTCCCCCATAACAGGCAGAAAATGATTTAGTGATCAGAAAGCTCGCTCTGCTCCTAGACCTACTGTACATGCATCATCAGTTCATAGTGGCAAGGGGTTGAGTCGAAAGTCATGGACCACTGCGGATCAAGGTGACTTAGCAGGTGACTAGCCCAAGTCCAGCATACACCTTATCTGGTATTTTGTTATTTATGAACAAATTCAATAACAAGAATCCAAAAGATCAGCAGTAAATTAAAGGAAACGATGCAGTTTGACTACCTTCATTTCAGTTTATCTATCAAAAAATGAAAAGCTAGTTGAGGCGGAAATTTTTTGTTCCTCTTTGAATTCAAGAAAATTCAAGAGAGGTTCCCACAAGCAATGAGAGCCGGGTTAACTGAGTGAATCCTAAAACACAGCTGTAAAATGATGTCTTTAAAAAGAGCTGGATTGAGAGGGCTGTCACAGGTTGGATTTAGCGTACTGCATGTCTGTAGCAGGAGGCCACAGAAGCAGAGGTACTATACTGAGTGAAGGGGTGTACTTGTGCTTTCCAGTTGCCTGTCTACAACATTGTTTCTAAAAGAAATAAATGAATACAACACAAATACAACAATTCATGATGAACCCTATTGATTCACTTCTTGTTTACGATTAAAGTGTCTATTTTTCAATAGCCTGAGGGATAAACAGTGAAATGAAAAATAAGTACTCCTTTATCTATTCCATTCTCAATGCATGTTTTATCTCCTGTTGCTATAGTTACTTAATAATATTTAGATTTTTGCACATACTGGCATATCAATTTGTTTTACCTGTCTGTCAAAAATGTTCGATTATTTAGTTTGCATAATGCATGCACAGTAAAGTATTACGTATTAAATCTAGATCAACATAAGAAATATGTTACTTATAATGTATATTTGATCTCTCTTGTACTCCTATAAACCCTGTTAGAGTTAGAATAAATGAACACATTTGAACATTTATGAACATTCTATTGTGTAATTACAAAATTATCAAATGCCATTTTTATAATCATATGACGTTCATCCTACGTTATGCCTGGGAAACACATCATTACACATATTATAAACAATTAATTGTTTATAACTGCTTATAACACCTAACAGGATACATCATGATAGGCATTGCCATTCTTATCATCTATGATCTCAATTAGCTGTCCAGTAACCCTATGAAAGCCAGGTTTCAAGTGTGATGAGGTATTAAAGACATGGGAAATAATATGCTGTCATTGAGACATTCTTACTTCTAAAAATAATACAGGCATGTAGGCTTTATTAGAATTTCAGATAAATTGTCTCTGAACATTGCTGAAACACTGCATGCTCTATACATGTTATTGCTTGCACTCTTAAAAAGCTATTTGGTTTTGTGATGTATTCATAAGACACTTCCCATTTCCATGAGAGCACAAATATTTAAATCTGTAACTTTGTTAGAGCACCGTCAATTTATGGGGTTTGTCGAGTAAACTGGTCAGCCTGTTAGCAAATTAGCCTCTTGTCTGCAAAAGATTTCAACAGAACAATCAAAGTCTTTCTAATTAGTACATTCCACAAGTGAACATTGTTTCAAAACCCATCAAGCTCAAATAAGCAACACATCCCTAAATTGTGGCATCTAATTAGATAATCTGTCATACTGGGTGACCCGCCACTCAGATTAATGAATTGTATTATCCGTTGCACAAGTTAATGAGCCTATTATTTATAACTGTCTGTTAATGCTATCAGTTTTGCAGGGAATTAATAATAATAAACAAATTCTATGAGACCTATGGTAACATGTGCCTGTGTGCATTTGTGTGTGTGTCTGTGTGTGTGTGTGTGTGTGTGTGTGTGTGTGTGTGTGTGTGCGTGCACGTGCATGCACGTGCGTGTGTGTGCATGTGTGTATACATTGAACAGATATAGAGACGTTCTCGGTCACTTCAGGGCACGGTTGCCTCACCGTGCAGACGTGTCCCTGGAGGAAAGGTCAGTGGGAGTGCTTAATCCTTCTGAAGCACCTCCCCCTCATGGGTCAGTCCAATTCGTTCTCTCAAGCTGACTGTTGAATGTCATTGCAGAGACAGCAGCTGTTTCTCCCTCACCCTCACACTCCATGTATGTTGGTCTTTGCATCAGCCCAGCAATGTATGTCTGGTTAATAGGCATAGAACATACCAGACCGAGATAAAAACCATGACTGGGACAAAAAGTAAGATAAAGAAAAGGGGGTGAATAATAGACAGAAGAAAAGAGAAGGCGAAATGAGGAATTAATTCCCCTTACCATCCATACGTCAGTAATGGATTTTGAAATAAATACTTAGTGGAATAGTTCGCTTTCTGTAGTTTTTATCCGTTCAGTTTTGTATGTTTCGATTGGTCCAGTTTTGTGTTGCAGGAATGAAGTAAACATCACTGTGCAAACCACATTGAAGTGTATTGTCTTGCTTTAAACAACACATCCTTTGATGCCCTATACTGGCAATTGTAAAGCCAGCAGTTCATCAGAAGCTTCTGTAAGAATAAAAAATGAGGAAGTACAGACATACATGGGGGCAGGGCATAGGTGCTCAGAGGTTGTAGTGATGTCTGGCTGTTGAGGATGGTCTGGTAATCTTTTGAAGATACAATGGAGTGGTCCCATTAGTAGCACGTTAGAATAGCACCAAGGTTTTGAATTTGATGTGAGTGAATATTGGTAGCCAGCAGCATTCTGAATGAGCTGCAGAGGAATGGAAGTGGCGAAAGGAGTCAAGAGAGGAGGGAGTTGTGATATAGGCAGTAGTCCAGATGGTCCAGCAGTAGTCTAGCACCTGGACCAAGAGTCGGTTAGATTAGGTGGTCAAGAGGGTAGGAATTATCCAGATGTTGTAAAGGAAGAACACCCGGCATACCACGATGATGTTCTCAGAGAGGGATAGTTTGTCGTCCAGTACCACTTTGAGGTTCCTAGCAGACAAAGGGGTCGACACTGCGGGGTCATCCAGGAAAAAAGTCAAGCACAGGGGAGGACTTGGCCGGAATGTTTTGCAGGCCGGAGTATCGGTGGGAGAAAAAGAGAGTGTGTGTCAGGAGCATAGCTGTGATAAAACAACCCATGGAAGGAGATGACAGAACCAAGAGACTTTGCAGAGAGAAAAGGAGAGGATCACCTGTCGAGATGTTATGAGGTCTCGAAACGGCAAAGAATCCTGGAATGAGCAACCATTAAGGTAGGAAACAAACCATTTGAGAGCAGTGCGACAGATTCCCAGGGAAGAGTATGTCGGGATCCACTGTGTCAAAGGCTGCAGACAGGTAAAGTCGGATCAGAATGGAAGAGAGAAGCTAACTTTGTGGAGTTGAGCTTCTCAATGATTGCGAGAAGAGTCATCTCTGTTGAATAGCCAGCCCTGGAACTAGACTGTGGTGCCCAATCATGTGCTATGAAGGGCTGAGATTTTGCAGGTTTCCATACCAACCATACCATCTTCTCTGGTTGAATGTGCATTAATTAGTGAAATCAGCAGGTGTAGTGGTTGGCTGGAATTAAAACTGTATCTCACTGACCTCCATGGACCATGATTGTGCACCACTGGTCTCAAAGGTAATTTCAAGTAATAAAAAGAGAGGGTTAGTTGAAATAGCACATTAAAAGATTTTAGAAAGAATGGGAAGAAGAGAAACCACATGGTGGTTCTCTATTGCAAAAGGGTCGAGAGTTAGTTTGTTGAGCAGGGGGGTGACATGGGCTTGTTTAAATGCTGTGGGGATACATCCAATGTACAGAGGTGAGTTCACTAGGGAGGGGATAAATAGGAGGATGTAAGGAGAGATGGACTGATGGAGAGGTGGATATAGGCTGTACAGAGCAGGTGGTTGGATGGTGGGATAGCAGGAGATGAGAGTTGTCATCATCTGTAAGAAAAGCAACGGCAGAGAGATGATATAGAGTGGTGACAAATGAGCCAGGGGAGGGGAAGGGTTACCCAGAGAGAACATTAGATCAAGTGTTGGGAGAACTTTTTGTGACCATTTACATTTTGTGACAATTATACTGCATGTGACATCAGCAGTATTCAAATACTCAAAATGGAAAACATCTGAAATTTAATTAACTTTCGCATAGTGTACAAAATTGTATACAGATAATAAATGTTTATTTTCAAACCATAGCCATTTGATCTTTTTGTCATTTATTTTATGTATTTATTTTGCTGTCCAATTTTCCACAGTGTCCTTTGATCAGTGAATCTGCAGAAAATAAATTTTGCAAAAAATAATATGAAAAAGATAACATGAAAACTTGAATCACAGAGCTTGTATGGTTAGGAAATCCTAAATCGGAAGTCGTTTCACGTCTGTTACCCAACAACCGCCGCTACTTTTTCATATCGTGCACAGCTGATCGGTGCGCGCTATGAAACAAACCGACGTTAGTTCTTTAACGTTCTAGCAGAGATGTCAACAAGTGCTGCGAGTCCGTGACTATCCTAAAAATGGAGCAAAAACTACGAGCTTTCAATTTCAAGCCAGACGAATTAGAAGAGTGATGGGTGCTAATAAGTGTTTTATCACTAAACCGCAACACATCATTCAGGTCTGCCACCCGGGGACGTTTTTCGTAATGTCAAAACGACATTTTCAGGACATTCTTAATACAGTCATAAGACTATAAAATGACGTCCTGTGGATGTCCTCTAAATTCATTATTAAGACGTTGAAAATTTAGATTGGGACTTGATGCATAATTTTAAAAAGGCATTCGTGAACAGGAGTTGCTAAAAAAAATCCCCAAGCCAGCAGCACGTTAGCTTCCTCTGTGAACTTGATTTTACGGATATAATCAAGGACTTCTCTGCCAGGAAAACAAGATGAAAGCACTTCTAAGACAATTGTTTATTTTTTGTTGACGATGGACTGACTATATTTTGTCATAGATACCATCTTTTATCAGCGTATCATGGTAAAAAAAAAAAACTGTTGTTTTAGAAAATCTCGCACAGAATTACGTTATAGACTTGTTGCTTTGTCATTTTCGTTGATGGGTTTAAGTCTCCCGATACACGACTACTTTGCAAGCAAAGCCTACATGTGCTTTTGTACTGAAAAAACAGTATTTACGGTGAAATTAATGCAAAAGCGCTCGCGTGCTGTGCAGAAATGTATTGCTCAACGTTCTGGCTCGATTGCCTGGTGGGACCATAGATGGGTAGATCCCACCAGTTGGCTGGCTTTAGTGGCTTATTGGTGGCTTATCAAATTGATATGTTAAATTTACTGTGTCAGGCCTACCCAGGGCCGCCATCATAACTATGGCCATGGCCAGAGTACTTTTCATATAATCCTGGCATGGCCACAGTACATTTAGACTAATGGGCAGCTTTTTAAATTGTTTATTTTTTCATACAATAGCACACTTTCTTTTTTCCTTCTTAAAAAAACCGGTGCTGATGCATAGCACCGGTTTTTTTAAGAAGGAAAAAATAAAGTGTGCTATTGTACATTGCTTACGTTGAATGACTGTTTCTAGCAAACCCAGCAAGCAAAAAAAAGATTTGATTTTCAGTCTGAGAAAGCCAATGTAGCGTTATTGTTGGGTAAGTATATTAACCTATATGAGGTAGGTTTTTCTCATAAATATACGTACATACTGTATATAATTTCGCTTTTTTTGTCCAATTAGGCCAAATTGTTTATCTGTAGCTCGGAATGTGAAAGTTAGGAGGCGAGCTAGAGGAGCCGAAGGTCAAAGAACATTCATTAAGTTCCTGAAAAGGTAGATTACGCGTCAAGTCCCAATCAGTCCGATATTTTTTATTATGATACGTTAGTTAGCTACTGAGACTACTTCACTGAACAATGTATAATATTATTTTGTCTAACAGAAAAAAGCCCAGCAGATCAGGCAGAGACACAGGGCAGTTCAGCTTCTCTTTGTCATCAGGAGGAGGACAGGGCAAGGTTAGTATTGCTTAGGCCAAAGGTCAATGTTACAGTCATCTTTAGGTAAATAACTTGTTTAAGAAATCAGATGAAGATTAAACATGACCCGTATATGGGGGGTTGAACTGATTTTATTATTTTAAAGATGGATCACTGCAAGGGTTATTTCTCCTGACTCATTTTCCTATAGAAATCTATGGGGAAAAAAGTCAGAAGAAACCCTTAAAGGGATCCATCCACATCTACTCCATATCTGGCTGCAAAGTGATGGTTTGGGGCTCGTTTGATACCTTAGACCCTTGATGACGTACAGCCATTTCACCAGTCATGTGTTCCATACTGTACCAGCATAATTTACAGCTGAATCTAGTCTCACCCCCCAATTCTCATAGAGATCAGTTCAACTGCAGAGAGCTTATAGTATTGCTTGTAACAGTTCCTGAAAATAAGATATCGAGAGTCTTTTGATGTTGATTGGTCACAGACTTCAGGAAGTAACAGCATGCAAAGGATATGCGACCAATATTAAATATGATACTTTAAAAGTATGTTAAAGCAAAGGGTATGAATACTTATGTAAATGAGAAATTTCAGTTTTCGATTCTTAATACATTTTCAAAAACATGCTTTCACTTTGTCATAATGAGTTATTTTGTGCAGAATTTTGAAACAAAACATTAACTCAATCTATTGTAGAATATGTCTGTAATGTAATAAAACGTGGGGAAGGTGAAAGGGATGGGCAGACTTTCCGGCTTGACTGTATATTCACGACACATTTTCAATATATTTACACAACATCAAAGACATATTTTCTATAATAATTGTCTTAGCCAAATGTATGCAAATGTAGCCTCTCTTACACACATACATTCACACAACTTCCCAAAAATAGACACACAGACAAGCAGAAACATACAAGCACTACTGGACATGCAGACTCACACATGCATGCCCACGCTCGGCACACTACACACTGCATCTCAATTTACCTCAGTAACATTGATCCTGGATTTTAAAATGCTTGAAATGTTGGTCTGGGAGTTGCTATGGTGACTGCTGAATATTAAGCACAGAATATGTAAATGCATCTTGAGCTTTACTCTTCCACCAAGTGGGACTTCTTTCTTTAGTAAAATAATGTAATGTGAGAGTAAAAATAGGGAACACAGACTTGAGGAATTGTACAATAAATGAATAAAAAACCTTTGCAATAGGTTTGAATGCAGAACAGCAGGGAATGTGCTCTACTGCACCAGTATAACAATGGAGGCTTTCATCGTATCATGGCTAGTATGTGTTAGATGCCATATTCATGTTGAACTCTTTGAAGAGTAGGTTTTTTGTAGTCAGTGTTTTAGTACTCCATTGCTTTAAATTACCAGTAGTGATTGTTACACTAGCATGAGAATGTTCAGATAAGATCACATATTTGTGATCTCACACCTTAAATAGAATAGAATAACTTTATTTTTCTGTGAGGGAGCTTAATTTGTAGTCACCAGCAACAACAACAAAAAAGACATAGACAGTGGGGAAGACCCACAACACACAAACAAACATATCAAAAAAGGACATTCAATAGAATCACTGAATCAATCAAACGAATTAAGTGCGAGCAATCGAGCATCAAAAGCAAGAACAGCTCTTCATCTGCCTCTGCTGTCTTGAGATGTCCAGTGTCACCAAGCAGTCCAACAAAGCTGCCCCGAGTCCACCAGAGAAATGCGTCTCCCTGAGTCCATCGTCCAGAGCGATCACGGCAGCTCCACTGCAAGCCCTGCCACCACAACTTTCCTCCATGCACACACAGTTTCGAAACAGGGCACCGAATCCACTCAGCCTCTCCAGTCATCGCCTCACTCCTTCACCGTCCTCTCCCTCTTTTCCCCGATGGCCTTTCGAAGATTGCCCGCAGTTTCCGATCAGTCCCGATACCAAGCCACTCAAACTCTGGCGGAAAAAAAACCCTGTCGCCGCAGATCCAATGGACAGTCCGGAGTACGTGTTATGTATGTAGAAACCAACATGAAAGGTAAAAAAAAACTCCCCAGTGTTTTTAATATATTTACAGCAGTCTCCTTGTTAAAAACGTATCTGCAATGACTGCAAATTGTTCATAGATACAATAAGCCTACTCAACTAGTAAAAACTACACACCATTCAGTACAGAGGTTTTCTTGCAAATGCTGCGTGTGCCTGCTTATGAATCACTGTATGGTAATGATTTGGACTGAAATGTTTAAACGCATCCAGTCAATTTGAACAGTCTGGGAAATTTTTTTGCAATATGATAGTAGTACATTACTTTATTAACGCATAAAGACAGTCGGGATTTGAATATGCTGGCTGCAGAGTGAAACATGCATTAAAACCTTAAATTAAGTTTTGAGAAGGGTGTTTTACAGCAGTTCGTACTGCGGCCATAAAATATGCATTAAAACATTAAATGAAGTCGAAAGGAACATTCATTTATAATTTTGAAAGCATAATTATAGGAAAAAAACTGAATGAGCAGATACGCGCCATTTCACTGATTCAGTGGGAGGAGAATCGGAAGAGTGCTGGCGTTGCAGGTGCCAGCGCTGCACCGCCCTCCGGAAGATTGACCCCTAAGTGAACATGAAGAAATCTGGCGTGCTTCACATGTAGGAGGGCAATAGTTCACACTCCATGCCAGACGAGTGCATTGATGATTTGACGCATTAATCACAAGGGCTTTTCCCCAGCCATGCAGCATCTTGCCTCCTCTGCCAAAATGGAACTGGGAAGGACACCCCCGTGAAAAAAGCAGGAGGTGTAATATCTCACTTTGAATTGTATTATGTTAAGCCACATTAATTTGCACAGTACACAATTGGCAAATATGACAGCATGAGCTCCATCTCATTGGCACTTGGGGTTATATCATGGTTGAATATCTGTGTTCTGGGCTTTAACCTTGCTCATACATCAGTGTAAGAAATATGTCCCAGGCTGTTTACATCCAGTTATGTAGTGGCAGTATATGCATACTCCTCTGATTCTGCCACCAGTAACTAATTCAATCTATAATTAGACCCTTGTACTAACCCGTACAACTGAAGCTGTTCTGGAATTTTGGATACAACTTACTTTCAAAGCCTTATAGGGAATATATCTAGTCTCTTCAAGCATGAATCACTGCACTGTTGCTTAGTGAGGTCTCAGGCAGCTCTATAGATATGATGCAATAACTGTGGATTAACTTCTCTCCTGTCAGAGGTTTACTCAGGCAGATCTTCATGTATAAGACACTCGCCGTTATTTAGAATTGACGCCTCAACAGCAGCGGTAAATGTGGATGACTGGGAGCGAGCTGAAAGCTACCAAAGTCATACAATTCTAAGTATCAATGTCTGCAAAAAAGATATAATGGAAATAAGCTTATAGTTTTGTCATTAGCCCTAGTTACTCTTGTGCACTGCAAGAGGTCTTTATGAATGACTTTATAAAAGGCATCTTGACACCAGTGATAAATCTTCAAAAATAGATTTGTTTGCAATAACCTACTTTTAAAATATTTATTTATTTTTTACATTTTAGGATTGAAATATTACACAAAATAGGTCCCATCCCAAGTAAGTTACCTGAGTCTGCAATCTGACTCTTGGACAGAGAGAGAAAGTTCACCTTTGGAGAAAGCCAAGACAACCACAGGGATTCAGTTAGAATTTGTTCTTAAGTTTGATTAACAATTAAGCAAGGATTGCTTTTTTCTTCACAAACACAGTTTAAGTTTGTCAATCACTAAACACAAGTTCAGCAATCACTAAAGGTAACTCGCCAAAGTGAGTTTGTGAAAAAATGGTCTAATGCTTGCATTTACATGTAAGTCAAACTCAAGGACAAATGTTTGATTGAATACCGTAGCTTGAACTGCATAATGCAAGCATCAGTGAATCTCGGCTCTGTAGATTACAGTAATGTCATCTACCCCTGAATTTCTAGCCTTGGAACTATGCCATTTACAAATTCATTTTCATTGGATGGGGCTTAATACCTGCCCGTTTTATGCAGGTGCTACATGAACCAGGAAATATCTCAATATTACATTGTATCATTCAAATGGCAATCATTTTCACCAACAAAATAATTATGTTCCTTATCTCTAACTAATGTCTAAAGGCATGATTTATGACAAATAATCATGTGTGATCTACTCTCAGTCTCAACCCAGGCAAATATAATAAGCGCTTCTAGACCTTTCCATGAGTTGCAAAATTAGCCTGTGCGGTTGCACAAGCAACTAGAATGGCACTCAGAGAGATACTACACCCACGCATGGGGCTAAAGGTGTGAAGTCGGGCATTGTTCGGGAAAAAAGTTCAAGATTCAGGCCATTACCCAACTGTAAACATTTTCACAAAGTTTCATCACAATCGGAGTAGAATTGCTAGAGTTATGACTGATAGGGACACAAACACACAGGCACAGACCGGAGCGAAAACAATACCCCCTGCTTTCGCTACGCGCCCGCGCGGGTGTAATAAACCACAGTAGTTACAAATAGGTGTACAGGGATTAATTCACCCTCAGATGGTGTGTGTTTGTGTATGCATGAACATGTGCATGTATGTGTGTGTGTGTGTGTGTGTGTGTGTCTGTGCATTCTGAATGTATGTGTGTAGCTGCAGGTGACTGTAACGTGTTTGTGTACCTATGGTCAGTTGTATGCACATTTGTCGTCTTGATTATAGATACCCTTGTGTATGTGTGCCTATGGTCAGTTGTTTGCACATTTGTAGTTTTGATTATAGATACCCTTGTGTATGTGTGTGCGTGCATCCATTTTTGTCATGTGTCCGTGTTTATGAGTATGTGTACGTGCACTCACATATGTGTGCGTTTTTGCATATAGGCGTGTGTGTGTGTTTATGAGTATGTGTACGTGCACTCACATATGTGTGCGTTTTTGCATATAGGCGTGTGTGCGTGTTTATGAGTATGTGTACGTGCACTCACATATGTGTGCGTTTTTGCATATAGGCGTGTGTGCGTGTTTATACTTGTGCATACATGTGCTAGTGTGTGTGCCTGATGGAATGGCTCAGTGAAGTGTGAAATAAGTTTTCCTCTGGGACAGGTAAGAAAGGGGGTGGCTGACATCTAATTTTGTTTCTTAATTAAGTGTGCACAGATTTCATCTCTGAACTGCAAATGTCGTTTTGTCCCAGGCATCCCTGCTGTGTTTTTGTGTGTTGTCACTGTTATGAATTATGGGGCAAAAATAACAAGGGATAGAGGGAGCATTGCAATGGATTAGCGCTGAGCCTGGAATCTAATCCTCAGAACCTGGGTCTTCATGCATTACTTACAGTTCTCTCACAGCATTCAGAATGGAAATTCTGAAACTCAGCATTCAGAATGGAATTTGTGATTTTCCATTTTCCGTTCACAAGCCATTCACATTTTTGGTATGCGTCCTGTATCGTTACTTAATTAAGCTTTCCTAGTTAAAAAAGGAATCTTCGAGTGAATCTCGGCACGCCACCTGGAAGCTCTCGTGTTACGTTCAAACTTCAGATAAATTTGTTCCACCACTTAGAACTGCTGGGTGTGAGTGGGAAGGAAATGGCTGCCGTGCCAGACAGACTGTAATGTTAGTATTCAGCTCACGTCTGTGTGCCTCTGTCACAGCATGCAAAGTTTAGGTGCCAATAATACAACAAAAAAAACTGCACATTAACTCACCTGCAGCATTTTACAGTTATTGCAGGAAAATTAACAAATGCAGAGCATCTTACACAAATGTCCTGACAATGCACAAGATATACAGATATTATTATTACATCATGGAAGAAACACAAATCAAACCATTGGACAATTTTGACACTGACTGGATAGTGTTAGCGTTTGGACTGTCGGCCTGATCTGACGCCATGGTTAGTGCTACTTAAACGGTCGTTTCTAACTCTTCTGAAGAAATAACCAAAAGCTTAAACTGATTGCATTAATGTTTTGTGTATACAATGTAGTTACATTGTGATAACAAATATGAACACACGTTTTTGCTTAAATTTGAAGTGCTCATTACATCATGACAAGATAAAGGTATATATTAACTTTTTTTCAAATATATAAGCAGGATCGTAATAAAATATTTCTGATGTAAAGCATGCTTTCTATAAACAAGCATTAGAGGTCTGCAGTGGTGCGTCCATTTTGTATGACTATTCAGTTAAAGTTCACTTCTGAAGATCCAATACAATCAGTGCACTTTACAGATTAGTTTAAAAAGATTTGTTCGATTTCATACTGCCCGCAACTAGTGACCATGTGAGGAGTGGGGACCAGCATGACAAAAACCCAAGCGAATGAATAAGAACACTGACAGTACACAGAGAGTGCGCTGCGATAGGCCCAAGGACACTTTTGTTACTATGTAAGTGAGTAAGTAAAACTTTATTTATATAGCGCCCTTCTCAACACGAATGTACAGAGTGCTTTACAGACAGTACACAATACACAATACAATACAACTATAACATGTACAAAAAAAGGCATGAAACACAGCAGTACAGTTTAGGACGAAACACCAATGTAGGACAGCTAAAAACTCACCTCCCCCGACACCCCAAAAGCTTGTCGGAAAAGGTGACTGGGCTCAGCAGGGTGGCAAAAAGAAGGAAAAAGGTCTAAACAAAACAAAAAAAATGATGTGTGGGATATAGGGGAAAACAAGTCATCTGAAAAGGAACTCCTTTAACTCAGCTGGGGTCCTGAGGCCTTGCAGCAGGCAGCAATGTGGGAACCCCTGGGGCTTTCCCTGAGCTATGAGAAGGCTCAAGCTAGAGGTGTCTGAGGTCTTCTTCCTTTTTTCTCCTCTGAGTTTTTTTAAGAAAAAAAAAAACGATTCATGGTATCACTGGGTCCCCTTCTCCAGACTCTTGGCAAGCAATTGAAGCTACATGCTACATGCTTACACCTGACAACAGGTCCGCCGTTTGCTGTCCAAAGAACTGATCTCTGTATAGGCACTGCTCATGAAGAGACCTCAGCTCACCTACACCCAACATGGCTAACACCATGGTCCAATAAGAAAGCCCATTCTCACAGCTGGCTCTGCAGCATTCTACACTGCCTGGCGAAAAGAAAAGTCACACACGCTAATATTTCGTTGGACCGCCTTTAGCTTTGATTACGGTGCGCATTCGTCATGGCATCGTTTCGACGACTTTATGCAACGTCACAACATTTATTTCCGTCCAGAGTTGCGTTCATTTTTGGCCAAGATCTTGTATTGATGACGGGTGAGTCAAACCACTCCGTAAAGTCTTCTCCAGCACATCCAAAGGACTTTCAATGGGGGCCAATTCATGTGTGAAAATGATTCCTCATGCTCCCTGAACAACTCTTTCACAATTTGAGCCTGATGTATCATGGAATTGTCGTCCTGGAATATGCCCATTGATGGGATAACCTGGTCATTCAGTACATTCAGGTACTCAGCTGACTTAATTTTATTGCTGCATAACGTTGCTGAGCCTAAACCTGGCCAATTGAAGCAACCCCAGATCATAACACTGCCTCCAGAGGCTTGTACAGAGGGCACTATGGATGACGGGTGCAACGGTTTTTATTTTTATTTTTGGCCAGGCAGTGTAGTTGCCTGACTGAGTTGCCTCACCGCTCTAGGGACCACAGAATGATTAGTTTGGCTTTAAATTATGCCAATTTCTAAGCCTAGTTAGCAAGGTAAATGCTTAAAGTTTCAATCTTTTATCTTGAAAGACATGCATTCTGTTATAAGCACTGCTGTGAGCCAGTGAACAATTGCATAACTGCCAATTAATTAAATCACCCAGTTAATGGGAGTGCTGGGCTCTGGCGGAAATGTGTGTCTCTGCTTCGTACAGGCAGCCAGAGGTGATCCAAGTGGGCAGAGAAGAGCACTTATTTTTACAGCTTCAGTCGTAAAGTGTACTCTCTTTTTGCACAAAGGCTCATGGGAAACAGCAAGCACATTTTTATTTCGCTTCATTTACATTCAATAAATAATTAAAAAATAATTATTAAAATCAAAGTTTTTTATGCAAATGAACCATTTTTGTTTTGTTTATTTTGGTCCTTAACTAAATAATCAAACTGATGACAAATGTCTCATAAGTGTCAATTTTAAAGCATTCACTGTGCAGTACATTGAGAAGATATTTCAGTGATGATTCAGCTGGCACCTGCCAGGCCTGCTTACAAATTGAAATATTTAGCGAGCAGAATTTAGTCCTTTTGAGGGAGAGGTGGCTTTCATGCTTCTTTAGGCTCAGTTTATACTTGCTTATGCAGCGTGACATCAACACACACCCCGGAGAGCAGCACGGACTCCCAACGTATAGAGGTGTCTGCAGCTCAAAGAGCTTCACGCAGCACCACTAGGTGATTGTAATGAAAAAATGTGATGATATACCTAGGTAAGGACATGATGTCATAGTTGTGGTTGTGCAATGTTGAATGAGTGAAACTGGTGCATCATACAAATACAGTGCCCTCCACAATTATTGGCACCCCTGGTAAAGATGAGTAAATAGGGTTATAAAAAAATTCACCGCGGCCATATTACAGACCTACTGGCCATGACATCCCTGTCCAAAAACTCATTTCAACAACAATAATGTATTGGCATTTTATAATTTCCCTAACCACTGCAATTTTGATAAAGGGAGGGTAATGCAATCTTCCCTGGCCTTTGTTCGTTTTTTTAAATGTATTTACTGCAATTAACCTTATAGCACGGCTGTTTTATTGTATTTTCATTTTCATTTACTCTGGCAACTTTAGCTGCAATTTTGCAAAGGCTAAGCAATACTGAATGAGAATACTTTAGAAAACACTTATCTAAGGCACCAGGTGAAACTCTCTATAAATGCTTTTGTGAATCAGTGATCTCAAAAAGCTGAAATGTCATCGGGGTTGCCATGATGTAGGAGATCGTTAGAAAACCCACCAAACTGAGGAAAGCATTAGGCCTATCTCTCCTGCTGGACAGAGGCCGGAGATCCTGGCTGGCTCATCGTTGCGGGTGGAGGGGCTCTGCTGATAAAAATGTAAATTGTCATTTTCAGCTACCACATCCCGTAATTAGCGCCACACAAACAGGCTAATGAACAAGCCTCACTGGGGCGGCAGTCGCTTCCCCCTCGCCCGTCTCCCCGTATGTAAACAAACTCTACTCTCCGCTCACCTCGACACCCCCGTCACAACATTGGCACTATGCAATCATCGGCACTCTTTCAATCTCGCACGCATCACCGAGCGCGCGCCGTCACCGTGCAGAGGGGCAGTCTGAGCCGCGGCTTCAGGTTTCTGGGGGAAAGAATAAACGCTGCACAGTATTGCTGCGAAATTGAACAGATGGATTCTGCATAAACTGTGTATCGCTGCGGTGGCTTCGATTGGCTGACCCGTTACATTACAAA
Source organism: Ilyophis sp. 1 JC-2022 (assembly GCA_022702515.1). NCBI lineage: Eukaryota > Metazoa > Chordata > Actinopteri > Anguilliformes > Synaphobranchidae > Ilyophis > Ilyophis sp. 1 JC-2022. Next base: position 28,560,018 of record CM040397.1, read on the forward strand.
TCATTGGTAGGTGTATTTTGGGGGAAGAGGAAAATATGCTTGCATTACTGCATATTAAAATAATATTTCTTAGTGGCTCTTGTCACTGCAGTGAAAGTATGTTCATGGGTCTTCTTCTTATTCTTCTTCTTCTTCTATGTTGTGGGAAAAAAGGATGCCAAAAGAATAATACTGTGAAGAACCTGTGGTGCCTGGCAATAACAGTAATAACTTAACAGCAGCTGGATAGGTTCTGAAGGATTCACTTACCTGGTTATATGGTACAAATCCCATATCGGGGTCAAACCGACAGCCATTTGGTTATAGTGTTTAGTACTAGAAATAGAGGCCACTTTTACTTTGAACATACTACTTCACACATCTCTGGTAATGGTGCAGTTGACCTTATCAAACACGTGTCTCAAAAATGCATTTTAAAGACTGGACAATTCGTTTACTATCTTGCTATGTGTTTAGCAAGAAAATAACCAAAACTAAGTTATTAAATTGCATATTTAGTCATTAACTGCATTATGAATTAATAATTGCACTGCTGTGACCCCAGACACTACCAGAGGAAAAATGTTCTTGGTCCGCAAGCACTTTATCCGAAGGATTCAGGCCCAAAGGTTCATTTGTGCAAAATGCTTAAGTCCTTTTATGTGTGTGAATGCCACGAGCTATTCAGGTATTTATCTGCAGCTCTGCGCCTGCCTGGCCTTGGTTTTAGTGAAGGCTCAGAGAACACTGGACTGAAAAAAACATTTGTTCTGAATGCAAAGAAATATCTCTTGTATTTTCTCTGGATATTTTCAGAAACAGGGATACAGTGAGGTGTCGAGAAGGGAGAAGGGGGGGGGGGGGGGGGTGAGAGACCCTGTCTTTCTTCGTGTGCAATCATCGTTCTTCTTCCTCACGCACGTCTCACACCCTCCCCAGCCGTCAGTGTGCAGATTGCTGGACAGTGGACACTATTGATCAATGCTGATGAAGGAGATGAAGTGCAGAAGGATGCACTCTGCTGCTCAGTGCTCTCCACCCTGTTCAATGCTACAGCTTGATCGGCGGGGGGATGAAGGGTAAAATATGCGGGTGTTAGCACACCACACACACACACATATGCATGCGAGTACACACACACACACACACACACACAAAGCAAAAATCACACAAAAGCATACACTTAAACACCCACACATTCACATTAAAAACTAGATAATGCTCGTCCTCTAAAATGGATAATTAAAGATGCATTAGGCTTCACTGTAGGTTCACACATCAGTTCTCTGTAAACACCCTTTTTGTTTTTTGGATGCAGAAATGTTAGCTTCTCTAGAAAGTTATATTTGGCAAAGGCAAAGAAAAGGACTATATACACTTAGAGTAAATTAATGATCTCCTCAAATAGGCTGTTATAGCCGAAATCAAGTGTACATATTTTCTTGTCTTTTTCTGAGATATGCATTAACTGGATTAAAGTGCTAAGGGCATCCAAGCATTAATTTATGGCCGCCTCCTGTCTCTCGAGCCTCGCCCAGGCGGCTCAAGTATTAAACAACTGCTAAAGAGCTCCTGGATCATCTTTTCAAATCACGATAACCATATCAAAATCTTTATGTAGACTTAACTTCTTCACTAACAGAGATGTATTATAATGGCTGGCTACTGCCCCCTGTGGGAGGCAGAGGAAAGTGCAAGAGTTGCCAGGGGTAGAAAACGATGACCAGTGACAGTCGCTTACCTTAGTGCATCCCATCGCACAGGTAAACCACAGTTGCATAAGGAGACCTTAAATCTAGGCTACGGCAATGCTAATCGAGTTAAGGTTTGTCCACAAAATGCGGACGGTTGCTCAAGGTATGTGGCAGTGTGGAGTGGGCCTTGGCCAGTGGTTGTGAGAAGAGCCACTCAGACTGGCAAGTAATTGCATGCGCACGTGGGACAGACACTTGGTATTCTGGGCACATGGGTGGAAACACACAGCCAGAGATGGCAGCTGAAAAAGGCCATCCATCACCCTCTGCGTGCTGCGATATCAAGCAAGAAGTTTGCCGAACTAGGAAGGGGAAAAAAAATAATCGCACTAAAGGAGAATGTTAGTCGGCTCTGCCCGCAGTACTATTGCTATTGGATTGAGGCTGGCGTTCAGATTGGATGTCACATGTGGTGAAATCACACAGAGTCAGAGAGTGTAATTAAACAGAAAACGGCGTAAAAACTCTGCCCCGGGCATCTTACTCATTCGTATTCCTGGTTTGCAGCTCTTCAGAGATAATGGAAATAATTTTCTATCCATCATTTTGATCAGACTCAGAAAGCATGCTGTGCGACTTCAAAAATAGAGGGGGCATTTGTGGATAGGGGAAAAAAATAGTCTAAGGATTAAAATACATAATTTTGGAGTAAAGGATCTAGCATTTTCAGCGAATGGACCCACAATCTTTGTAATGAGAAAAAGCATTTTGCAAAAGACAAGAAAAAAAGAGTCACATTATCCCTTCCCCATGAGTATGTTGGGCGATACATGAATAGAGTGATTATGCACCATATGCCACGTAAACGGGGGTGTAAGACACTTGGAATGCCATTAATGCGTTCCAATGAAGGCCACAGTGTTTTTAATAGCTACTAAAATTCAGTCGCCTCAAATGCTGCAGGACCACTGCAGCATTCGTACACAGTCTGTTTGAAAAACACGGACAAGAACATTTGCAGTCTACGAAGGCTGATTCCAGAGTTTCTCTCATATCGCCATGGTTAATAAGTTCACACTTATGCCGGATGGTCAAAGGCATTGTAACAACTACTGCTGCTGCTCTTTTCAGAGAATTCACGGATAACGTTTATCCCGTTGTCCAATGTGTTGTTATAATTAGACAGACAGGTCCCACTGCACAGTTTGGGTCCCACTCAGCCCACTTAGTGAACAGAAGAGAATTCTAAAATGTATGAGAGAGTGATTAGCAGCGTGAGAATGTATGAGAGAGTGATTAGCAGCGTGAGAATGTATGAGAGAGTGATTAGCAGCGTGAGAATGTATGAGAGAGTGATTAGCAGTGTGAGAATGTATGCGAGAGTGATTAGCAGCGTGAGAATGTATGAGAGAGTGATTAGCAGTGTGAGAATGTATGAGAGAGTGATTAACAGCATGTGGAATGTAAGTGGGAAATGTGGGTGATTGGATGAAGGATAATGAGGGTAACGAGAGGGAAGACCACGCCCAACCTGCACACACACGAAAAACAAATACGAAACATGAAAGAACAGACACGAAACGAGGGGAATGAGGGAAAACACGGAGAACGTAAGGGTGAACTGGAAGGGTGGAGGCGGACGTAACAGAAACATTATCAAAATATAAATGTGTTTATTCATTAAATGATTAATGTTCTGGAAAAGTATTTAATAACAGCAATAACATTTAATTGTATAGTGTTGGCCACAGATTAGGACAAAGCAAACTTTGCACTTAAAATGTATTTGCGTAAAAGTATCTTTATGGCTTTATCTATAATAAATCCAACCAAATACTTATTTATTTTGTTAAATACTTATTTATTTAAAAATTCAAGGATTCATGCCGCAAAGGGTGCAACTTCACATAAAAAAGTTTAAGGAGCTTTTCACGGAACAGGCTGTGTGTGACGTGTATTAAAAAAAAAAAAAAATAGGGTCACTCCCCTGTCCCCCATCAGCATAGGGTATCTGCAGGTGTCGGAGTCCACGGCAGTCAGCAGGGCCTTGCTTAAAGACTTATCTTAAAGACAGGCCTACCTGACTGAATCTTTCTGTGGGGAGCTGAACCGAAGGGCGCCGCGGAAGTGACAGGGCCGTCCTGCCGGTGTCACAGTCACTCTCATTCCACGGCTCAAGGTAAAGAGCGCTGTCATCTTCTCATCACCCGGCGGGCCGCCGCCGCACACAATCAACAGATACGGGCCGGCTCTGAAATTGCAATTAAATACATCCCAGGCAGAGAGGAGCAGTGTTTGAGGAGCTGCCACCACATGTTTTATCATCTATGAAATACAAGGCATTTTCTCTAAATTCTCAAGACAGTGCCATTTCCCCTAATCTTTCCTATTAGTTCTTTCCTCTTCAGGTATTATCATTTGCTATTGTTTACTTACTTTTATCGGATGTCTTTCTAATCCTCAGTTTTTTTACATTTTAAATTTCACTCACTGCAGATTGTATAGGCTACTGTATACTTTTTTAAGGGTAATATGGATTAATGCAAATGTATTTTTTTCTAGATGTTATTATTGCATTTTTTGGAAATTCTGATTAGACTATTTATTTTTCTAGAGGAACTTCATGTTTGGCGTTGACAAAAACAAAACTCACAAAAAGTGTAGTGCATTGCACAGAACAATTGCACAACACACAACATAAAACAGTTGATAATAACCTTATCTAATTGAGAACCCTGACTTAATTCAAGCCTAATGCTTTTGAAAGCCTTATTGATGCTGGCACAAAACTGTTAAGGACTCTTTTGATTTTAAAATATTGACACTGCACATCCTGGTGGCAGAAGTCAGAATGGCTGGTTCAGACACGATTTTCACGATTTTCTCTCTTGTGTATCTGTACTTTCTTACTTAAAGGATTTCTTATAATAATACTCATAATAATAATTATTATTATTTTCAATGGTGCTGAGTTTCTGGCTGATGCTAGATTTCTTCCACAACCGACATTTTTAAAACTCACAGGGGTTTGCAGCCGTAACTGTCCACTCTTGCTCACGGCACACTGCAAACACACAGAAACACTTCTTCATGTTCAGTATCTGCCTGTGTATAGTATATGCAACACATTTAGAGCTAATACGTGTTGACACGGCATTTAATTTTCAGTTTCATCAGTCCAACATGGTTTTTGCAGCAGGAATTTTCATTAAATTTCCATGTACCAAGTGCCTTATCGCAATACTAATAAGCCGCATGTGACTACACACCCTGGGGTAATTGGGTATTAGCGATCCATGTCTATCTTTCATATGCGTCTAATTTACCAGCTCCGAGGCCCGGCTGTCAGAACGGTGGAACAAACTCCCAAGCAGCTGTGCAAAGTGGCCTGTTATGTGAGAGTAATAAAATGGTGTCCCTGGGCCTCCCATGATCTTTTTTACCCGGCCCAGACTGCTGTTTGCTACAGTAAGCTCAGCGCATGGACGCTCTTTGTAAGTTGTTGATAATGTAGCACAGTTTAGAATGTGCTTTTCCTTTTGACAAAGGGTTAACTGATGCAGGAGCGATAGAGCGTGAGGGATGGGTATGCGTGTGCACACAAACCTGCATGTGCGTGTGTTGTGTGTGTAGGCTACACGTGAATGTGTGTCACTGGGAATGATGGGCAGGGTTTCTTGCACACGGCTTGCGTATCCAAATACATTTTAGGCTTCTGAGTATGGTGGTATGGTTGACCAAGACCAAGAGGAGATAAAGAGTAAATTGTGGCTTTATTTGGGTTTCAGTTCTGAACTCCACGTGCCTCTGAACTTGAGGCAAATGTAATTAAGATGCCATTGAAATTCAAATCCGTGCAAGCTGTTCAGTTCCTGACGAAAAACGTAGGCCAGGAAGACAACAGGTTAAATGCCCCAGCGAGCAGAGAGTGAGGAGGAAGTGGGATTGAGGTGATTGCGATCGATTCTGTTCACAGAACATTAACTGAATGAGAGGCTCAATGAATCTGTGAAATCAGATGGAAAAAAAACTAATTTGGCGATAAACAGATTTCAATGATTTTAATTACGAACATGTTTTATCCCCCAAAAAAAACTGGCTAAAAATAGAGGATTTCAATTTTATCTGAATATAGCTAGTTTGTCAGTCTCGGGTCAAAATGCATAGCTCCGAGAGACATGCTTCAGTCTCCTGGGATATTCTTTAAAAGGGTATGACAGTATACTAGAATATACTAGAATCATATTTTAAGTCCAAATATTTCTTTGCATAGAAGCTCATGCATAAATAAAAGGCAATATAGAAATTATCAATTGTCAGCTTCTGACCTGGCTGGTTTTTACTCATTGAGATGTTTTCTGATTAAAAAGGATTCAACTGTCACGAACCAAACACGGGCTGAACCCAAATGCACGACCAAGAGACAGGGAAACAGGAATGGGTGTTTATTAGGAGCTTTGGGGTAGTCCCAAGCTCAACACAAACTTAACACAAAGTCAAAGAGTGTCCAGGAAGTAGCGAACTGCTCCAAACCGGAGCTGGGCTTGTACTGGGCCAGGAGGCCCACACTGGAACCGGATCACGGGAACGAAGGTTTGTTCCGAACCGGAACTGGACTTGAACTGGACCGGAAGGTCCAACAGGAACTGGATCACGGGAATGAAGGATTGGTTCCGAACCGGAACTGGGCTTGATCTGGACCGGGAGGTCCAACAGGAACTGGATCACGGGAACGAAGGTTTTGTTCCGAACCGGAACTGGACTTGATCTGGACCGGGAGGTCCAACAGGAACTGGATCACGGGAACGAAGGTTTTGTTCCGAACCGGAACTGGACTTGATTTGGACCGGGAGGTCCAATAGGAACTGGATCACGGGAACAAGGTTTTTGTTCCGAACCGGAACTGGACTTGATTTGGACCGGGAGGTCCAACAGGAACGGACTCTGGACCCGAGGGTCCAACAGGAACTGGGCTGGAGGCAGAGAATTCAACTGCGCAGGCAACGTTAGTCTTGGCTGGGGTACCGCAACACAGACAGGGAGACTGGACTGCTACAGGCTGGATCCATGGAGAACACTGGTCTAGGAACCAAGGAGGTAGATCGGGGGGAACCCACAGCAGAGCTTTAGTGAAACAGCACCAACATACAGGAGACCATGAAACGCACGAACAACGTTAACGAACTGGTGCCGAATAGCAGCCAGCGAGAGGTATAAGTAGGGGAGTGAAATTGAAACCAATCACCAAAAGCATGAGGAATGTAACCGAGAGTGATTGACTAATTGACTGGTGCGGAATGCATGCAGGAAGGGGGAAAGGAGATAGGTTGAACCTAAAGTGAGGGAACAGAGAGAATCAGACAGAAGGGGCACGCCCAGCCTGTAGCGACAGGGAAAACACGGACACAGGGAATCCAACATGACACGGGAGGAAAGGGAAAACATGGAGAACGGACAGGAAGGGAGCGGAACGTTACAGTACCCCCCCCTCAAAGAACGCCACCTGGCGTATCCGGAGGCCTAGTCTTGTCCGGGAACTGCTTGTGGAAGTCCGAGATGAGGGAGTGGTCCAGAATGAGGCTCTTGTGGAGCCAGGACCGCTCCTCCGGGCCATAACCCTCCCAATCGACCAGGTATTGGAAGCCCCGGCCCTTGCGGCGAATGTCGAGTATCCGACTCACCGTGTAGGCCGGGGCGTGGTCGATGATCCGGGGCGGGGGTGGAGTGACCGCCGGGGCACTGAGGGGGCTGGAGGCGACAGGCTTTATCTGGCTCACGTGGAAAACGGGGTGGACCTTAAGGGAAACAGGAAGGGAGAGTTTAACAGAAACGGGGTTGACCAGGCAAACAATGGGGAAGGGACCAATAAACCGGGGTTGAAGTTTCTTGGATGACGTGGGGAGGGGAATATTGGCTGTGGACAGCCAGACCTGCTGACCGGCCCTGTACTGCGGGGCTGCGGTCCTGTGAAGGTCCGCCAGACGCTGGGTACGGGAGTTTGAGCGAAGGAGTGCGGTGCGTGTGAGTTTCCACGTCCGCTTGCATCTCAGGAAGTGGGACTTGACGGTGGGAACTGCCACCTCGGCTTCCTGGGCCGGGAGGAGGGGAGGTTGGTACCCCAATGAGCACTCGAAGGGCGACATCCCCGTGGATGCGCACTTCAGGGAATTATGCGCATACTCCACCCAAGGGAGGAAACGGCTCCAGGAAGCGGGGTTGCGAGCAGTAATGCACCGCAGGGCGGCCCCCAGGTCCTGGTTCGCCCTCTCCGCCTGGCCGTTAGTCTGGGGATGGAACCCCGATGACAGACTAGCCGACGCACCCAGGGCCACACAGAACGCCTTCCACACCTGGGAGGAGAATTGGGGCCCACGGTCCGATACGATGTCGGATGGGATCCCGTGCAGCCTGACAACGTGCAGCACCAGGAGCTCCGCTGTTTCGAGGGCGGAAGGGAGTTTGGGAAGAGGGATAAAGTGAACCGCCTTGGAGAACCGGTCCACAATAGTCAGGATGGTGGTGTTGCCCTCTGACAATGGTAGCCCGGTGACGAAGTCTACCCCAATGTGACTCCAAGGACGGCCCGGGACAGGGAGGGGGTGGAGAAGCCCGGAGGGAGGCTGGTGGGATGCCTTGCTCCTGGCGCAAACGGGGCAGGCTAGGACAAACGCACGGGTATCCCCCTTGAGGGTGGGCCACCAAAAGCTCCTCCTGACCAGGGCGATGGTTCTGGCAACCCCTGGGTGACAAGCCAGACGGGAGGCGTGAACCCATTCCAGAACCTGGGGACGGACAGAGTCGGGCACAAACAGAGAGGGGTTAGGGTTATTGCGGGGATCCGGTTGGGAGGCCTGGGCGGCCTTCACGACTTCTTCGATCTCCCAGGACACCGCAGCCACAATACAGGAAGTGGGTATAATGGGCTCCGGGTCAGCAGGACTGGAGGGGGGGGAAAAAATACGGGACAGGGCATCAGCCTTGGTGTTACGAGAGCCAGGGCGGTAGGTGACTGAAAAATTAAAACGGGCAAAAAACAGCGACCACCTAGCCTGACGGGCGTTAAGCCTCTTGGCGGACCTTATGTAAATTAAATTGTGGTGGTCCGTGAGGACAATAAATGGGTTACCTGCCCCCTCCAGCCAATGACGCCATTCCTCCAGTGCCAGCTTTATTGCTAGAAGTTCCCGGTCCCCGACATCATAATTGCGCTCAGCGGAGGACAGTCTCCGGGAGAAGAAGGCACAGGGATGGAGCTTGCTGTCCAAGGCGGCACGCTGAGACAGAATGGCCCCCACCCCGGTGTCGGAGGCATCAACCTCCACAGTAAACTGACGGGTGGTGTCGGGGTGACAGAGAATGGGGGCAGTGGAAAATCGAGCCTTGAGTTGTTCAAAGGCCCGTTGAGCCTCGGGATTCCAGCAATAGGGAATGGACGTGGAGGTGAGTCTGGTAAGTGGGGCAGCAATGACACTGTAATTGCGGATGAACCGACGATAAAAATTGGCGAACCCGAGGAACTGTTGGAGGTGCTTACGTGAGGATGGTTGGGGCCATTCTGTCACCGCCTTGACTTTGGTCGGGTCCGCCCGGATACTGCCCTTCTCAATGATGAAGCCGAGGAACGGGACAGACGAGACGTGGAACGAGCACTTCTCGGCTTTCACGAAGAGTTGGTTCTCCAGTAGCCGCTGGAGAACCTCCCGGACGTGGAGAACGTGTTCCTGGGGGGATTTGGAGAAAATGAGGATGTCATCTATATAGACAAAGACACTCTTGCCCGACAGGTCACGCAGGACATCATTCACCATCCCCTGGAAGACTGCTGGGGCATTAGTGAGGCCGAACGGGACCACCAGGTACTCGTAGTGGCCCAACGGGGTGTTGAATGCAGTCTTCCACTCGTCCCCCTCGCGTATACGCACCAGGTGGTACGCGTTACGGAGGTCGAGTTTGGTGAAGATGACTGCCTGGGAGAGGGGTTCAAAGGCAGTGTTAATGAGGGGAAGAGGGTACTTGTTACGGACAGTAACCTCATTGAGACCCCGGTAGTCGATGCAGGGCCGCAATGAGCCGTCCTTCTTCCCAACGAAGAAGAACCCTGCACCAACCGGGGATGAGGAGGGACGGATTATGCCTGACGCAAGTGACTCGTGGATGTAGGTTTCCATGGCCAGCTTCTCCGGGCCCGACAGGCTGTAGAGGCGACCAGATGGAAGCTTGGCTCCCGCCAGCAGGTCGATGCAACAGTCGTAGGGTCTGTGGGGAGGCAAAGACAGGGCACGTGACTTCGAAAACACTTGTGACAGGTCATGATAATGGCTGGGAACATTGGCTAGGTCGGGTACAGGAGGGATAGGTCTGTTACTCGTGGCCCCCGGGGGGGGTAGAGCGGAGCGGAGACAGTTGGCTAGACAGTGACCGCTCCATGCCAGGATGCGACCGGCTAGCCAATCGATGTGGGGGTTGTGGAGGCGCAGCCAGGTCTGTCCCAGGACCATGGAGGACTGTTTGGAGTGGATCAGTAGGAGTTGGATCGTCTCCCGATGATTTCCAGAAACAACGAGCTGTAGGGGAACGGTGGAGTGGGTTACTAACCCCAGACTCCTACCGTCCAGGGCGTGAGCAGTGATGGGGTTGGGTAAGGCCTCCGTGGGGATCCCGTATCTCTTGACAAAGGTGATATCAATGAAACTGGAATCGGCCCCGGAGTCGATTAGGGCAAATGTAGAGGCGGTGTTGTCCCTCCACAGGAGAGTGACCTTGAATTCAAGGCGGTTCTGGGTCGCATGGTTTGGGATGATGGGGCTCGTCAGTACACCCAGTCTTACTGGCGAGCCCTTTCTTTTGGGCGGATGGGACAAGAAGCTATTTGGTGGCCTGTCTTGCCACAGTAGAAACAGGACTGGGTGTGGAGACGGCGTTGGCGCTCCTCGGCGTCCACCGTGATCTTGCCCAGTTGCATGGGCTCCTCCTCGGAAGACAAAGCGACGACTTTCGGTCCCTGGACGGGAGAGGGTTGGCGAGCCCGGGAAGGGGCATAGGGCGGAAGACGGGAGGGATTCTTCTCTCGCTCACGGGCCCGGGTTCTGAGACGGTTATCGATGGCGATAGCCAAGCTGATGAGGCCATTGAGCGAGTTAGCTTCCTCCCGAGTCGCTAGCTGGTCCTTCAGCTCCTCACTGAGAGCCTGACGAAAGGCCCCCTGAAGGGAGGTGTCGTTCCATCCCGCCTCAGCAGCGAGGGTGCGGAACTGGATGGCCATCTCCGCTACGCTGCGGCTGCCCTGTCGGACCTGTAGGAGGCGCTGGGTAGCGTCTAGACCGCAGATCGGGTGGTCAAAGACGCGCCGCATCTCCGCGGTGAAGAGGGCGAAGTTGTTGCACGTCGGAGCCTGACTGTCCCAAATAGCTGTGGCCCACTCCAGGGCACTGCCTCCCAGGCTGCTCATGATGAAGGCGATCTTGCATGGGTCGGAGGCGAAGGAAGTGGGCTGCATGCGAAAGACAATGTCGCACTTCATTAAAAATTCACGGCACCTCCCCAGCCCCCCGCGGTATAATTCGGGGTGTTGAACTCTGGGCTCCCGGCCAGGAGAGGGGACCGGAACCTCGGGAGACAGTTCGGGTGTTGGGCCCACAGGGATCCGAGGAAGAGGCAGGTGAAGCGCTAGTTGAGCCACCTGCTCCGTAAGCCCCCCCAGCACTTCCAACACGTCGTCCATCCGGCGGCCCTGTTTGTCGCTGACCGCGGACTGGGTGAAAAAGGCGTGGCGGATCTGCTCGAGGTCGGCTGGGTCCATGTTTTTTGACCAGTTCGTTCTGTCACGAACCAAACACGGGCTGAACCCAAATGCACGACCAAGAGACAGGGAAACAGGAATGGGTGTTTATTAGGAGCTTTGGGGTAGTCCCAAGCTCAACACAAACTTAACACAAAGTCAAAGAGTGTCCAGGAAGTAGCGAACTGCTCCAAACCGGAGCTGGGCTTGTACTGGGCCAGGAGGCCCACACTGGAACCGGATCACGGGAACGAAGGTTTGTTCCGAACCGGAACTGGACTTGAACTGGACCGGAAGGTCCAACAGGAACTGGATCACGGGAATGAAGGATTGGTTCCGAACCGGAACTGGGCTTGATCTGGACCGGGAGGTCCAACAGGAACTGGATCACGGGAACGAAGGTTTTGTTCCGAACCGGAACTGGACTTGATCTGGACCGGGAGGTCCAACAGGAACTGGATCACGGGAACGAAGGTTTTGTTCCGAACCGGAACTGGACTTGATTTGGACCGGGAGGTCCAATAGGAACTGGATCACGGGAACAAGGTTTTTGTTCCGAACCGGAACTGGACTTGATTTGGACCGGGAGGTCCAACAGGAACTGGATCACAGGAACGGACTCTGGACCCGAGGGTCCAACAGGAACTGGGCTGGAGGCAGAGAATTCAACTGCGCAGGCAACGTTAGTCTTGGCTGGGGTACCGCAACACAGACAGGGAGACTGGACTGCTACAGGCTGGATCCATGGAGAACACTGGTCTAGGAACCAAGGAGGTAGATCGGGGGGAACCCACAGCAGAGCTTTAGTGAAACAGCACCAACATACAGGAGACCATGAAACGCACGAACAACGTTAACGAACTGGTGCCGAATAGCAGCCAGCGAGAGGTATAAGTAGGGGAGTGAAATTGAAACCAATCACCAAAAGCATGAGGAATGTAACCGAGAGTGATTGACTAATTGACTGGTGCGGAATGCATGCAGGAAGGGGGAAAGGAGATAGGTTGAACCTAAAGTGAGGGAACAGAGAGAATCAGACAGAAGGGGCACGCCCAGCCTGTAGCGACAGGGAAAACACGGACACAGGGAATCCAACATGACACGGGAGGAAAGGGAAAACATGGAGAACGGACAGGAAGGGAGCGGAACGTTACATCAACATTCATATACTTATATAACAAAAAACATACAAAATATTACATAAATCATTTCCAATTATGATTTTTCATCAAATAAATTGGGTTTTAAATGTTTTTAAAATGAGTCAAGCACTAAAACCAATCAAGTGCTTGCATTGAATGCACAATTAAATAAATAGCCTATATATTAAAATCTTCATAGAAATTATGATAGGATAGAAAAATGGTAAACCATCTGCCCTCAAATAATAAATATCAACAGCGCTATCATTTAATTTAATCATATTTGTTTCTACTGAGCTATTTCTGGGGCAGACTAGATTTTCATTTTCTGGAAATAATACTGGTCTCTTCGGCTCTGATGAACCCTTAGGTTTAGAATTAAAAAGTAAACAATGGAGTGACATACTTTTTTTTTTCAATTTGGAGAGTGCCAACTCGACTCCATCTTTTAATTATAATAAATAGTTGGCTATAATTTATTTTAGCTGCAGTTTTGCAAAAAGCACACCTGCACTCCTATTGTTGAGCAATACTACCTTCTTCTTCTGTGCAATGCCACGAGGGAAAGAAATGTTGTGTGCAAGGCACTGTTGCCGCTTTTGCAAGCCTTCACCAGTGCTGAATGGCCTGAAGTCTGCAGTTATTCACTTTGTAATTGTCGTAGCTTTTTGCTTTGTTTTTCTGTTGGCTACTTGATTTCTGGGCTTGCCACAATTCTCCAATTCTAAAATGGGCAGTCCTCTGGCCAAACTTCTGTTCTGGGAACACCAACCACCTACAATTTAATTTTCAGCAGTAAATGAATGTTTAGCTTGTAGGCCATACAGCAAACAGCCTGTGCTTTGACTGGATTTTAATTAGGCTGACTGGCATTATTTCTGTCCATACTCATAATTGTAGGCCACTGGTATGAAGTTATTCCACAGGTGAGCAGCATTACACTGTAATGACTACAATAAATTACAGTGGCCCATATTGAGGTTATGTTCAGTGACCTGTAAAGGGTGCCCGAGCTTAATGCCTGCTTTGCAAACCTCACCCATGCCCCTCCTCTGACCCGAACAATCAGTCATCTGGCGCGTCTCACGGATGGCTGTCTCATTGATTTATTTTTAGAGGACCACCATCACCGCATCTGTCCTGTGCACTCGCATCCATGATGACAGAAATCACAGATGCACAGCTGGGGGCTTGGATGGAGCTTGGAATAGGGTCTTATTGTTGTGTATATGGGTGTAGGAATATCTGGAGTACTGTTGCTTACTCTCATAAGCTACGGTCGTACTGGCAAACAAAGACCTTCTATCCCACTGTCCATGAGCTCGTTTTAAATACAAAAATGCATTGTTTTTTTGTGTGTGTGTGTGTGTGTGTGTGTGTGTGCATTTGTGTCCGCTGAAGTTGTGTTTTGTGCATGAGGATATGCATGAGCATACGTATATCATTGTGTGTGTGATTTAAAAAATATATATATTCACGTCACTTCGCATAACCTTGAAAACACTGATCATCCACTAATGGCCAGTTAGTGTTGTAGGAGCACCTTAATAACAATCATGTGCCATTGATGGAAGAAGAAAGCATTCTGCTGTTCATAAGAGAGAGAGATGGGGGTGGGGTTGGTGAGCGAGAGAGATAGAATAAAAATGTTATGAAGTCTTATCTTATTGTTGAGAATAGCAGCTCAGCAGCTATTTAACGCACAGGCAGACATTGACGCCAGTGAGCTGATGAGTGGCGATATTAATTTCTGTGCGCCGGTGAAGGTCACCACAGGAAATGCTTGTATTAATAATTGCCGTATGAGTCAGTGCATCGTAAACCCTGGGTCTGCACATACGGATCCCAGGAGAGAGGGAACGTGTCTGCCCTACGAGCATATCTCCTGACCCCTACCCTCGACCCTATTTGCACACAGTGGAGATTGTCCACCATCCAAGACGCAGCCTAGCCTGAAAGCAAGTGCAGTCCTAGCTGTGGACATATACTCTCTGAGATTTCACCATTCCTTTCACTGCACCCCGCATGGCTTGAGAGCCAGGTAATACAGAGCTGATAGGTCATCAGCTGACTCATGGCCTAGCCACATGGGAAATGTAAAAAAAAAAGGCAACTGAAAAAACATACGGCCACTTTTCTGGTGGTGCAAAAGACCATCTCAGAAGACCCTGTAATCACATCTCGTGTGCTTAGTATGAATGCCACCTGCCACTCTAGTTTCCTAGAATCCTGTCCGTTCTTCCTAACCTACATCACCCAGATACCCCTCGCCTCCCACACCAGCCAGCTGTTCTTCCCCACCTACACCACCTAGCTATTCCTTTCCGCCTACACCACCCAAGTTCACTTGGCTTATTTGGCCTCATCTCTTCAGGCAGAACTTGAGTTTGTGGAAATATAGTGATGAATAGCACAGTAAGGCACTCTGGATACGAGCCTCTGACAAATACAAAGTAGATGTACATATATGATAACCAAATCAGAATGTCTATTTTTACCTTTTGGGCTGTGTATTGCCTAGGTTGCTTTTAAGCTAATCTTGGCTCACCAGAATCTCACTTTTGTTCTTGACCACATTCACTTACATTACTGTCAATGTCAATCAGAAACATGACGAAGTATATATTAGACTGGAAGTGTTGCTGAGTTAAAATAACACATTGCGATATTTTTTTTGGCAATTACTACCATTGTTGTATCCCTATGATTCTGCCCAGACTCCTTATTGATTTACCAGCTCATTGATATTGTGCCATCACTGCAGGTGAGATTAGTTGACTGTGTGCCTGGGAAGAGATCATATGTATTTCAGTGATTATCTTCGACCAGAATAGCGCTTTTCTAAGTTATCTACAGGCCCAGTGATGCCAAACTGACATAAAAAAACCGAGAGCATATCCTCCCCTGAAAAAGATGTTTTTGAAACAATATTCCGCCCATGCAATGTGGGAGTGTGCCACAGGGCAAGTCTTGAAAGAGCGACATTTCCTTTGTTGCATGCTCACAAACACCAGACAGATACGTGAACTCAGATCAGCCCAATGACACTGTCTGTCTCTCTTTGAAAAACAGTGCATTCTAAATGTAGTGTATCTGTTTATTTGTACATTCATTTATTGGTGTTTGCTGTTAATTACAGCTTAGCATTTGCATTTGGTTTCATACTTCTATCTCAGTGCTTGCACGTGGCTTAGCTACTCACTCACAGTATGTTCTTATGAGAAAAACAGCATGACTAAGCAGGATCGGGGCAGAATATTTAGATTGACTTGTGTTCCCGACGTGGGCGTTTGACTCATTAATTAAATTCACTCGTCCCTTTCAAAATGCTCTGTCGAAACCATTCTTTCAATACAGTCCTTTGTTCTTGTTTTGCGTCTCATTTTTTAAATCAGGGAGTAATTGAAGATGTGGACAGAATTAAGTTAGAGCGAGAGAGAGAGCGATAGCAGAACTAATGTCGGTGGCCTTCCTTTTTGCACAAAGTTCTTCAGTGAGAAGGTTATTGTTCCGAAACATTCTTTTCCCATCACTGTCAATTTAGTCACACAATGTTTGGTCCGAAAAAGAATTACTGCCTGTTTCATCCACAAAGTAACTGCTAGGGCTGCGTATTTGAGACTTTTTTTTTTTTGCCGCTGAACTTCTTCTATAAATTGCTAATTAAGGGACCCAGAATGAGTTCTCTTTTAAATTGATACCATGTCACGTAGGATAAACTCTGTTTAGCGAAAAAGGTTAGCTTATACAGCATACCATATCCCTTCCCTCCCGCCTTATTATCTCTCTATTTCTGTTCTCTTATCCTTAACTCTTAATTAAATACAGTCCTGTAGGCCGTAGTAGGCTTTTTGTGTGTCATTTTCTTCCAGATGGCTGCATGGTTGGTGGGTGGGGGTTAGTATGATAAATCAGTGCAGCCTGCAAGGCTAATGAATCCAAGCCACACAAGCAAAGTGCTGACAGAGAACATCCAGGAACATCCCTACACAGATAGGCACAAAGCCTTCTGAAGTTTGAATTCACAGCAAACACACATTAGCTGTTAGCCATTTAGCCAATTATAACAATAATTTGTGATTGTGTTATTATTATTGGAAGTAGTCATCGTAGGAGTGTTACATTATTACTCTTAGTATTATTATTATTATTATTATTATTATTATTATTATTATTATTATTATTATTATTATTATTATTATTATTATCAATAATAATAATATAATAGCAGTGTCCACATGGAAATGGAATACATTCCTGAAACACTAAACCAAAGTGACACCATTTTAAAAAAAAAGTATTCTTAAATGCTGAGAGATTGTCTGTGAGTTTGTGTGTTTATATGCATATGTGTGTCTGCATGTTTATACATGCGTTGTGTATAGATGTGGTGTGTGCGTGCACGCTGTGTGTAATCCTGTGAGTTCATCTACCTCAGTGGTTCTCAACCTTTTTCAGCTCGCGACCCCTAAAAGATGTGGGTGGAGACTGGCGACCCCCCTCTCCTAGGGTGACCACGAAAAATGGAACGTTTGTCCCGCATCCCGCATGAACAGAACAATGTCCCGCATTTCAAAGATCATGTTAAAAAAAAGTTATTATTATTTAATATTATTTTAAAAATGCCGTTATTGGGGAAACGTCATTGGTTTAAAAAAATAAAGCTAACGCGCATCGGTGTCAAAAATCAATGCGCAGCCGTGGCGTGGTGCGTCGTTTTTATGTGGAGAAGACAGCCGACGAAAGTAAAGTTTAGCTTGCAAGACAAAACGAGAAAATGGCGGAAACTCTTAAGAAAAAAAGACTGCTCATACAACCGAGACTGGGAGAGGAGCTACACATGGCTGAGATCTGTTTCAGACGATCCCGGGCGAGTGCAGGATTTGCCGCCGGAGCTTCACCATCACCCATGGCGGAGAGGGGGACGTTAAGAGGCATGGTGATGGTGAGGCTCACAAGAAAATGCACAGCAAAGGAATGCTAACACTATGACGAGCTTTTTCTCGAAACCAAAAGACGGCAACACAAAGTCAAAGACTTTTACGGTGACCACAAGGAAGACTCCGACGGGATATTTAACCAGGTCGTTTCGAAGTTCGAGGCCCTGCTAGACAGGGACGTGCGGTCAGGGGAGGCAGGTGAGGCAGAGCCTCACCTGTCATCATGAGAAGTAAAAAAAGAAATAATAAAATAAAATAAGTATTAATATTTGTCCACTCGTCTGTGCTTTCAATGCAATTTCGGTGTGGTTCCTATAAGTTTTGATCGTTTTTATATTCAAAATCGCTGAAATTCTGTATTTCCTGTTCAAATACAACAGAGAGACGAGAGGTGAGGCAGTGACAAGCCGAGCCTCTCCCCAGATTGCGCAATCCCTCACAAACTGGATTGAGCGCGTGCAATTGGCGCGTGCTTGTTGCCATTTCTCTGTATGTTTCCAATATCATGTTTGAAGACACTTTTATTATACGTCTTAATTTCCATAGTGTTCGGTAATGTATTTCACGTATGTGTGTAATATTTAAGTCTTATTGATCTGACATAAATCCACAAGGAAAAGGCTTGCCTGATAGTGATCGGTTTACTCTTGCAAAAGTTAAAAGAACAACAACCAAACAAATGCACTGATTTTTCGCTCTGAAAATGGAGGATTTGATTTCTAAACTGAGAAATTTTTCAAAACTGGACTTTCAATCAAAGCAAGAAGTCATAATTACTGGGAGACCGACGCCGGAGCTACGAGGTTTGCTTCAAACGACGGGACGGAATATAACTCGTTCTTTTCAAACGGACTGGTATACTCGAAAAGATTGGCTTTGTGGCTGTGCTACAAAAAAACGCCTTTACTGCTTTCCCTGCCTTTTATTCTCTACGTGTGACAATGTCTGGACCCAAACTGGATTTTGTGATTTGAAAAACTTGCCAAGAAGCCTCAGCAAACATGAAAGATCAGCTACTCACATTCAAAGTCAGATTTCTTTAAAAACTTTTGGAACCTCGCGGATTGATATGGCTCTGAATGAATAAGGGAGACTTAATATCAGCATCCACAATGCGAAGGTAAAGGAAAATCGTGAGATTTTGAAAGACCTGATAAATGCAACCTGCTTTTTAGCTAAACAAGAGCTAGCATTTCGTGGTAACGATGAGAGTGCAAGCTCTTCCAATCGTGGAAACTGTGGAATTATATGCTTTTGCAGAGAAAGATGAAAGGTTAGCTAGACACTTGGAGACATCCACTGTGTTTTCTGGCTTATCAAACAGAATACAGAATGATTTGATCGAAGCAGTCGGTGATGTGATCAGACATGATATTAAAAAGGAGATTATTTGTCCCCCATTTGTCGCTGTGGAAGTGGATGAGACAACTGATGTCACAAATAAAGCCCAGATCGCTGTCATTTTGCGTTACGTGGCTAAAAGTCTGTGTAAAGGTCGTTTTCTGCATTGAAAAGACTCAAAACATACAGTCGGAATAGGACTGACCAAGGACGACTTTCTTCCCTGGCAATAATCTCAATTGAGACAGAGAGACTTTTAAAACTCAAAGAAGAAAAGGAGGACTTTTACAACAAAGTCACGGAGATTTTCGTCCAGAAGGAAAGGCGAATGGACTTAATTTACAAGTAAAGGTAAGCTAAGCAATATTTTCACTTTAACTTGTGCGTGTGTCAGGATTATAACAAAATAATAGCAGTGGAAATAGCCTAACTGAAATGAAAATAAAAACTAAAACTAAATAAAATCTACAATGAACGACACAAAACTAACTAAAACGAAAGTGAATTGCATCTAAAATCAGCTATATTTTCCCCGTTTTTTAACAATCACGTTCAAATTTTCCCATTATTCAGCGCTTACATAGCCGAGGCCAGGGGTCGGTAGGAATGCCCCTCCGGTCCTCGCCGTCAGATATAACGTCTTTTTTAAATAATTGGGGCGGGCTATTTGGTGTGAAAATCAGAATGTTTATGTTATCTGTATTAAAACATTGTATAATAGCACTGTAGATCTGCATTTTCGGTGCGCGTGCACGTGCGGCGCGTTCATATAGCCTACAAAGTGTTCAGGTTTGAGGTTTTGAAAATCTGGTCGCCCTACTCTGATATCCAGTGCCTCCCCAACCATTGACCTCACCGCACGTCACTGCTGCTAGATGCTGCCCGTTCCAACAAGAAATACAAGTTAGAACAGTAATTTTTCAAGCTTGTTTTGAAAGCAACGGTTCAACATGCAACAATGTATCCAGAAAGTATCGTTACCGGTAATACCGTCTGTTTGCATAATTTTCTCTTCCTGCATAAGATCCGTTTTTAAGCCTGTTGTTAAAATAACAAGATAAACATTCCATAGCCTACTGACGATTTACAGCAGTTTAATAACAAAATGTGCTATATATACCGTCGAATATGAAATAAAGGCATTTTAAATGATAAATAAAAAAAATAAATCAATTGTTTTCCCCTCTCCCACGTGTCCCGCATTGTCCCGCAAAAGCAATTCTGCTGTCCTAGTCCTGCGACTGAATAATTTTGACCCTACCCTCTCCCTCCCAAGTTGCCCGCTTCGCCAACAAATTATAGACTTAATAACAATAATAAATTAAAAAACAGCATTGCAAAAACTTATCTATCTACGGCTCTGCATAGGCTGATTTTATTGTCGGCTATTTTAACCATTCACATGCTTTCCCCCAACGATTTTTAGTTGGGAACATAATGAAATATATTTAGGCTTTACATTTTAAATTGATTTTTTTTGTAATTTTTTTTTTTTTTTTTTGTACATTTTGGAACTCGTCCTGCGACCCCCGCAAATGATCTCGCGACCCCCGGGGGGGTCGCGACCCCTAGGTTGAGAACCATGGATCTACCTCACCAGCTCCAATGCTGAAGGTCACTGAGATGCGCTGTCAAACAGTGATAACAGATTATGGCTAATCCTCCGCATTTTAACTCAACTGGTTCTAATTCCTGCAGAAAATGACAGGGGAAAAAAGAGCTTTGATCGTATCACTCTGCAGCGGAGGAGTTTTATCTGGTGTATATCTCTGAATCATCCTGGGACCTGTTCATTCACTGGCCAAATGCAGGCTGTACTGTTTGGCTCTTGATCAATATACAAGGATAGGAGAAAGGATCGGAGAAAGGATCGGTTGGACTTGGTGCTTCATCATTGATGTTGCAGTTGAATTTTGCAAAAGGGAGGGGTGGCCATTTATTTCTGTTCAATTTTATGCCGCGCTCTTCTTGTACCACATAAATCATTATGTTTTGAACTGTCACTTCACTTCTCCCCACCTGCATAATCAATTTAAAATTTCAGACCAGCAATTGACCTAGGAAAGGAAGCATGAGTGACAGAGAGAGAGAGAGAGAGAGAGAGAGAGAGAGAGAGAGAGAGAGAGAGAGAGAGAGAGAGCAACAAGTTTAAAAAGCGAGAGTGAAAAGCTGCACTTTCTAAATGGTTTCTGTCTGGCCAGCCTTCATAGTCTGGTAAGAGCCAGGGATGCAACTGGGGCCTTTAGGGCTCTCCTTCACTGGGACCTTTAGGGTTCTCCTTCACTGGGACCTTTAGGGCTCTCCTTCACTGGGACCTTTAGGGTTCTCCTTCACTGGGACCTTTAGGGCTCTCCTTCACTGGGACCTTTAGGGCTCTCCTTCACTGGGACCCTTAGGGCTCTCCTTCACTGGGACCTTTAGGGTTCTCCTTCACTGGGACCTTTAGGGCTCTCCTTCACTGGGACCTTGGCCAGATAGGGCTCTCCTTCACTGGGACCTTTAGGGTTCTCCTTCACTGGGACCTTTAGGGCTCTCCTTCACTGGGACCTTTAGGGCTCTCCTTCACTGGGACCTTTAGGGTTCTCCTTCACTGGGACCTTTAGGGCTCTCCTTCACTGGGACCTTTAAGGCTCTCCTTCACTGGGACCTTTAGGGCTCTCCTTCACTGGGACCTTGGCCAGGTAGGGCTCTCCTTCACTGGGACCTTTAGGGCTCTCCTTCACTGGGACCTTTAGGGCTCTCCTTCACTGGGACTTTGGCCAGGTAGGGTTCTCCTTTGCACCTCATGCTTTCCAGGCAACCTGATGACATTAATTTAGCTCTTGCGCGTCTCGCCGTCCAATGACATGACATCCAACCCAAGCCTGCTTTGGAAGTGCCGACACTGGCATCTTATGCCCAGATAATTTTTACACGTCTAAACAAGATTCTTGGATCAGAAAGGAACAGAATTGACTGGGGTCAGACAGGCAGACAAACTTGGACAGAGATGGGTGGTGAACTGAGCCTTAGAAGCCAAGGCAGTGGCTGCTTTTTGCAAATATTTTTTACTGAACATTTTAATGGAAAGAAGAACATGTGCTAAACCACTGTGTGCCCTGAGTAAAGCTGATGATGATTTACAACTCAATTACAATTTATCTCATGTAAGCTCGCCGTCACCTTCAAAACCAAAGTCACAAGAATTGAAGACAGTAACTGTTTTCTAAATTTTTGAGCTGTTAGATTGTTAGGCAGCAAAGGTGTGCTAACTCCTGCTGATCTGAGGCTAATGTGTATGAGTGTGTGCATGCATGTGTGTGTGTGTGTGTGTGTGTGTGTGTGTGTGTGTGTGTGTGTCTGAGGGAAAGTCCTTTCCACCTTTCTGGTAATTACAATGCCAGTAAACCGACTTGAATGATAGATTGATATACACCAATTCAACACTCACTTACAGACCGAGTCACAAAGGGAAAGACAAGAACATAGAAATAAAGAAGAAAATTATATTAAGTAAAAATAATACCTCAAAGATGTTGCAAATGAAGAAGATTTGGTTGAGACGGTGTAGCAGACATATTCCTGTCTTGTTAGACTGGTTATTGTGGGTGATCAGTGTCAGTGATGATGGTGCTGCCATAGCAATAAAAGTGCGCAGTGTTACTGATGAGTGAGTGAGAGAGAGAGAAAGAGAGAGAGAGAGAGAGAGAGAGAGAGAGAGACCAAGCAAGAGAGTGAGAGAAAGAGAGAAATAATTGAAAGAGAGAAAGAACAAATGGTTCAGTGGTGCACCCTATGCACTGCAGTAAATACAGGCAACTTCACAATAATTGCTCAGCCTTTTTTGGGGGGAAAAAAAAATACATATATATTTGACTTTCCCATTTTATTGGGTGAAGGATTCACAGCCCAGATTGCTAATACGTGTGTAGCACCTTGCCTTCGAACAGAAAAATGCATTTGAATTGATGCATGACCTCTCAACCTTATTATTGTTAATATGATTGCTCACTGCTCATATGGTATGTTGTTCTTTGTCACATTTGCTTTGGCAACACTTTCTAATCTCACGGCAATAAAGCACCTTCAAATTTAATTGAAATTTCTAATTGAGAGAGAGAGAGAGAGAGAGAGAGAGAGAGAGAGAGAGAGAGAGAGAGAGAGAGAGAGAGAGAGAGAGAGAGAGAGAGAGAGAGAGAGAGAGAGAGAGAGAGAGAGAAGAGATAATACCAAGACATATAGAATGATTATAAGACTGGACATATGGAGATGTTCATCTACGTAGGGGCTCCTTTATGGTAATGCACATACTCATGACTAGATTTCAGTACAGTCGTTCGAGAGATTCCTAACCGAAAATGTGTAG
This sequence comes from Ilyophis sp. 1 JC-2022, assembly GCA_022702515.1. NCBI lineage: Eukaryota > Metazoa > Chordata > Actinopteri > Anguilliformes > Synaphobranchidae > Ilyophis > Ilyophis sp. 1 JC-2022. The sequence continues at coordinate 28,583,237 of CM040397.1, forward strand.
TGTGCACAATCTGACATTACACTACATATCAATTTTGTGGGATTCCCCCACAAACATCATATGCCTTACCTTCTGGGAAAACGTACTCATTCAAATATGTCCCTGAAGTGCATGTTCTTGTGCACTATGAGTTAGATTACACACTACACTTGATTGTTTTCTTCCGAATAAATACTGCATGGCGGTTATTTCACTGCTCATTATTCTCACGCCTTGTGATTATTCACAGGGGGAGGTAACAGCTGTCAGATATACCGTCGCTCTCTCTCGGTACACGTGACTGAAATAAGAAACATCCAAACCTCATCATCTTTGTGTAAGAAGGCATGAAGCCTCCATAGTAAGACTGGGGCAGATCTAGCCAAACACACAAAAAATACTTTGAGAAGTTTTCTATTCATCTCTGCTGATGGCTACCATATTTGATCTATCTCTCTCTCTCTTTCTCTCTCTCTCTCATTCCATCTGTGACTATTTTCTTCACGGTCATGGGTTTGAGCTTGACAGGAAGATGTGAACTCCCTGACCATGGGGTTGGCTCTGAAATAGTGAGAGAGAGAGAAAGAAAGAGAGAGTGGCAGAAGGAAAGAGAGATACTTCAACCACACATATGCTTTTAAATCACAGACAGGTTTCTGCCAAGAACAAGTATGTCAAATGAAGGCTGACAGCCTGTCACTCCAGGAGAACTTTTCAAAAGGACAGGTTGATGCCAATGAACGGCTTGTCAATCTAAGAGAATGTGAGAGCGTTAGTGGATGGGTATAAATAATGCATTGCTTTCTAGTGGCAAGCTAAACAGATGGGAGGTTCCGCACTGGCACGCTCTGCTAATGCACAGGCGAATGCTAAACAAAACTAAACCCGATGAGCGGATGACAGAGAAAGAGTGCCCAACCATCATCAGTCCATCACTGTGAAGGGCAGTGTCACTCCCTCACACCCCACAGACCTGAGCTAGCAGGATACATTGGGCGTAGGGATTTATACTCTAACCTGAGAGAGCGCTAAAGATGCTGTCCTTCAGCTATTGTTTCACCAAGGGATCATTCATGAGACTCTGATCTGCATGAGATGTTCTAGCTAGAGTGCTCAAATAAAAATGAGCGATTAGTATGACTTAGCAGTTTTCCTGTGGACTGCATGGCCATTAAAGAGAATATTGTGCGTTTTCAGATTTCTTTACTAATTCTATGGGTTTCAAAAGATCGAGAGAGGAGAAAAATAAGTTGAAGTTTTCTGACTAGTGTAGCAATGTTTTTATTTATTTCAGATATCACACCATGATAAACTGCTATACACCTGTCACACTCAATGATTCACACTGGCTAGATACACAGGTGAAACAAGAAAAAATGAGACTGCTCTCAGAAGAAAAAAATCCAGACAGCCAAAAATCAAGGGATCAAGACAGAGGAGAAGAAAAACAAAACAAAACCAAATGGCAAGACGGAGAGCTGGAGCGTAGCAGCCGCAGGGATGAGCGTATGTCAGGCTGGATAAACAGTGGCCTGGTGATGGGGTGACCTTTCCAGTGAGGAGAAACAGTAATTCTGTCAGGAGATGGACCGCGAGGGCCCCCGCCAGCCCAAGTGTTCCCATGGCTACGGCCAAATCGTCTGGGAGGGGGAGCGGTGTGAAGGTGGGCCATCCCGCAGTCCCCCACAATGGACGCAATAGCCTGGTCGCCACTGCAGGCCCAGACAGCTGTTCTCTGGCCATGTCTGATGCCAACACTTGTACATTTGTGGCATCTGACCTTTCTGCATATGCTCCTAAGGGTCCCATCATCCCCATGCTCTCTAGCTGCATTGTTTATGAATGGTGTCATCGGAAGATGTAATAAACGGAGAATTTGAAGGACTATAGAATCGAGAGTCTAATTCTGATGCTGCTGTTCGACCACTACTTTCTACTGTAGTGCATCTATTAAATATAAGCCAAAGATAAAGTGCATTAATATGGTTCTGATTAAAATAGATTTTACTAAGTTGTGTTTCTCTTTAAATGCCATTAAAATTGCAATCTTTCAAATCAATTTATTGAAATGATAATTTGACTCACTGCTGGACTCGTTGTCGGCTGCACTCTCTGCAAATCCTTAAATCTCATAAAATCCTGTTGGATTTGTAAAAGAAGAGCAAGCGATCCAATAATCCTTCCACAGGACAATGTTAGAACAAGCTATACAAGCTAACAACATACTTCAGCTAACAACACTTCAACCCCTCCAATATATATAGTGGCGGCTGGTGAGTTGCAGAACTGAGGAGGCAGGGTGAGGTTTAACTAGGGGGATCCGGGGACATGCTCCCCCCGGAAGAAAGTTTTTGGTGTAATCACTCTAAAATGGTTAGTTTTAGTGAATTTTTGGGGGAGAATACAACTTACCTTCTACCTTTAGTTCAGCAACAAATGAAGTATAAGGTCCTTTAAAGTCAAATAACACAGTCAATAAATTAAAAAACTAATAGAATTACATTGCCACTCTAAAAAAGGCCCCAACCATTCTTTTTACATAGTTTAATACTATGTATGTATCTGTTTGTATTTGTTAGAGCTTTCATACAACAGAAACTATTTATAGCCTGATTGAAATGTTTCCCCAAAGATTTCCAATTAACAGGTACGAGGTACAGCCAGAGATTTTGGAAGTGTTATTTCAGACCCTTATACCTTCTTTTATTACAACCAATAGTAGTCAGGCATTTACTGCTAATTTGTATGCCTCCGCGCCGGCGATAGCCGTGGCCAGAGGCATTATGTTTTCAGGTTGTTCGTCCGTCCGTACGTCCCATTCTCGTGAATGCCATATCTCAGGAATGCCTTGAGGGAATCTCTTCACATTTGGCCTAAACATCCACTTGGACTCAAGGATGAAATGTTTAGATTTTGGTGGCCAAAGGTCAATGTCACTGTGACCTCACAAAAGACATTTTTGGCCATAACTCAAAAATTCATACTCCAGATGGCTACCATTCGCCAATGCGACTAACTTTTTTTTTCTGCCAGTCACCAGTGGCCACCATTACCCACAAGCAAAAAAAAATAAATAGAAATGGCCATACGTTTTGTTAGCGTACTGAACTCTCATCTCCTCTTGCGCCTGCGTCTACCTGCCCTATCATGTGCCCTATCATGTTTCCAATACATAAACTTCTCTGCACTCCTGTTTATTGCGATTGTTGAATGTTGAAGCATCGGCTGTAGGCTACAAATGAACAGGAACAGTGGTTCAGCATAATTTAACGTCACATTTATCGGGATACAATTTTTAAATGTTAACTTTATGACCAGTGTGCAGTCCTTTACAGATGATGGTAACGAAGCGCAGCGAGTCGAGTCTACCTTTCCCGTCCCTGCGGCTCCCATCCGTACAAGACAGTTCAAATCTGCGTGGCTGCAAGAGTTTGCCTAGTTACGGTATGACGAGGGGGAAAAATGTACTGCACCTTTTGTGTTCAAGTAGGACAAGAGATTGCTGGTAAAACAGAGTTCATTACCGGTTCGAGTAATTTTAAAAAAGAAACTGTGAAGAAGCATGGTGATATTAAAAAGCGTAAGAACACCAGGGATTGTGTCATAGCTCGGTGTGCCACCCCAATAGTAAAAGCTGTGCAACGTGCTAGTGATAAAGTCGCAGAAAAAGAGATGAGGGAATTGAAAATGAAATTCAACGCAGCCTACGTGATTGCAGTGGAAGAAATACCATTCACAAAGTTTAGCTCTCCGATTCTATTGATGAAAAAGAATGCCATGGATGTGTCCTATGATAATGATACAGCCTGTGCAGAGTTTGTAGGTTGTATTGCAGATGAATTGAAAAGTAGTGTACTGGAGGAGGCTTTAAAGGCAAATCACATCTCTGTTATAACTGATTGTGGAACAGATGTCTCAAGAAAAGACAATGTTATTGTATACTGTAGGCACTTGTCTGATGGCACAGCTGTGACTCGTCTAGTAGGGTTGGCCGAACTTGATCACAGTCATGCAGAAGGAACCCTAAATACTATCAAGTCGCTGCTTGAAAATGCAGATCCACCCAATCCAAACTGGTGGGTACACAAAATGAGTGCTTTTGGAGCGGATAGAGCAAGCGTCAACATGGGTGCAACAGGGGGAATAGGGGCGAGTTTCAGAGGTGATATAGGTGAACATGTCCTGTCCTTCCACTGTCTATCTAATCGTCCGGAACTGGCAATGCTAAGCACTCAAAGGTCAGTGCCAATGATTGAGAAAGTTTATGACCTTTTGCAGGTTGTGTGGAAAACATATCACTTCAGTCCCAAAAGCAAGCGAGAACTGAAGGCAATAGGTGCAGAATTGGCCTGTACAGTACGGAACCCTTCAGCTGTTAAAACTCAGCGCCGGCTGCCACACATTTATCGGGCACTCTCGGTTTTCCTTCAGTCAAATTATGCAACAGGGCAGGGGCAATACACTGCTTTCATCACATGAAGCCCCTTGCAGCCACATCCAAAAACACTGACTGCAAATGGAAAGCCTGTCTTTTGTTGCCTTCTGTCACTTGTTGCATGATCTTTTTTCAGAGGTCTCAAAGCTCAGCCTCACGCTTCAGAGAAATTCTCTGATCCTCCCACAAGCGGTTGCAGCTGTTGAGAGTTGTCTAGAGATGGTTAAAAAGTTGATGGTAAAGCCACTGAGAGAAGGGAAGCTCCAGGAATTCTTACATCACAAAGAGAAAGATTCTGAAGGTACAGAAAAGCAGGAAGTTCTGCCAGTAAGCAAGAGGCAGAGAGCTGCTCGTATAGCTGTCATAACTTTCCAAAATGTCAAACTTAAGGGCCCCCAAAGTCATGCCACATTCACAAATTATCTGAATGCAGTCATTGATAAAAACCATTGATATTACTGTTAAAGAACTAGAGAGAAGATTTGGAAACATGAATGTTACAGAGAAAGGACATTCAAAGGGATCAGAGGTCATCAGGGCCTTTTCAGTGTTCTGTCATGATGCATGGCCAGAAGATGTTGTTACCTATGACGAGCAGCAGATTAACACATTAGTGAACTGGTATAGAGAGCTCTTGACAAACAGTGGATGTGATATTACAGCTGTCCAAATGGAATGGAGAATGCTGAAAACTTTAGTGAAAGGTCAGTTCATGGATAAGACATACGCTGAGTTATGGAAAGTGATGCTAAGGAAGGAGCCATTCTGCACAGATTTTAAGACCATTCTTCACTTGGTTGAAATTATGCTTGTGCTTCCCATATCTGCAGCTCAGTGCGAAAGAGGATTCTCAGCACAAAATAGAATTAAGTCAAAAGTGCGCAGTTCCCTCAGTGTTACAACACTGGAAGTGAGGATCAGTACTGAGGGCCCCTCACTTGAGCAGTTTGACCCAGAGCCCAGCGTGAAGGGCTGGTTGTCTGCAAGCAAAAGAAGGCAGACCTAACTACACTGGCTAGCCAAGTGACACTGACGTGGTGGTGGTGGGAGATATGGACTCTGAGCCTGAATAAGCTGAAAACAACTAATTGTACATAGTTGAATAACAAAGTGAAAAAAAGGAAGACTGGACATTTAACTATTTGTGGTAATATGATTGCAGTATATTGAACATTGCATATTGTGCATGTAAATAATACATTGTGTAGACTATGAAAGGCAGAGCAAACAAAGGCAGACAGTACAGGGGGGAAAAAAAGGAAAGACTACACAGGTAAACAATTTCCTTAATGGTAAAATATTTATTGCAAGTCAAAGCATGCACTTTAAATTGCTTACTTTCAGCAATTGGCTGTAGAATAAATGGCAGAATAATCATTACAAAATAACATGTTGTTATCCACCCCTATTTATTTGAACCTGAATACACAGACAAAGAGCTAAATCAAATTTAAGAAGATGGAAGGAGAACGGAGGCTGTGACAGAAAGGAAAGACGTATTCCGTGTATTCCGGTTCAAATAAATCTGGGTGGTCAGCAAAGTGAAGAGACTCAACATCCTCGTAATATTCTGATGAATAATCAGCATTGCAACATGTTTTCGATTTGGATGTCAGCTCATAAAGTGAACCACACACTATTGGAAACCATACGGTTTAGTGTGTGCAGAATAGGCAAGTACGATAGCGTTAGGTAAATTCTGCAAGCTCAACTGAATATATTTTCATTTTAATAAAAAGCTTTCACACTCCAATATTTATTGGATTCTGCATGATGTGTGGCAGTAGCCTACAATCAAGATTTTTTATGTTAAATCCATGTTTTGTCCATATAGATGTTCCACTGCATCCAGCACAGAACACAAGGCAGGCCAGAAAGTTTCAAGCTAACGTTAGCAAAGCTAATAAGGTTGTTAACTGTGCCAGAACTTCCTAGCCAGCTAGCAAACGTTAACTTAAAAACGTTACCAATTTCGCTAAAGTTGGCGCGCTCATCCAATTTACCTTTTGCTATAGTTGATCTTACTAAATAAAAATAATAAGTCATCTAAATTGTGTCTAGTTGCGATAAATAAAAAAATCTTGAATTAAATAATAATAATAATAATCTCACTACAGGTCTGCTACTCGTTAGCACCTTCGTATTCAAAACTTGCTTGACTCTGATCGGTAGCAACCAGTAGCAGCCCAACCGCTTAAATTTAGAAAGAGTGGGAGGGACTCATATATTTAATTGACAGTGTTGTTGTTCAATCCACTATAAGGCACGGTATGACTATTATTTTAGGAAACTATGATTGGGCTAAAGCACTGCCTCCCCTCACATGACTTTTCACTGTTAAAATGACTACTGAACTTAAAAAAAAGAAAAAGACAAGAGCCTCCAGGGGTGCGTTCCCAATATATTTTTCAAATATATTTTATATTTTATATATATATAGATATAGATATATTTATCAATTTATAAATTCTTCACAGCAGACTCATTCTTAAAAACTATTTTAAAACTACGGTTACAAAGTCTTAAACTAGGGTTTCAGCCTAGACGTGTCAGTCTCTCTCACACACACACACACACACTCACACAATCAATCCATCACTGTCAGTAGCAGTCTAATCTGGCACCATCAGAGAAGACTCGCCCCACTGTACTTGATTGTTCTGAGTGATCAGCAGCCCTTTCATCAAAGCAGCCATTAGAGTGGGTTAGGAGGTGATCTGTGCCTTCCATGAAGCATTTAAGTGCTTTTTGACAGATACATCTGAAAAAATACAGAGTGCTTAAATAGAAAATGCATCTGCCTTTCTCTAAAGCCTATCCCTCTCTGTTCTATTCGGTTCGCCCATTTATGCATTTCAGCATTGACATTGAAAGATTCCAGGGCGTTCATAAGACCACCACTCACTATGCATTTTGAAGCTCAGCATTCAGACACCAGGATGATCACTACTAGCTACTGTGTGTGTTTTTGTGTGTACATTTATTAAGGGTGCAACGATAAACAAAATCCATGATTCTCGACACACAGACACCTATATTATTGTTACATAATGGTCTTGTACTGTAAAGAAAAACTTATTTCAACAAAAAAAAAAAACATTTATTTACAACAATTGTTAACAATGGAAATAAGCCTTAAATAACATAATTTATGAATGACAGGATATACGTACATGTGTGGCACAGACAGCAGAGTTGTTTTGTCTATGAGACAAACATAATTTTTGACATACTTAACGGGAGAAGTGAAATGCTGCCATATGACTGTACAAACTCCTCCTTCTCACCTACAAATCCCTTCACGCACTTGCCCCCCAATACCTGTCCGACCTCCTTCACCAACACACTCCATCCCGGAACCTGCGGTCTTCAGACGCGGGTCTGCTATCCATCCCCCGTACTAGACTCAAAACCTTTGGGGACAGAGCCTTCAGCGTGGCTGCCCCCACCCTCTGGAACGCTCTCCCAGCTGAAATCTGTAATGCCCCGACCCTGGACAGTTTCAAAACACATCTCAAGACACACCTCTTTTCCATGGCCTTTCCACATTAGTTAATTCAGTTTAGTTCAACCATCCCTGTTGTTTGTTTTGTTTGTTCTGTTTGTTTTTCTCCTCCCCCTCTTTCCCCTATCTGCATCCCACTCTTGTGAAGCGACCTTGGGTTTTATGAAAGGCGCTATATAAATTAAAGTTATTATTATTATTATTATGACTGATATAAAGGAAAGAGGAGCATTTTCCAGCTCCATCTATCCCACTGCAGTGGCCATAATGTCCTGAGTCTAAAAAGTAACTAGCTTAAAGGGATAGTTCACCCATTTTGAAGAATTTGACATTGTTTTACTTACCCCCAAAATAGTATGTTAAGCTGTAGTTATACAGCTGTGCTGTCCTGGTCTCACCGTTGTAGCTAAATTATAGTAAATCCTGAATTGGAGAAATGCCAACAATTAACATCTTGCCATTGGATATAATTTTCCCCCGGCTAACTTGCTTTAAAATAACCGCCTAAATCCATTCAAATAAGGTGTTTAACAACAGCTTTACAAGTGTCATTCCTGGAAACGAAAATGCACATATGATTGCCGAGTGCACAAGGACGATACGTCTCTTTCTCTCTCTGTGTGTATCTCGCTGCTCACACCCACTGAACCCACTTAATAACCCCTTTCACACAAGCATCATTTTCTATTTTACATTTTGAATCAAAATCGTATTCCCCTAATGTTTATTCTACATAGCTCATCCTAGTTTGCTTGTTGGTCCATGAGCTTATGTACAATCACTTTTTGGGATAAATAATGGAAATCATTAATACTTTTGTAACAGGAATACTAATACATGCACATCCAAACCAGTGATGCAGGTGCAGGGCAAAATAACATTTTTTGGAAAACCAACAGAATCCACATGCCACATTAGTAGTTTCCAATTAACTTATTTTAAAATACACCCAAACATGATCAATCAGTTACTCCTTTCCTGGCACACAGCAGGTGTGTTACACCAATAGCAGTTGGGTAATACTACTTTGGTGCCCCCACTGAGTTGAAGCGTTAGCGTCTCTACAAACCAAAATGCATATTCAACATTCTTGTCAATAGGGTCTTAGTGTTGGGGTGACACAAAGTAACTGAAGTGGCTGTGCCTTTTATTGATTGATTGCTTCATCAAAAATGAAGGAGCTTATTATTTATTTGGTACTTTCCTGCCCAAAGACATACAATATAACACTGAGTGTATGTAAAGATAGTGTACAGTAATACTTTGAGTTTTTTTCAGATTGTACAATGAACTACCAGGTCAGTATATTATGAGTGAAAAATCCAGCAGTCATGTACGGTGGGTGAGCCTGCTAGCTTGCAAGCTGATATTGTTTTTGAATGTGCTTGCAGATCAATCACTATTCTATATCCAATGAAAACCAATAGGCATTTGTACATCAATGCAAGTATTTCAGACATTTTGGTTTGTAGGGTTTTTTGAGACAAAATTTTCCCCAAATTTTTTCATTTCTTTTTTTTGCCTAAGACTGTTATTGTGTTGCTATATAGCTAACGCATGATGTCACCAGATTGTCAGAAAGAGAGTAAAACCAGTTGCACATACCTCTGCTAGCTATCCAACTAATTTAGTGTACCGCCACGCGGTCGGTTCCACAGCAAACAAACATGTATACCTGAAAACTGCTGACTACACCTTTCACCAATAATAACGCCGTTAAGTTACCCGTGTAATATACCGTTGTTAGAATTATGGCACAAAGTGACTGCTATGTATCATGCAGGTGGTTGCTACAAAGGTGGTGGTGGTTAAGGTTACCATCCTTCTCTGGAAAATGCTTTGAGCTGCTAAAATGAAAAGTGCCGTAATAATGCAATCCATTATCACAATTGGTATAAATTGGTCTTTTTCATAAGGTTGCTTTTGAAATGTGCTGTTGAAACTAATGACTTCCATATCTTTGATTATGTTGCCATGGTTCAGCCAATAATAGAATGTCCAGAAATACTGTTACTTTCTACCTTTGCACAGGGTTGTGAATACCTCTCTCTCTTTCTTTCTCTCTCTCTCTCTCTCACTCTATCTCTCTATCTCTCTCCAGGTGAATGAGTGCAGAACTAGAGGCGCCCTTCACTGTAAGAACATTTCCCATCCCCGTCTCTCCTCTCAGGGGATGGCCGAAGTCCAAGATGGACACAGAGACACGTGTGGAAGGTGGGTCCACTCATCCTGAGAAATGAAAAAGTGAAAAATTCCCATATTTCATTTAAGTTTTGACTAATGCAACGTCGCTTCTCTTAGACAGCAAGAAGGCTCACTGCCAGCCAGGACAGGATAAGGTGGGACATCTACCCTCTGCTTGCAACGTGTTGGCTGCATAATAACAATAGCTAAAATGTGATTGTCCCCACTCTGACCCCCACCTCTATAGCACCCTAAAGCCTTAACGGCAGCTGTAGCCACAGCATCTGCACACATCTCGCTGAACTAGATCTCCAGAGAGTCCAGGAACATTACGGGCCACCGAGTGACATTGGTCCCAGTGTCACAGCGGTCAGGGCTGCCCTGGGACAGACCAACTGAGCTTGTGATGGAGGCAGCCTGTTTACAGCGAGGGTGGTACGATGGCCTGTACTGACGAAGCCAGGGTGACATGGCTGGAGGGACGCACACAGGCAGGGCAGGGCAGGACTAGGGCAGGAGTGGTGCTGGCTCGTTGGGCTGTTTGTGAACCCCAGCTGGGCCTGTGTCTATGTGTGCCCCAGCCCTGCGATGTTAGAGGAGAGTCCAGATGGAGTGGACATTGGTAGCCTGACCCCTGGCTCAGCTCGACAGGTCTGCATTCTGCGCCACCCCAGCCAGGGATTCGGCTTCATCGCCGGCAGCGAGCGCCCAGTCGTGGTTCGCTCGGTCTCCGCGGGTAGGAGGCCCATGTGATGGTGTGGACATGGTGTGCTCGCACAGTCTGAGGGGAAACTGCTCTCTGTGGCTTTCTGGTCCTTATCGTCCTTCAGTCCCATCTCTTTCACATGTCACTGCGACTGTTTGGGTACTGCGTGCGCGTGTGTGTGTGTGTATGCATGTGTATGAATGTGTGTGTTTGGTTGGTGAGCACCTGCTGTGTACTTGTGAGTATGTGTGTGCACGTGTGTATGCGATTGTGCATTTGTGTGCATGCGTTATGTGTGTGTGTGTGTGTGTGTGTGTGTGTGTGAGAAAAACGATGTGGTAGCTGCTAGCATATCGGTATGGACGTACCTGTGTATTTGTGTACACAGTATGTCATTCAGCTCTTTCGCTCTCATGCTCCAACTTTGTGCACTTGTGTGCCTGTGGCTCTGTATTAGCATGTGTGAGTTTGTGTGTCTGTGCGTGTGCGCATGTGTGTGTTTGTGTTCATGCATGCATGCGTGTGCATATTTGTATGTGTGTGTACGTGTGAGTTTGTGTGTATGTGTCCATGCATGCATGTGTGTGCGTGTTTGTACATGTGTGTGTCTATGCATGTATACGTGTGTGTGTGTGTGTATGCTTGTGTGTGTGTCCATGAACGCATGCGTGTGATTGTTTGTACATGTGTATGTGTGTGCGTTTGCGTGTGTGTGTGTGAGTGTCCATGCATGCACTTCTGTGTGTGTGTGTGTGTGTGTGTGTGTGTGTCTCCAGCCTCTCTGACCCTGCGGCTCTACATGTTTGTGTGTCCCAGACGGACCCTCCGAGGGCAAGCTTCTCCCAGGAGACCAGATACTGGCTATTAACGAGGAGCCTGTGAGCGACGTGTCCAGAGAGAGAGTCATAGACCTTGTAAGGTAACATCCTTTATTGTGACCGGAAAGGGGGAGGGGTATGAGTGACTTCAAACAAAATGACTCAGCGGAATCAAATTAAACTTAGGCCTGTCCTTTTGCAGCATTTCTCAGATGATGGAACAAGGGGGAAGTATTTCTGAAAAATAGCTCGGCTAAATGTATTTATATTCTGTCTGAAGATCGTTTCAGTGCATCAGCAGTTTCCTATTTTCCCTGGCAACGTAGAGCAGTCTCTCATTGTACAAACCATTCCCATTCAGGAACAGCCTGTCACCGAGCCAGAGCTCCACCCTTTCTATCATTGTGTGAATGAATATGATACAGGTGCTGTGGGCTGCAGGGCCTTGTTGCTATGGAGTGAATAATGTGATTTTCCTGAAAGACCTTGAAAGAGGATGACAGGGCAGAACCAGGCACTGTCCAACCATTGGGGATTTAATCTGCACCTGCAAGCTTTTGAATTAATACACCGCTACATGATTCAGGGTCGTGATGCTATTAACATTGGCCACCGCTCTATTTATTATGGCTCTCTCTCTTTCTCCTTTTCTCTCTCTCGCTCTCATCTTTTCTATTTCTCTCTAACTGACGTTCAAATTCAGTAATGTGAAAAACAGTTAACATATTTCCAAACTGCTATCATCATCTAGTTTTTAGATTATGGCATACGAGAGAGAGAAAATATAATATGAATATGGGTAACTTGTTCATGGTACTTACAATATTATATTACATCACATAATATTATTTTAAATGGTACAGAGTGATGTTAGAACATTGCCTGTTTCTCGCTCTCTCCCCTCCCCAAACTTCCATGATAATTCCTTAGGCAATTAAAAACCATGCTGAGTCCCTTATCTATGCACCTCAGTAACCTCTCCTATAAGGTTTTATTACCTCTGAAGAAAAACCAGAACATAAAGCTATTTGTGTTAGAGCCTAGCATGGCCACACCATAACAGTGTCATTATTGTCTTTTGGATTTAAAAGAAGAAATAATTTGAATGTCTTGATTTCCACGTTTGTAACGGTAGTTGAGACCTGCCAGTTTACATTTCTGAGCCCGTAAGCGGACATTCTTGTTGTGTGTTGTATGACTGGCTGTGTCGCATGGTAGTGATATTGTTTGCCTGAGAACGGGATTCCATAACTGGTTAGAATTAACCATTATTATTTATAAAGATCATCTCTTTTCTATAATTTTTATTAGTGGAATTCGACAGCTAAGCTGAATTGGCACATTCATTTGTGGTTTCATTAAAACAGGCTAAAACATTGAATCTTTTGATAATAATAACATCGTGCTTAGATCTGCTTCCGAAAGCTTAGTTTTAGGAACTTTTGTCAGACCTTGGAAAAAACTGTATTTGCCAAAAAACCGTCCTTTCAGTACTTCAACTCAGCATCACCCAATCAGGGTATTATAGAACAGAAGCATCACCCAATCAGGGTATTATAGAACAGAAGCATCACCCAATCAGGGTATTATAGAACAGAAACATCACCCAATCAGGGTATTATAGAACAGAAACATCACCCAATCAGGGTATTATAGAACAGAAACCTCACCCAATCAGGGTATTATAGAACAGAAACATCACCCAATCAGAGTATTATAGAACAGAAACATCACGCAATCAGGGTATTATAGAACAGAAACATCACCCAATCAGGGTATTATAGAACAGAAACATCACCCAATCAGGGTATTATAGAACAGAAACATCACCCAATCAGGGTATTATAGAACATAAACATCACCCAATCAGTGTATTATAGAACAGAAGAAGCTTTTTTCTCTTTGTGTTTTGTGGTGGATCCTTGGTTGTGTATTTATTACATCTTAGCTTTCTACATTGTTTCCTTTTGTTCCTGCCGTGCTGACACTGGAAGTGGCTAATACGCTGGCAAGGTCTGACTGGTCTCTCACTCTTTGTTGGTAATTTAAAATGTGTGGTTTACTGTCTTTTTGTAGTCCTTGTGCAGCTCATCACCATGGAAACAAACCTTTCACTCACTTGTCGTTTTTACTTGGTGCTCCCTCGTCACATAATATGTCGAAAAGAATAGTTGACTAACAATTAAACCATGCCTTGAAAATGGTTTTGTTGTATTTTATTGTGGCTGGTTACGGTAAGAAGAAAATACGAGAACCATGATCCACCGAAGTACTTTAGTAGACATGCATGTAACTTTCGTCGATTAGCAACCAAAATGACTGAGTGGGCCTTTAATAAAACTAACTAATCTTAAACCTGATACAGAGTTTGTTTGACTTGTTGATCAATTCCACTATTTTACTGTTCAATGTAGCTGGGGATTTAAATTGTAGGTTTTATCTTTGAGGATATTAAAACAATTCCAATATTTGAATACATGTATAGCATTTAGGAGACTTATATTGCTTTTCCCCTTGTGCTATTAAAAAAGGATAACCTGTTATGTTATGAGGGGATAATTAATAGTAGCCTAGACGGAGCTGGAGTTGCCACACCCTAAATGATGAATAAATCCTTTGAGGTTCCACTGAGAGTTGAACTGGGAGTACTGGATTCAGTGTCCAGAGTGCTCACCATTGCATAGGGATGTTAAATGTTAAAATTGCTGGATTCAGGAACCAAAATCTTCATCAAATTCTCGCTTACCTCTATAGAAATACATGATAACTGTAATACTAAACAACAATAATAATAATCGTAATACTACTACTACTACTACAAATAATAATAATATTAATCCCTCTATCTTTCCCTCCAGGAGCTGCAAGGAATCCATTGTTATCACTGTTGTCCAGCCCCAACAGGTTGGTGATGAAACACGATGTGACATGACTTACATGCTAAGGACATATTTTCTTGCATAACTGGTATAAGTAGCCTGGGACAGTTGAGAGGTTTTCCCTCATCTGTTTGAGGAAACAAAATGATGTCAATGCACTTGGATATTTATTGGAATATTATTTTATTTCTCCTCTCCCTACAGAATCACAGAACCTTGTGGACTTGAGCACTTAATGAGACTTTAATGCAAGCGGTTCAAATAACATTAACCTTCAGGTTAAATTATATTACGGCAAATGCAATAAAGCTGGCAGCACAGAAATGATTTAATTGAACCATTGTTTAAATGCGGAATTGGCTTGATTTGTTTTGTTTGTGATGCAATTCTTAGCTTCACATTTCTGTGTGTGTGGAGAATATTGCACTGAGTACGTACTAAACGAACTCTCTTTCTCTCTCTCTCTCTCTCTCTCTCTCTATTTCTTCCTTTCTCATTCTCTTCTCCTTTTCTCCCTCTTTCTGTATCGTAGTCACCCAAGTCCGCCTTTATTAGTGCAGCAAAGAAAGCTCGTCTACGGACCAACCCCCCAAAAGTGCGCTTTTCTGAACAAGTGTCCATCAGCGACCCAGACTCCGTATGTTTCACTACATTCAATTCCACACACACACACACACTCACATACATAAGTCTCCACAAAACCTTCTTGGAAATCTGGAGGCTTACACCCTGAGTATCTCATTGTCTAGGTTCTCAAACGGTGATGCCTGAACACAGTTTGTGTGATTATGTGTTACAAATATAACTGTTGAAGCGGTCTGGCTAGACCATATACATGTGTCAGTGGTCCATAGGAAAAATTTATTTTAGAACAATTGGTATACAGCATAGCCAGCCTGTGGAATTGGCAGTGATCTGTTGAATAAGAGATTATTTTAATTATTATTAGTTTTCCATTGTTGAATTCCACTTTTTAATCTTCTTTAACCTTTGGAAAACAGAAAAATACACTGGCAGGTAACAGAAGAATAAAACACTTTGAAAATCACCATAATAACTTTTGATGGTCTCAGTCTTCCTCGCTGCTTCCAGAGTAAATCCCAGAGTAATATTGAATTAACCATTGACAGCTGGGTACTCTTTGAATAACATATGAGGTATTATGCTACAATAGCTGAAATTCTGCATGGTTCAGTGTTCACAATGTTGTTGTGACATCACATAATGTTTGGGGTTGGGAACATTTAAAAGTTTATACTGCCTAAAGATTCTTTCATGGTGTCAACATGAACTTGTCAACCCATGATTTTTTTTTCTTCTAAAAAGTAAACTTGAAGGGCTCCAGAAATGTATGTTTTTCAACTTTTTGTTTAATATGCAGGTCAGTACTTCTTGACATTGCGTGTGCATTCCCTCCTTTTTGGCTTCAACAAAGAGAGTTTTCACATGTGCTGTCAGCAGGTGAATAGGACTCCAAATGTGCTCAGGATGTGGTGATAAGGTTAAAGCAGTGGGAATTAAAGTTATTTTTTCATTCTAGCCATCACCTGGAGCAGCAGGTGTGTAAATTAATTCTGCTGCAAATGCATTCTGGGCATGAGACACTGTAGTTCATACGGGATAAGGGATTAGTTATATTTGAAACGCTTCTATAAACCCATAAGTAAACATGGCAAACATTTTTGTACCCACATTGCATAGTCCTGCAGTGTTATGGTTATGGGCACCAGTTTATCTAGGGCAAATGACCCAAAATTATTTCAACTTTTATAATCGCCATGGGGTCATGTAGGCATTGGATTGTTTCAATCACCTGACTAATTATTAATAGAAGTAACGGGCTACACCAAGTCAGAGGAAGGAATATGAAATGGATGGAATTTCCAACACAAAACAAAAAGTCTCTTTTTTTTATCAGCTGCAGCAGTACCCTCTTGGTACACTGCACATTGATGGAGGCAATTCATTTCGCAGAGTTTACAACAAATCCATACAGGCACAAACACAATAGACTGACATTTACAGACAAAACAACATTAATAGTGGTCTGTAATACAAAAACAGGAAATCTTCTGTCAGCGACAAAGAATTAGCAGTGCGCAGATGTCATCCGAGGTTTGACAGATGCATTTTTGAGTGCAAATATTCCACTTCAAAAAGCTGAAAAGCCTAAATTATGCGCATTTTTAAGCTGGAAATGTAAGAAATGGTGGGGATATTCCCCAAAAAACAGATTTGGCAGAAGAACATGCCGCGGGCTGCTGACTCACTTAAAGAGAAGATGGTCACAGATGAGTCAACAGATGGCATAGACAGTTATGTTTTGCACAATTTATTTGTTTTGCAAGAGAAATCTATTTGGGCTAGCGATTTCCCAAAAGTTTACAAATTCGTGGGAGTAGTCTAGATTTTCAAGAATTGTCCAAGCTGAACGTTGCACTACATGACACTTCTAAGGAATACATTAGTGCAAGGTCCAGGCTTGACCATAGAACTGGACAACACTGTGGCTGCATTTCAGGGTTTGATGAGTTTGACTGTATTTCTGAACAAAATAAACCAAACAATACTAGTCCGTTCCAAACAAACCAATTGATTTTATTTGAGTAGCCTATATACATTTTATCTTTTTATCTGTTTTAGCACTTAATTTTTTTATAAGCCTGCATCGCTGCAATCTATTTCACTGTTGTGATTAGTCTTATTGAATTATTTTTGTGTGCAGACAACTTAATTGTATTGTTGTCTCTACTTTTCATTTCCTAGAAAAACAATTACTGCCCAACACTGTAGAAATGTCTGAGGCGTGTCTGTGTTGTATGCACTGAAAGCAGCATGTGACAGTGTGGGAGCTGTCAGTTATCATCCGTGCTTCATTAGGGGCAAGTGATGCAGATTACTGAGGAAGGGCAATATGATAATTGAATGACAAGAAGGCTCTATCGACCTCTTACTGAGGGATGACTGAATTTCTGGTGAGAAAATAAACTAGATAAACTGGTGTCTCTAGTTATGGTGTTAAAATAAGACATTTTGCTCATATATCACCATTTTATTATTCAGTGATTAAAGCTTTGGTATTGCCCACCACAGAATTTGCATTCAGAAAGATTTAGCATTGGCTCCTTTGAGGCTATAACATGGTCAACAGACTTGCGACAATCACAAGCATGCAGAATACCTTGAGCACAGAGCAGGATTTGGCTGGAATTCTGTTTATGGGCAATTCTGTTTATGTTTTTACAACTGATCGCATCGGAAAGACATGATTATGAGTGCCATGTATTCCTGTTCAGGACATTCAGTACAGAGCCACTTATCTCCAAGGCAGTGAAAGTTGTGAACACCTACCTTCACATCTAAGTCATACAGTCATACATACACCTGAAGTCTGCCTGCTCCAGCTTTGCCTCGAGTGTAATCCCCAAACACAATGACTGAGACTGCAATTCTGAAATGACAATCGATATTGCAGTGATGGTACATGTCTACAGATGTGGCTGGGATACATATTCGTTTTCAAACCAAAAGTCAAATAAAACAAACATCTATTTCACTTGTAATTAGGAGGACAGGCACAGGGCCAAGCAGGGGAGGCTAACTAGGAATGGTGTGTATGTCGTACACATCTCACTAATCAGGCTCCGGAGACTGGATCAGACCACCATTGCTTATCCCTTTATTGATGGGTAATTTTATTGTACACGGCTATCTATACACGTCTATCCAAGGCCAAGATTGTATGGATCTGTGATAAGCAGAGCCGTTTGAATTCTCCCTTTTATTTTATGAAATGCATATGCCGCAGTCTTCCGCTATTCCTCCGTGACTCTGACACACTCGGTCTATTATGCTAAATGTTGCGATTAATGCTCCCTGTTCTCTGTGCCAGAGGCCAGTAGTGAGAGAAGTGCTGACCAGGCAGTATGCCGTAGTCTCCAGTACCTGATAGTCTGTTACCATGCTGAGGCAGTCAGCCAGCTCTCCCCCCCCCCCCCCACTTTGATTGGTTGTTTCAGTCCTATGGAGCTTGTGCTGCAACACAGAAAGTGTGATTCACTGTTTATGGCAAATTATGTACATTATCATAAAATCCATTCTTTTTTCAAGCCTCTTTGTCCCCTCTACCCCCCACTCTCTGCCTGGCAAAACCCGTCATCGGTTAGCAGTGGACAGGCAGGTCAGGACTTTGGTGGCTACCGAACTCTGGTCTGTCAAAATGGATCACCTAAGTGGGACTGAGCTCCGATTGCCTAATGTAATCCCAAGGGAAGCAAAAGAGGGGGGCCGCAGTATTCATTTTAATAATACCCCCCTCCCTCCCTCTCCATAAGGCTTCATTCTCGCTCTGGTCAGGCTTCTGAAGAGAACATTCCAGACACAAAGCAGCTGACCTCTGCTTCCCCCTTCTCCGCATAACAAGGATGTAAACCAGACAAGACAGGTCTCTTCCACTCTGGTTTAACGGTCTACTTAGAATAGATTATATTTTGTGAGTTGAAGAGAGAAAAAAGAAAATTGAGTTTGTGACAGGCATTTTAATGAGTGACACTATTTCTGCAGTGCTGTACTCGATATAAACTCCATCACAGCTCCTGAATCGGCTTGCGCCATGTGAATATAAAATTGGCAAATCCTACCAATGTGTCGTGGTCTCCTATTTCTTTGTTTCTGACTCAGTTATGGTGCTGTCTGGTAAACTGGAATAAAACTCACCCTTACAACTGCTTTCGGTTGAAAAATACTTGAACTACATACCCTGTCTGCACATTCTGAGCTTCTCCAGCCAATAACAGACCTGATTACCTTCTTTATTCTCAATTGGATTTTTATTTATATAACTGACCTTTGAACTACTTTCTTGAACATTTTACTCTCACGGTTTTCTTCTAGTCAGCTGTAGTTATTCTCTCATTTTCTTTTATTTTCCACAAAGTCACTCACTGCTTCTTACTTGTACTGCGTCCCCCTAAGTTTAGTTTTGGTTGCAATTTACATGTTAAAATCGAGATTTCACCTATAAATATCTCAGCCGTTTTAGCACCAATTACTAAGCCACTTGGCAGATCAACTCATCTCATCAATATCTCGACATAAAACAAATATGGGAAAGATTGGTTAAGCCGTTTTTATACAATTAAGTACATAACAAAATTAGCATTTAGATTAAGGCTTTTTTTCCAATGACCTAGCTCAAATTCTACAACTCTAATCGCTAGAGTTGACAGCGATACCGGAAATGAATTCACATTGGGGCATAAATTTGCTAGCAACCGAAAGTTAAGTGAAAGTTCGAGCTACCATTACCACACAGTCTTGTGCAATGCGAGAAACCAGCCCATAGATATGAACCAGCCATAGGCTCCTAGTTAACGTTAACTGTTACCTATTTTTCAACTAAAAGTCCAAAGCAAGTTTTTTTTCTGTATAGTTTAACATTTTTCTGAATCACAAGACGTGTGGGCAAATCAAATCGAGAGCACAAGGTGGATAACTTTATTTTGCTTAATATTTTGCCTGGGGGGTATACTACGAAGGAAGTTTAACATAGCCAGGGTTTCTTTGCGTTAGCTGGCTTCAGAAAACCTAAACACCGCAATATGGCTTAACCAGTACTACAAACATGGTTATCAACTTGCTAAGTGAACACAGGCTTTATTAATGAAGGTACGTGCCCATTCCCATAAAAGGGGCGGTGTCTACAACAACGAGCCTATAGCGGTGCAGCATGGGCTGTACTAGAGCAACGTATTTCTCTCCTGTGGGGGAAAAAGACTGATATGGACAGAATGGAAGGATAAGAACATCGTATGAGCAAAAAGCAACATCGTTACCTCCAACAAAGCCAGGAAGGAGCTTTTGCAAAAAATATATATAAATGCTCATCGTGTAGGTTAAATTCATTAGACTAGTTAATACCTTATTAGGTGTAGCTGACCATTATTATTATTCCGTCGATGTTTGAGAACCTATCTCCTCCTACACCGTTCACACCATTGACACCATTCATACCTCATATTATAACTTTATACTCCCTCCAGGTTGCTATTACTTTTTACCTTTATACCATATACATGTTTTGAGATATCTGACATTTTATTGCCAAAATTTGAATGGGGGTCAATGGGCACGTGCAGTAGGCTAGCTCACTGTGAGAATGCTCTACGAGAGCACTGAGCAACGTCAACAACCTTGGAAAAATGCAGACGAGAAATTCCATAGCTAACGACATAGCCTACTTCCGTCTGCAACTGAAATTATCCTACTCACTTTAGCTTTCAAAAATAATAATCATTGGACTATAACTACAACAAATGTTGCATCAAGCGCAATGTGCTCTTTCACCACGAACACGCTGGCTATTAGCCCTATGTAAGGTGCTAGCTTAGTCGTCAATGTCCCAATTATAGTAGCCTATTCATATTTCTCTGAAATTGTAAACCACTTTAAACCCTCAAAATTTCAATGCAGGATTGCTACAGAGTCGCCACTTGTGCATAACGTGCATCAACCTCTCAAGTTGCACTGCACGATAAAATAGCCAAAACCCGTTTACAACTATTTTGCCAGTCAGACAATAACATGCATAAAAAGTACCATTTCTACAGACTACAAAAATGTTTGTTCTGATATAGGCTAGCCTATAGGCTATTATTAAAAAGTTTAAACTGTTACAAATAAACATTTGGTGTATTTTCCTTTGCATAGGCTACGCCTACCCAATGTAGCTACTTTCGGTATAACGTTAACATTTTTTAATTTATTTTTTTACAAAATATCCTACCTCGTAACGATTCTACAACTGGTTTCTGTTGAATGTTGAAGAGATTATCTTATTCCATTTTGCCACTGCCCTGCAATGTTGATGTTTCCACAGCGCTATCGCACTCGCGGCTGTAATAGCCTACGTTGCTGTTATGTAAAAACACGCGAAACGTTACTTTTTAAGGTATATAAATGCATTGGGCTACGTATTTTATCCGAATTATGCACATAACTGTTCCGTTGTATTATGAATGTGCGAATGTATGATCATTCTGACATCGTAGCTATCAGCAGTTTGATGTGGGTCAGAAATAGTCAAGTATGAGTATCTGTCACAGTTCTGTGGTATCTGCGGATCCATAGACTAAAAAAATAAGCATATAATGGCATCACTGAAATAGCTTGAGTTAGGAACAGCACCTACAGTGGCTGAATGGGAAAACTACTGGGTCGGCGGTTCTTTTATTCACTGATTTTTATTTTTAAAATTATATATATACTTTTTTTAGTTTATGATTGAGGCGAGGCTCCGTTCAGGTGAAACATATGAAACATAGCAAATGCCGCCTATGCTTCCGTCTCTGATCCAAATCCAAATGCTGTCACGTAACGTTATGTTGTCTAAGTTACAAAATAGGCTACAATTGAATTGTTAATAAAAAATATTTTTAGCGCTGTTGAAATTTTTGTCTATGTTTTAGCTAAATGCTCATCTAGCCTACTAATCACTCCATTCAATTAAACAAATTCTGATTTACGTCTTAATAACGTTAGCACAGACAACTTCCTAACAAAACATGACAAAAGCATAAGCCAGCTAGGCTACTGTGGTTAAGCTACCAGGAAAAAAAAATCTTTCACTCTGCATGAAAATGCCAGTAGACTATGTTAGCAAAATGCAATCGATTATGATATAGCTACAGCAAATAAACTATCCGCTACACATGATTGGGTTATAATCTCAAGTGTATGTGAGTCAACAACGTTAAACTAAGTTACTATTAGCCAAACGATAGCCTATGTTTAATTATTGCTTCACGATAGCTGCATGCTAGGTAGGCTGAATCGAACGTTGAATTCAGTACAGGACATGTGGGTTGGACTTCACAAAATGGTGAGATCTGTAATCGGAATCAGAGTTTGTTTAATAAAGTGGAGAAATCAGTAGATGAACATTTAGTTAAAACCTAAGCAAAAATTGTATGAACCCATATTTTTCTACAAACACAACTACGACGGTGTCCGAATCAGCACACACTACTATTTGAGTATGCCAGTTGAGTATACTTAAAAAAAAAATAATAATTAGGTTAGCCTTACCTGCGCGCCGTGCACGGCCAAATTGAGTATTCTCAATATCCCCAGATGATATAGTCAAAGAGTATAAAGGAAACTGATATAGCCTACTTATGTCCAGGTTTATATGGAGGATATTTTGCATACTACATATGTCACTGCAGTATGCTAGTACACAGGACGCAGCAAATTGGGCATTCACAATGCCTTCCTCTACAACACTGTTGTTATTATTATTATTATTATTATTATTATTATTATTATTTTGCAGGTAGTCTCATTGAGATCAAGATCTCTATTACAAGAGAAACCTGCTAACAAAATAAAAACATGTATAAAACTTTAAAAACGTACAATTCAGCCAAGTTAACATTCAGCATTCAAACAGCATACAGGGAATCAAAGGAAACACGTACATACAATATTAAGAAAATCCATGTATAAAACTTTCAAATTTTCTAAAGGAATAAGCGATTCTAGTTTAAAAGTTTTTGCTATTTATTCCAATTATGAGGGGCATAATATTGAAAACCTGTTTTGCCCAGCTCCGTATTTATATGTGGTGTATCTAAGGCTAAGACGTTCTGAGACCTGGTACCATAGTTACTGGATTTAAACATAATTAAAGATGAGAGATAAAGGGGAAGTTTCTTCAGCAAAGCCTTATAAATAAATACAATGGAATGTAGTTCCCTCCTATTTGACCCAACAATAATATCCCAGATGATTTGACATTATCTTTTTGTGCTTTTATCACAATTCATTACTTTTTTGTATCACTTCCAGGTTCTTTAGACTACTTAGCACAAAATAGGCTACATCACCATTTTTAACACGTTCACCTTCACTAGATCCCTTTATACCACATTAACAGTTCATACCATTTCCATCTTTTATTTTCCACCTCACACTATACCATATCACTGTCTTTCTATGCCATTTCCAGCCATTGATATTTGTGAAGCAACCACACCTACAATGTCTTTAGGAATTGTTAATCTAGTTCATTTTACCACTCGTAACAAATACATCCATACAGTACAATGTGTTGTTTATGTTTTTATTTTTTATTTTTTCTTTTTCCTGGTGGATGATGAGATGAAAAAAAAAAATTAATCCTCTGTTGTTGTTGTATATATAGTAGAGTTGACAATAAAATTGAACCTTGAACCTTGAACCTTGAACCTTGAACCTTGAATGTCATACAGTTCATTTCTAACTGTAGCCTACTACTACATTCTAGAGCTCTAAACTTTAAACTTGATACAGCATGTTTAAAATATTGCTGAAGCAATCACATCAATGTTTTTTCATTAAAAAAATCTTTTGCGGAACTCACTAATCTCGCCCTGCAAAGAGATTCTCTCAGTATCCGCACAAATCTCAATGGGATCCTTTGGAATGGGGACGCCTTTTTCCAAAACCAAGGAGTTGATTGGTCAAAGGGCAGTGCTTTTATGTTTCAATCTGTTATCCTGAACATAACCTGCCCCGGAGCAGGTTAGCCGTGCAGAGTAAGTTGCCGGGCTCTTTGAGAGAAGGTTTGAACCAATCTGCCCAGTGATGAGTACATGTTGTTTGAAATACAGTAGACCAACCTAGCTACAGAACTGTATAGCAGTCAAAAAAATGGAGTACTGGAAATCCCTGATAGTGTAGAGAGCTGAAGTTTGGCTGTGGTGCTCATTTGAATTTCCTGTCTTTTGTGGCTTTTGACCAAGCCAAACTTAACACTTAAAACGTAGTTTTTTGTTATTAATTCTCTCTTGCTATAGCTATAGGAATATTACACTGAGCACCGACTCAACTAGTTGGTGTCTCTCTGTTTTTTTCTTTCTCTCAGACAATGCTGAAAGACGATTCTTTGCTGCTTATCCCCAATGTTCTGAAGGTGTTCCTGGAGAATGGACAGATCAAGTCCTTCACGTTTGACAGCCGTACAACGGTCAGGGTAGGTGCATGTGTATTTGTGTGCATGTGTGTTGTGTATCCATGAGGGGGCAAGCACATCGAAAACTTGAGTACTGCAGAGTGCAGAGTGGGGTTGGCTTCAAAAAACTGGAGACTTGATTCTGTTTCTAAATCCCATGCCGTATTCATGTTTTTTGGTCATTGATTGTGCATCATTGAAGTCCTAATTAAGTGGATGGCAGTTAGTATTTTATTTGTTTGTCTGCTTGCTTACATCCAATAGTGGTTCCATGGTACCATGAAAGATGCTGACCACAATGATAGCCAGACAAGCCAGTTGATCGCTTTGGTTTCACATTTTTTATAAGCTTGTGGCTCTATTAGCCTGTTAAGTTTCATTACTTACCTGAAATATCTTATCTCACAGTTGCTGGAAAGAGTTTAACATATAATTGTGGGTGAACTAAAGCTTCTGACTAACAGCATTTCAAAGGAGGTCAATAACTGTCAAAGAAATTTGAACTGCAGATAATCTGGAAAAGGTCACCTCTGCCTAGGTATGCAGAGATGCTGCCGCCATCTCTTAACAATTATATTACAGTTCCTTTACTGGATGAATGTAGCTCTGTTCCTAAATGGATGCTTATTTTTTTTAAGAAATGGAAAGAGAGGATTGGGAGGGTACATTGATGTGACTGATTAAATGCACTTAATTTCGTATGTAACATAAAAAATCAATATATTTGTATATACTGCCATCTAAACCGATTAGATTATGCCATGCTATAACAGATTATTGCAAACAATTTCTATCTTGAAGGTCTTCAGGGCATGATTCATCATCAGCTCTCAATCTTGGGGGAATAAAGCCTCTTCTTGGGGTGTAATATATACAAGAAATGAGAATTTAAATGGTGAGAGTGAAAATGCCTTGAAAAGTGAAACACAAATCAGGTGAAAAGGCATGAGACACAAATTTGGGTGAATTTGTGCCCAGGGATTTTAAATTTTCCAGTTTCCATTATGTTGCAGTTTCCTTTATAAAAAGCAATTATTCACTGCTACAAGACATGGGTGATTCTAAAAATAAAATTGCAGTATATACAGTGTTGTGCAAAAGTTTGGGCACTCCTGGTCAAATTGCATGTTTTGTTGAATCTCTAAGTAAAAAGAAGTAAGCACAACCTCTGCAGGGAACATATTTTTGTAAATTGAAATGCAAGCTTAGTATTTATTCGCTGAATTTAGCATATTGAAAAAAATAAAACAGTAAATGTGGCAAGTGCAAAGGTTGGGCACCCTGTCATTAGTGCTTAGTAACACCTTTTTTGGCAGAAATCACAGCTTCCAAACATTTCTTGTAGCCAAGAGTCTTTCTCTTCCTGCAGAACCCATCTAGTTCATAAATATTTTTAGGTCTTCTTGCATACCCTGCATGCTTGAGATTTCCCCACAAATTTTCAACAATATTCAAGTCTGAGGAATGTGATGCCAAAACCTTAATCTTTCGTTCCTACAAAGAAGCAATATATAATTTGAAACACCATCTAGTGTCCACAAGGAGAACTGCATCTCAACCAAAAGCATGACACCACCTCGTTAACGTTCGTTGATCTTGGACGAAACTCCGCCCCCACGAGTGGTTGCCAGATTCTATCCTGGTCTGCGTCTTTGTGCTGGTGTGATATATTGTTGAACGTATTGTGATGGGATATTGGCTATTGTAGCATCCAAATTGTTAAGCCATGAGTCTTACATCGGACAATTAATGAATAATATTATTTATATAGCAACTTTGCAATATATTATAGCAATGCATTCACTACAGCTAGTTCCCAGTGAATATTTTTGTGTTGAAAAGTTTTTGAAACACCGTATAGGCGTTTAGGTGAAAACCCGGCTACAGTTGGCTGAAAAGTTAAAGTTTTCTTCTTGCATACCCTGCATGCAAGATGGAATGGAATCTTGGAATGGAATCTTGTGTGGAATAAGTAACATTAGCAGACCATATCTTGTATCATAGCTGATACCCTTGTCAAGTAAATTACTTTTTCATTAAGATATTTTTAGACAAATATTATTTATTTTTTCTAATACAATGTAATGTTACATTGTTATTAATTTGATACAAAAGGTAACTGAATGTGGCCATCTAGCTACCTAGGTGGATAGCTTGAGTTAATGTTACTTACAGATCCAACAGAAAACACGGCAACTCTGCGTCGCTTTTCAAACCCTTGTAAAACTCAGCTGTGGCCATCAAGGAAAAGCAAATCATATGTTGACTCTGCTTCTTGAAAGCCCTGTTGGCTTGTTTTTGGCTTCGCTGTAACGTTAGGCTAATTGTGCTTGCTCACCTCTGCCATTGCAGTAGCCAGCTGGCTACAAACCCTCAGCTGAAACCTGATCCCACCCCACAGACTATACAGCCACCCCTCCCCACACAGAAAAGAGTGGCATGCCCAGAAACATCCTGAACACATCTTAGAATAATAAATACAGGAGCATGGTTTCTGCAAAATAATTAAAAAACCCACAGAGATTGCCAGTGCACCATAGATATGACTGAGCATGGTTATGTTACAATATTTTCAAGGTAAAAATCCTGCATAGCGCACCTTTGTGGGTCTCATCTTATTTAGTTAAATTGTGTTCTATTAATTTATCAAGAATAAGCAAAAGTAATACATTTGAGGAATGTCTCATTCACCATGCACTGTACTCAGTTTGGCTCCAGGCTCATTTACATTGGACAAATACATACAAATACAGCTTTTATCACCAAAAGAAACAAGAAAGCTTAGCACTAAAATCTTAACTTGCAACCAATTATTTTAGTACAAAGCAAAGTTTTTGTTTTTTTTTTTGAAGAAAATTTCAAGTCTTCTTCTTCATTAAGAGTTTTTTTTTAAGTGTTTTTTTTTTCCGTCATTTTTAACAATAAGCCCCCCCCCCACCCCCCCCCCCAGTTATACATACCCACCCCTCATCCAGTGGATATATTTTGTGTGAGTTCATAATATATTTTATAATATAAATATCAAAAATATTAATTATTAGCAACAAAAAAAACTCAACAATAGCCAATAATCATAAAAAAAAATCAATGAAAAAATGCCACAAAACACAAAATTAAAAAAAACAATAAAAAAAAAATGTCAAATTATACATTATATTTAATATGTATTTCTGCTACTATATATGAAATACATTATACAACTACATATTGTTTTTACAGATAAAAAATTATTTTTTTAAAATTCAGTGTTTCAATTTGTTTATTAAAATCTTACAATATTTTACACTTTATTACTAACTCATTACACTATCGACACACTCGTACCCCCCATGCCATGCCCCCCACGTCTCCCTCATTACAATTCCATCATTACAATTTTGTCATTTTTTTAATTTTTGATTCATTCCATTTACATGATATCTTACAAGGGATGGGCATCGAGAAAAATGTAAAAAAGAAATGTTGGAATTTGTTTTAAATTTTTTATTTTATATATATTTTGATTCTTTCCTAAAAAATTCCTTTCATTTTGCGTTTTTTCTGTGGTTGCGGTTGCCACCTTTGCCTTTTCTGC
Source organism: Ilyophis sp. 1 JC-2022 (assembly GCA_022702515.1). Classification (NCBI taxonomy): domain Eukaryota; kingdom Metazoa; phylum Chordata; class Actinopteri; order Anguilliformes; family Synaphobranchidae; genus Ilyophis; species Ilyophis sp. 1 JC-2022. The sequence continues at coordinate 28,611,308 of CM040397.1, forward strand.
CAGAAACTGCCAGAAGATAAAAGTAAAAATATTATAAAAAAAAATAAAAAAAAATTATCAAAAATGTGTTTTTATATGTGTTTAAACTGCCAAATTTGTTTTTTGTTATTTTTTTTTTATTTATTTTTTTTTATATTTAAACATTTTAGATTTGGATAGATTTTGGTACAACAATGTACAGTACATGTACAACACGGTACACTGCTTCATTTTGTTTTGTTCTTCATTTTTCATTTTTATCTTCTTCACTTGTTGACATTTTGTTGTTGTTTATTTATAAATTTATTATATATATATAGTTTAACCATTATTAGCCCATTTTATAGCATTTTTTTTAAAAAAAAAAAATTTTTTTTTTTTTTTTTTTTTTTTTTTTTTGCATTTTTTGCATTTGCACTTTTTGTATTATTAAATAAAAAAAAAAAAAAATCTATTGTATTGTATTGTAAACACTGTGTTGTTTTTTTATTTAAGTTACCCACCCCAGTTTATGTGATGCTCATACCAGGAGTTATAAAGCCTTAAACAGAGCACCCCCTAAATAGGTGAGAATTGACCAAATTTGCCATCTGCGCGAAGGGGTTAACAGAATAATAAAGCATTCAAGCATTGACAATTATTCTGTGGTGAACATCTCATTCACTGAGATTTGCATAGTTAATATCTGAGGTACACCTGCAGTATCTCCATAAGGAGGGTATCTCACCAAGGAGGATCAAAGAGAATGAAGGTGTTGTGGATAAAGAAAGCTCTAATAAAACACATCACTGCCTCTCGGCCCCCTTTCTTCCAGGATGTGATCTCCTCACTGCAGGATCGACTGTCTCTGCGCTACATTGAGCATTTTGATCTTGTTCTGGAGTCTGGGGGGCTAGATCAAAACCACCGGCTGCACCTGCTGCAGGAGAACCAGCCTCTGTCACATGTAAGTTAACTTCCTAGCACCACCATCAAGTCAGTCACATATGGATCATGTGTTTAGGGATGGAGATCCCCATGACTACATACCATTCGTTCTAGTTTTTGCCATCCTGAATTTTAATCATACCTTTCTCATGGAAGGATTGCTCGCTTTACATGCAAGTATGAGCGAATGTCTCCAAAAAGTACGTAACCCCATAAACCAAGGTAATGCTTTATAAAGGATAACGCAGCATTAATTACCATAAACTCACAGTCACAATAAGATCAATAATATAGTCAAAATTTAATTATTTACACTTATGAATTTTTTCTACACGGGTAATGAAGACTTTATGATTGCTTTTGTGTGAAGTACAGTGCAGTCCGTACGTGTTTGGACAATGAAACGATGAAGACTGTCAGCTTTAATTTTAGGGTATTTACGTCCATATCAGGTGATTTGTGTTGGAATTACAGCCCCTTTTATACATAGTTGCCCCGTTTTAGGGGACCAACCTCAGAGGGTTCACCGCAAGATGCAAACCACTGGTAAGCCTCAAAAACAGAATGGCCAGGCTAGAGTTTTCTAAAAAGGTACATTTAATAAACCGCTCATCATCCAAAGCATACCGCCTCATCTGTGAAGTGTGGGGGTAGTGTTATGCTATGTGTTATGCTATATGATATGCTGTCTGTTATGCTGTGTGTTATGTATGGCTGCCACGGGAACTGGCTCACTTGTTTTTATTGATGATGTGACTGCTGATGGCAGCAGAAGGATGAATTCTGAAGTGTACAGAAACATGTTATCTGCTCAGATCCAACCAAATGTCTCAAAACCCATTGGACAATGCTTTACCTTGCAGCAGGACAATGACCACAAACATACTTCAAAAGTAACCAAGGAGTTTTTCAGTGATTGACTGGCTAAGATTGACTGCCAACCCTGAATCCAAAAAAATATTAAAAGGGCTGCAATTCCTACATGAATGACCCATGTAAATACCCTCTAATTAAGGATGACAGTATGCACTGTAACCTCGTATTCATTGTTTCATTTCAAATACAATGTGCTGGATTGCAGAGCCAAAACAACAATAATGTAGTCACTGTCAAAATACTTATGGACTGCACTGTATGTGTATAGCAAGAGAGCTATGAGGTGAGTTATGAAGTTTTAGAGTGTGCTATGCTGGAGAGATTTGCTTTTGAGGTGATGACCTGGCGAGTACAACCCCCCCCCCCCCCGTCTCCCAGGTGGTGCAGCGGACCTACTTCCAAGGAATGAAGTGTCTATTCCGCATCTGTTTCTTCCCCAAGGAACCAGCCGACCTGCTCAGGAGGGATCCTGCAGCATTTGAGTACCTCTACATACAGGTGCTGTCTCCACAATCACTCTCATTAAATGTGTGTTTGAATGTATGTGCACACCATGCCTAAAGGTCCTTAATCACACACCCAACCATGGATGTTTTCTCCAATGTAGAAAGAAAGGTTTCCGGAAGGTTCAGATTTGACTGTCCTCATCCCTCATAGTAGTTATTACTTTTTCTGGGTTCGTTTTTTTTTCTTCAACAAAAAACAGATATAATCTGACTGACGGAAGGGTGTGACTGCCTTTCCTTTCCTCTACAGAGTCGCAACGATGTCATCAAGGAGCGCTTTGGCATGGACTGGAAGAATGACATCACGCTGAAGCTAGCGGCCCTCCACATCTTTATCACTGTGTCGGCTGCCAGGCCCAACCAGAAGATTTCCCTCAAGCACGTGGAGTGAGTGCTGCTGCCTTCTCCGTTCACCAGGAGCAGGCTCACTACAGATGGCACTGATGGCTAAAATTGGACTTATTCAAGTATCTGGTGGCCGCCTTTACCTGTTGTCTGTATGTTCCTACAGATAAATGATTGACACTATGTAAACCCTTTTGAGAGGAAAGGATTGTGTGCTGGAGATTTTAAAAGCCACAGTATTTTAAAGCTTAAAGCTTGTTGCTTGTAAAAAGCAGCTCATGTAAGTAGATTATATAACCAATATTCACAACAATTTATCTGTGGTGGGACTGTTTTTATAACACGTGTAAATGTGCAAAATTTTTATTACAATTTGTTGCCATTGACAACCATCCCCATTAGAATGAGAAGTGTCTGGCTGGGCTGGGCTTCCAACATCTGATTGGATGGCTGTGAATAGGGATTGGCTGACTGTTGTACTTGAAAACTAGCACTTGCTCTCTTTCTCCATCACTCTCTCGCTCTCTCTCTCTCTCTCTCTCTCTCCCAGGAAAGAGTGGGGCCTGGAGCCCTTCCTTCCCCTCACCCTGCTGCCCCTGGTAAAGGAGAAAAATGTCTGTAAGACTCTCTCTCAGCTGCTCAAGACCTACCAGCATCCCCCACCTTCTGGCAGTAAGGTACAGTACAGGCAGACTGTAGATAGTCAAGAGGCTGAGATGTCAAAGCTGTTTTGCAGTTTTATATACAGAACAGCCTGTCCTTGCCACTGAACAGTCTGAGCAGTCTTATCATTGGAACACTCCGGAACAATTTCTGTACAAATCCCCATTTCTTCAGCTGACACTCCAAACTGAGTAACTCATTCAGCGACTATTGCTTCTTACTTAGTCAAACAAGGGGCCTGTTGCACCAGTTGGTGATTACATTTGTCTTAATGCCATGGCAGAATGTAGAACAGAGCTTTATGTAACTGTCGTACGACTTGGATGCATACCATTCATTCTTTTTACACATATGGTATAACATCATACATCTTTTAGAGAGCAGGCATATGTTGTAAATTGAGATTCTCCATGGTACCACACTTATTGATTTCTGGCAATATACTGTATATTTTCAAAGAAAAGCCTACCGCAACAATGAGTCTTGTGTTAAAATAGAGTTCTCAACGAGTCTGAATTTAGATTGTATGAAAACAAATGACTCAGTAGCAAAATAATTTATTGCTTTTAAAATGTATTATATGTAACACACCTATCACAATGTATTAGTTAGCTTTCACCAAAACATGCCAGCAGCCTACCAAATCTCATATTTAGACTTTAGAATCTTATTTCTGTTACTTTTTTGCTGAAAGAAACAAACTATCTGCCAGTGGGATAAGATATTTTTACTAATTTCAAGATTTGCCAGTGGGGTAAGATAATTTTACTTGTCAAGTAAAAAATTACTTAAAACAAGATAATTATATATATATACAGTCAAGCCGGAAAGTCTGAATACCCCTTTCACTTTCTCCACGTTTTATTACATTACAGACATATTCTACAATAGATTGAGTTCATGTTTTGTCTCAAAATTCTACACAAAATAGTCTCATTACAAGACTAAAACACTTGTTAAGACAGACATGTTTTTGCAGGGTAGCACTAGAATGACATTTCTTGTATCACACACCAGAAAGGGAGAGCTGCAAGGTAGTGATTTGAATGAAGACGTTTCCCAAATGAGTACAACAGTACCATCTGGTTAAATTGTTGAATATTGCAGCAAGAACCCGTATGTACGCTATTTATACAAATGCTTCCTTTGAGACAGAGGGAGAGCCAGGCTTTCCCTCCTCTGGCATCTTCAGTGCATCACTTCATCTTTATTTGTATCCATTTTGTTATTGGTGACATGAAATATAATGACAATCCATAAACTTTTATGATATAAATTTTTCCAGATAGAAATGAATTACATGTTTTTACTGTCATTCCTTGGCATTGTCCAAAAACAGGCTTATCACTGTGGCCATCATGCAAGGCAATAAAGTTAAGCAGGTTTGATAAGATCGCTACATAAGTGGTTAAATAGTGCCACACAGAGTTACATTGGTGCCATTGAAATAATGTATTCTCTCATGCCTAAGATATGAAAAGGAGAATCCATCCATATGTAGTATAACAGATTGCTCACATTGCACAGGAATCTCTCAAAAGATTATACTGAAATCTAGTCACAAGTATATGTATTAACATGCACATTGCAGTTGCAGTTTGTTTGTGCTCTTGTAAAGAAGCCCCTATGTAGATGAACGTCTCAGAATTTGAATATCCTGCTGTGTCTCCGTATCAGTCTTGTAATCGTTCTATATTTATTGATATTACTCTCTCTCTCTCTCCAGGTCCCTCCTCTACAGGGGAAGTTACAGTACATGCGTGTGCTGAATGAACTGCCACCTTTTGGGGGTCTCCTGTTCCACACTGTGGGTCTGGTAATGGTCACTTTTTTTACTCTGAGAAGGCGCTCTTATATATAGAGGACCAGAAATGCCAAAATGAGGAATTTATACATATGAATAAAAGTATAAATACATTTTTATTTTATTTTATTGTAAGTAAATAGACACAGAAATGAAGAAATAAAGAGATTAAATCAGAATAAAAGTTTTTTTTTGTGTGTTTATTTATTTTGGTATTTATTCTTTTGTGTATTTGTTTATTTTTTTATTTCATTGTCCATATGGCAATTAGGAGGCGTGGCTTTGGTATTTAGGCATCATAGTCAATTCTAGAGTAGAAATGCACAGTCACTCGCGTAACTTAGTATTAAAATTAGTTTGATGGGTCAAAATAATCTCACAGTATGTTTTCTAGATCCGTGTACTTTTTGGCCAATCGTTTTCCGTTTCAGGAACAGAAATAAAAAAACAAGAAGGCTGTATATTACATTTGGGTGAAAGTAAATCTATTTTAAGAGGTGTATTTTTCAACTCTGGTAGCCTACACATAATACATTGAAATATCTGAAATATAGCCTCCTATTTTTGTAGGGCGTAATTCAGTTGTATATATTGGGGGGGGGGGGGACATTGTGGGGAGTTGAAATGGGGGGGGGGGGGGGGAGCTGTGTATGTGGTGCGTCCAGTCATTGAAAATTAGACTTGTCAATCAAAAATCTAGGTTTTTGCTGCAAGAACTCAGAATGTGAGTAATAGGCCTACATTATATAGCCTAAGTAAATGTTATGGCGTAAATACAATAACTTAATATGATGGCAAACATATCTCCATCAAGACACATCAGTATACGCTAGCGTTGTGAAATGAGGGACGTTTAGCCGTAGGCTACGAGTTGGTAAGAAAAGCGAAGGTCTAATATACTTGTAAATGGCTCTAAGAATTCCAGCTCGTTTTGTAATTATAGCTGGACCATATTTCTGCAGAATGTCCTGCAGAATGTCCGATGTCCTGGAATAACAAAACTATGGGTTTGCATTCATTATTTGGCTACCCCATGTCCCTATCCACGGTTGCCCCCTAGTGGTAGACTAGTCATTGACGTCGCAATTATAGTAGCCTATTCTTTTCTCTGAAATTAATTTACAACTTGAATTTTTTTTAAACTGACATTTTGCCTCGTTAGTATTAAGTTTCTGAAAATTCTTCCACAAGTTGCTTGACATGATTTTGCTCGCCACATTTGGAGCAGGAATATAGAACTTCTATTCGGCCAAATATAATGCAAGAGTTATTTATCTGCATTGCCCATGTTAAATTTCCCATGTACGATTACCTATTACATTTGTGATTTTAATTTAAAAAAATTGCCAAATAGAATGATTCCAAGCGATTCTATTCAAGATGAGAATATATCAATCAAACAGGTAGACTAGGGCAGTCGCCTGGAGCACCATCCATCTATTGGGGGGGGGAGGCGAAAAAATGAAGGCGAAAAAATCCATGTGTCCATCCATGATAATCAACCGCTGCCCCCCTCCCCACCAGCCCATCCCCAGTAGTATCCAATGTCTCATATTTCAGCTAAGGGTAGATCCCCAAATCACAGCTCATGAGTCATTTATTTTTGCAGTTCAGAGCAAGTCCACGCATCTTCTCTCCTAGTCTATCCAGCATGTGAGTTTGCTCTTCTTCTTTCTCACCAGGATGAGAAGCAGTCGGCCACCACCCTGCTGGTCGGGCCGCGGCACGGCATAAGCCACGTCATTGACCTGAAAAACAACCTCACCACCGTGCTTGTGGAGTTCAGTCGGGTCGCCAAGATCCAGCTGTTCCGAGAGAACCAGGGAGTGGCTCGGGTGGAGCTGGCGATCCTGGATGCCAAGGTGGTATTTTATGTCAAACAAAAGTCCACTGGTCTAGACTGGTAAAACAGAGCAACAGAGTTGCTTTCTGAAATTTCCATGGCTGGCCATTCTATTATGACTAGTAAATATGGTCCAGAGGGCCACATAAAGTCTTAATGTACCCTTCTTTAATCATCAGTGATACATGTGTTTTCCTGTTGCCAAAAACGTAATGGCTGCGATCACAAATTGTTTGGTTGCTGTAAGCTAAAGCTGAATTTAACCTAGTTTCCGGTCTTATCACATTGTAATAGCTATATTGTGAGCTTGGATGAAAATGCTGTTTTGGTTGTGAGTGAGTTTATAGATTTTATAGTTTTTCATAACTCATTTTGATACTTAAAATTGATACACGAAAAAGGTTATTTCCAGTGACACGTCAATAGAAAAATCTCTCAGCAGTGTGCAACATCTCATCTGTATCTAAATGCGGACTGACCTTTCTCATTACCTCCCTCCTCAGCCACTAGTCCTGTTGATGGAGTGGCCAGATGCCACCAATTTTGCTAGCCTCATATCTGGCTATTACAAACTGTTTGTGGACTCCAAGAAGACCATCTATTGCCGGACTCCTGGTCAGTCTCACATGATCAAGGCAGGTAAGTTAGTGGCCATCTCCTTGATTTCTAGTGCTGAACAAGTACAGGAAATGCACCACGAATGCATGTTCTCACATTTAGTATGTTCTCATATCATGAATAGATTGTTTGCCTTCAAGCACTATGATGTTCATTATTGATCACATGATCAGATAGAGTATACAATAGGCAAGATTGAAAATGTCAAACATACACATCAAACACGATCTGTATCATCTTCAAGAGTCATCATAGCAGAAACTCATCTACATTTCCAAACAAATGAAAACACATTCTTCCAGAGCATCCCCCAGAGATAATGTCATTTGTTCTATATTTTTGCATTAATAGTTTTTTAATGATACTCAAACATGAAATAAAATAACAATAGATAAGCATCTGCAGGTATTGTCATGTCATTGAGAAGAAATGTCACTGCTGCCGAACTGATTTCCTTAGCTTTCTGTCTCTCAGCCAAGTCTCATTCATTAAAGACCACTCCATGTGGAACACCAATCATAATGTGACAGCTACAAATGTGTGCAGGAACCACCTGGACTGTCATCTGCTTCTTCATGTGCGACTGGACCAGCTCCATTGAGTCATGTTAACAGTCACCCCTGGGGAGTTTCATTTGTGGTTCTCTGGCCTAGGCTCCCTCCCCTCCCATCTCCATCTCAGCACGATTTGGCCCGCTCCAGGGGAAAGCAGCCCAGTTCATCTGTTGGTTTTCATCTTCCTGACTAACATTCCGGAGTTATTCTTTCCATGCATCTTTATCTGTGATGAGACTAAACATGTCACTGTCAGACACATGATGGACATCCCATGCTTTTTTGTGATCAAATGACCTACAAGGCAAACTCAGCATATGCCTGTTTGGGACCCCTTATTCCAGGCAACACGTTTTGAGAGGATCCATCTCCAGCCTCCAGACATCCACCTCCATCCCACAAGGCTGAGCTCAGCATCCATCCCAGAAAACACACCATCAGACTCTGCCATAGTCTTTCCATCTGGACACACACTCTTCACCTTTCAACTGTTGTGATAACTCCTGTCTTTAGATTACAGAAGCACCCATGCCACCCAGCGGCCCACGACCGTGTCATCCAGCAGCGGCCGGCGTTCAGACGAGAGAGAGGGGCCCAGGGCCGGCCCGCCAGAGCCTCAGCACCTGGGCCTCTGTCACATACACCTGAAGGAGCAGCAGCTCCAGGACCTCCAGGCACAGGATGACGCTGAGGCCAAAGTGGACGTAAACGAGAACCTTGTCTCTGGGGAAATGGGCCGGCCACGCACTAAATCCGACCCCACACTTAAGAGCTCTGAGTCCATCGCAGGCCCCGAGGGGCACAGTCCGGACAGCCCTGGGTTCCGGGGGCGGGCCTACACTTTGGAGCCCTCCCAGCGGCCCACTCGCTTCTTCTGCGACTCCTGCAAGGCCAAGCTGAAAGCGGCAGCTGAGGGAGTAGTGGCGGTGAACGGAGGAGGCGGGGCCCAGCAACTGGCCCTGCGGCGCTGCTCCAACGCCTGCCCCAACCGTGAGGTGGGCGCTGTGGACCTCACATGCCTCCCGCTACCAGGAAGTGAGGAGGATGAGGATATGGAGGAGAGGGGTGCGAAGCTGCGGCCGCCCCCTGCCGCCATCACTGCCCCGCCACCCGGATTCAGGGACAACAGTTCTGACGAGGACGACCCCAAGAGAGGCCAGAAAGCCCAGGGCGGGGCCACTGCAGGAGGAGGTGGGCGGGAGGAGGTGCCCATCACACTGATTGACAGTGTGGCCACGCGGACAGTTCGGGATCATGCGCAGGAGTTGGACGATGCCTTGGTGTCCACCTTGCAGGCGTTGGAGGCTCTGGCAGCATCTGAGGATTACCCTCACCATCACCAGCAGCCCCCACAGACTGCAGGTGGACACATTGACCTAATGATCATGATCAGGGGGCCGACACTAGCATCAAGGGCCAGGATAGTAGCCTTAGGAGACCTTAGAATACATTTAGTTACTTAGCTTATAATGTTTACACTAGGGTTTCAGGTATCCCTTGAGGTCTGTTGAATGCCACTTCATTCTAAACATGAATCCTAATCTATGTTTTTTCTAAAGTGAATTTTGGTAAGTGAGACACTGACAGGCTGAAAATGTAATGGCCTTTTAAACAACTGAGTAATTGAGCAGTCACTGTGGTGTTGTGGTGTTTAATTAACAGAGAAAATGAATAGAGAGAACAATGAAAAGTTAATTTGAGCAGTGTTGGTGAAATATTTCTCTATAGCTGAATCCCAAACTGAGTCCTCTGGACTAGTGGACTGTGGACTAGCAGACTTTAATGGCGTATATTACCAGGGGCAAGAAAGTGAGACTTGCAGAAAGAGCAAGTAGAGTAAAGTCTGCATAATAGCACTTGCCAAAATTGCTGTTTTCACAATGGGTCAGCCCTAAGCACTCTTGGACTTCACTAGAATGTGCCATGACTCCATAGAATGGGATTCAGCCTATATTTACACTACAATCCCTAACTTAATGAACTAAAATGTTGTGCAAATGTTAAAAGGTTGAAGGATGTTTTTCCTGACCTTCCAACTAAAATGCTAACAACAAAAAGTCTCATGTAACTTTCTAAATGAATCTGCTAAATCGACTACAATCTGCTATTACAAAGCCTCTTCAGCTACCTGAATATTTTCTGAATGTAAAAAAGCAAAAAAATCGAATACTTACTGATATTCTACACAATTCCTTGCTTTCCATACCTTTTATTCCCCAGGTTGTCACTGCAAACGAGAATTGAGTTCTCAGTTAATCTACCAGGTTAAAGGTAAATAATAATGTTAAAGAAAATACTGAGAAAGAGGGAAGGAACTTTTTAGTTGAAACACTTGTCACTCTTTTTTATCAGCAACTCCCTCCCTTAAATAATATCATTCTGGTGGTATTACTAATATCATTTAAAACTTTTTTTATTGTTACAAAGCTTCTGTTCGATTCTAATGTTCTGTAGTATGAATACGTATGAATACGTTTTTTCAGTCATTGTGACTCCTGTATCTACTGCTCTGTGGACCAGCTGTAGTCTTTGAGTGACTGTGACCTATGTTCCCCCTTGCAGGACTGATTGTGTTAGCGGCTATAACTCCAGAGTCCTCATTGGACTCTGGACATGAGACCAACTCATCTGAGCTGACGGACGTCTCTGAGATGGTCTCGGCTATGAAGCAAAACCAGACATACCTGCTGGCCCACCACATCAACAAGGAGCGCTTCTTCAGCCGCCGTGACTTTCCCTTGACAATCCCTGCCTGCACCACCCAAACCCTCGGCAGTGGTGCCCTGTCCCTAGGCCAACTGCGGGCCACTCGTGCCCCTAAACCTGTCATACTCAGTAAGACTGTGCCACTGATAGTCAGCCCCAGCCAGGAGACCCAGAGCCCCAGCCTCACAGAGGAGCAGAGCAGGACACATGCTCCGGTTCAGAGTGACTCGAGCACATCGGAGCCCAAGCCAGACCCTCCCCCTGGGGGTATAGCTGACCCCTCCTCTCAGGGGGCTAGGGAACTGAAGGTTGCCAATCAAGGGGAGGTGTGCCAAGTCAGCAAAGACCAGAGGGCGCTTGGACCCCCAGAGGGCCATTTGAGCTTCAATCCCCCTGCAGATGTGAGGGGCAAAGTCTCCTGTGCTTCTAGCCCTGAAACTACCAACAAAGCCTTACCGATACTCTTGCCTGTGGACAAAGCTGTTTCTGCAAAAATTCGCTCGACAAACATGTGCCAAGATGCCGAGACTGCCTCCAGTAAGACCAGCAAGCCTTCAACCTCGAACAACAAGGGCCCCTTACCAGTGGATGACCTGTTCTGCACATGCCCAGTGCAGCCTGACCCTAAGCCTCCCAAAGTGGTTGTGTTCCACTCCTCCTCCCCAACAGATGAAGAGTGTCTGCGTGCCAAAGTTAAGGGTTTACAGCTGTCCAGCAGCAAAGACAGTGGGACACGGGGACCTGAGCCCAACCTGCCTAAGCAAAGCCTCCTGGCCCCACCAAGGTACTCTCCACGTCCCGAAAAGACAGAGCGCAAAGACATGCCAGATGTAAAGGCAGAGGCAAAGGCCACTAACGAGACACAGAAAGCATCCAAAACCCTGCCCATGCTTGTTGAAACCACATTAACCACTGGCTATGCGGACAAGGCTGCGACAATCCCTACCATGGAGCATAAGAAACAAGGCGGTGGCAGTGCTGGCAGCAGCAGGGGCCCCAAGCAGCAGCGCACCGTCCCCTTTCTGAGCTTCCGGAACTTGCTTTCAGCTACGTTCCCAGCCCGGCTGCGCCGTGAGACGGACGAACGGCAGGCTCAGCTGCAGAAGGTGCGGCAGTATGAGCTGGAGTTTCTGGAGGAACTGCTTAAGCCCAAGGCGGCACAGGCTGAGTTCTTGCCCCCGGGGCCATCTCCGGTGCCTGGGGGCACCCCCTGCTCCTGCCAGCTGCGCTCCAGCCCTGTACAGAAGGTTCCTGGCGTCTCCCGTGAGCAGCGGCGCAGTTGCGACTGCAAGCGGTTGTGTCGGGGGATCCGGCTGCCCGACACGCCAGTAGGATCTGCTGCCGAGCGTAGAGGAAGGGAGAGGGCAGTCTCAAAAACCCCGCCAGTGGTGTCTAAGGTATCACATTTACCTGAGGGACCCAGAAGACCTCATACTTTAGAGATCAAGACCACCAGAATCCGCTCCTCCAGCCTGGAGTCCCGGGAGCCCCGGGTGGAAGCGGCATCCTGCCTACCCACCTGTACCTCCCGGCCTGAATGTTTGGGTGCTCCCCAGTACAAGAAGCTCCAGAGGCGGTTCAGCATCGGGGAGGCTGAGGGCAATGAGAATGTGCCCCTTTATGCAGAGGTTAAACCCAAATCCAAGAGTCTTGAGAAGGAAATGGAGCGAGTGAGGGCGACAGGCTTGAGGCTTCCCACCCCAGTGGAGCCATGCTATACCAGCATCAGGGATGGCAAGAGGAAGGGTGTGTTCTCCATCCAGGGGGAGGAGCCCCCTCGGGAAGGGCGACCTGGTGCAGGAGAGGTGCTGCTGGGGCTACCGAGCGAGGACAACGATGACAGGGAGAAGTGCTGCTCTTTCTGCTTCTGTTACCGCAAGTGCGAAGCAGCCGACGAGAGCAGCGAGAAGGATGAGCTGTCCTACTCCATTCCCCTGCAGGTGCTGCCTGGCATGCAGCTGGATGCCCACTCCCTGCCCGTGGTCAGCAAGACCCTGCAGGTCCTCAACGCAGAGGACTGCAGTAGGGAGGAAGAGCAGGATGAGGAGGAAGAAGAGGAGGAGCCACAGAGCCAGGAGATTGACCTACGGGCCAGCAGCAGCTTGGAGGGCAGCCTGGCGCGTGTGCAGGCTCTGCAGGGAAAAACCTTCTCCCTGCCGGACGGCTTCCTCAGCGCCCAGCTCGATGCCAATGAGCTGCTGGCTATCCTGCGGCAGTGCGCCAACGGCGTGCCCCACACAGAGGGTGAGCCCCAGCTGCAGTCAGCACGTCTAGCTGAGTACAAGCAGGAGCTAACGCTTCGCTTCAAGGAGTTCCGGGCATCGTGCCGGCGGGTGGCCGGGGTGGAGAAGAGCCCCACACGAATGCTGAACGCCGTCACCGCCAGCTTCCAGGTGCTGTGCAGCCTGACACAGACCTTCATCCAGTTGGTGCGGGGAGTGCGCTCTGAGGCCCAGCGCCTGCAACTTCTGCGCAAGGTAGAAGAGGTGGCTATCAACTACACGCTCCTCTTACGGGCCGCTGAAGAGTCCATGGGCCACTCCAGCAGTCTACCTGCCAAGAATTCTGGCCTCCAGCCTGGGCCACCTCCTGCCACCACCACTGCAAGCTCCCTCAACCGTCCCGTCAAGACCCTGATTACCAAGTGAGGCTTGTGCTTCTTTCATCCATGGGGGGTCTCAAAGAACATGCGCACCCATACCCCCCAACACGTGCACATACACACACACGCACATTCACATACACAGACACACACTCACACACACACCCCCACCCACACACTTTTCCTGACACATCCAGAGATGCTGACATGTGACAGTCTGGAGTGAAGGGGGTGCACTCCCTGCCCTGGGTATCACCATTCTGACTCATTGTTTACATTAACTGTACTTGCTACGACACATCTTGGGATGGTACTGGGAAGCAAGTGCTCCTTGACACATGTTTACAGAGGCTGCATCAGCACAGAAATTGCAGCACTGGCCCTATAGAGTGCACAGAACCCCCCCCCCCCCCCTACACCACCACATCTGTGCAGGAGTGAGAACTGGACTGAGACCTAGGACCTCAACACACACAGACAAACAAACAGATATGTACACACGCAGATAGACACACAAACACTCTCAGACTGGCAATATGGACAGGGCTATAAGGGAGACCTATGGCTTGATGCTACAGGGTGCAGTATTATTTTTGTCAAACTGATTAAGTCTTTGTTTTGTTTTGTTTTTACTTTGCAAAGTAGAAACGTTTTTGCGTCAAAAATAATATTTATCATAATGATTATTATGACTATGATCATGACAATTCGGATAACATATCCAACATTCAGTGAGCACTGAGAAAAATTGTCCTCAACAAAGATATCAAGTAGCGGATTCTGTAAAATTAGTTTGCGCATAAGCATTGGTGGGGTCAGGTGATATGTTTGTTTGTACATTTCCTCGATCATTGTGACATGATACAGAGTGCTCAACTGGGTATCTGGACAATCTTTAAGTGTCTTAAGTGCAACTTCAATGCGTACAGTATATTCACAGTGTTGGACTTTGTGTCACTGAAAAATTCTAAATGGCCACATGTTTGGACTGCTTTATTTGTGAGGCACAGATGCACATGCACACACATGTGGAGTGGAGACACAGGTATGGCACACCTGCTCAGGGCAGTCAATGTAGCAGAAATCCAAACTCATGGCTCATCCATTTCAGTAGGGACTGATTGCTCTTCTTTGAGAGAGTGCAGCCTCAACTTGCTGGGTCTGGCCTGGCACTTTTCTCATGATACGTACACTGCTTTTCACGAGGCACGGAAAAGAGGCTTGAAGACACATGCCCAAAACTAAACTGGCACCTCATCTAATGCAACGATATCTGCCTCATTCTGGTGGAAAAGGCTGCCGCTGGTGAGTAAGCTTGGAATTTGTGCAGCCTCCATGTATTCCCCATATGTAATCACTGGATTCTGTTCTCGGCACACATCGTGCTCAGTCACTCTGTTTTCTTTGAAACAGTTTTTTGCAGTTTCAGCACAGCGTAGAGAAGTAGTGGCTCACTATTTTTTACATTTGACAAGGAGAACAAGGAGGTCCAAATAGCCCTCCCTATGGTGCCCTTGCTTTTTAAATGATTTTATATCACAAAAAAGAGCTTCTGATTCTAAACTAATCACCTTCCTTTCAAAAGAATCTCACTCCTTGCCAGCCCCCCCTTCCCCTCCCCTCCCCCAAACCTGACGCTGCTGTTTTTTTTAAGTACCGTTTATCCGTTGTGCATCCTTGGGAAATTGAAGAAACACAGCTTATAGTAGTTTTTTATGTATTTTAATAAAACAAACACCTGTTCATTGTCTGAACACTTCTTTCTGTCTCTTCCTGTACCCTCTGTTGACAGACCCGACTCACATAAAGGTTTTCAAAGTCCTGAAGCCCATGTTATTGTTTCCAGTTTCATTCAGCTTCTGCTTACTTGATCCCTAGTCTGGTTGTTGGCATGGGTGAGATTCATATGTGCCATACGTTCTTCATATCAGTCTGTCTTACACGTTGCCATGTTTCCACCCTCGTCTTCCTGAATTTCCACAGTAGAGATTACATGGGTTCTTCTGCTGGTGGGTCATATTGGGTCATGTTGGAGATGGTTTAGGTTGGACACAGTTTTGTTTCACTGGACTGGTGGTTGGGCATACAAATATTGGAAAAGCCCCCTCACTGCTTCTCATCTCTATGATGGTGTATGATTATGTAATCAACTTGTAAATAGTGTAAATTAAATAGGATATTTGTGAGGAGGCAGACACTTTTAAAATATAAAATATTGGCAGTGTAAAGATTTATCATAAATGCTTCACTGTTTTTGTAAAACAAAAAGAATCGTAACATGACTGTACCTTATTTATAGTAGTAATGTATGATAGAAATGAATAGTGGAAAGCTATATTTTAAAGAATATACATAACTATGAAGCATGGGCCATGTTTATTTTTATAAAATATTTCAATTTTTCTCCTACTTTTCTCCCACAATTTTTATGAATACATTCTTTTTCAGGTTTTTTTTTATCTGAATTTTTTTAAGTTGAATATTTTGTTGTGACATGCATTGTTTGGTTGCATTTCCAAAATGTTATTATGTCCCTCTGTTCCATACTCATGGATTTTTGTTTTGTAATTTATTGCCACATTTATTTATTAACTTATTTGATTATTTTTGTCAAATATTCTGTCTTCAATGTGGTCCTCTGTCTGTGTATAATGTGGTTCATGTTTTAATAGCAATAAAGTGTATTCATACATTCAACTTAAAAAAGTGTGTGTGTGTGTGTGACTGAGTGAGTGAGTATGTGAGTGAGTGAGTGAGTGAGTGAGTGAGTGAGAGAGTGAGAGAGTGAGAGAGAGAGAGAGAGAGAGAGAGAGAGAGAGAGAGAGAGAGAGAGAGAGAGAGAAAGTAGTTCAGAGCCACTCAGGGCAGAGATAATACCAAGAAATATAAAACGATGTACAAACTGGACTGTGAGCTGATGTTCCTACAGTTATCTCAATGTTTTTTCTTAGGAGGATCTACAGTGCCCTCACTGCAAAACATGTCTGTCTTAACAAGTGTTTTAGTCTTGTAATGAGACTTAAAATATTAGCTTGTTTTAAGTTACTTTTTGCTTGACAACTGGCAACTGACAATATTTTTGTTTTATTTAGCTAAATAATTTAGCACTTCACTCCAAGAGATTGGGACAAAGACATATTTTTTCTTGATTTGGATCTGTGCACCACAATTTTACATCTGTAATCATTCACATTTGCAGATTCTCAGCTTTTCATAAAGGATATTTGTATAAGTTTTCAGCATGCATAAATTACAGCACTTTTTATACATAGCCCCACATTTCAGGGCACCATACTGTCTAGTACAAATTGATTCACAGCTGTTTCTGATTAGTCAGGAGTGTTCCATTGCTTCCTTAGTGCAGGTATAAGAGACCCTTCAGTGTCTAGTCTTGAGTCTAGGCTTTTGATTGCCATTAGAGTCTTATTTGCATTTGAAAACATAGGAAGTTGTGAAAATAAAAGTCAATGAAGCCATTATAAGACTTAGAAATAAGATAATACAAACAGTCAGAGACATAGGCCGAACTTTAGGTTTACCGAAATCAACTGTTTGGAACATCATTAAGAAGAAAGAGCACTGGTGAGCTCAGTAATCGCAAAGGGAATCCCTCTACAGTTGATGACTGAAGAATTCTCACAAAAATTAAGAAAAACCCACTTAACACCTGTCCAATAGATCAGAAACACTCTTCAAGAGCCAAGTGTGGATGTGTCAGTGACTACTGTCCACAGAAGACTTCACAAACGTAACTACAGAGGCTACACTGCAAGATGCAAACAACTAGTTAGGCCTAAAAACAGGATGGTCATGTTACGTTTGCTAAGAAGTACCTAAAAGGCCTGCATAGTTCTGAAAAAAAGTTCTCGTGGATAGATGAGATCAGAGTGATGGCAAAGGCAAAGTGTGGAGGCCAAAAGGAACTGGCCAAGATCCGAAGCATATCAACTCATCTGTAAAACATAGTGGTGGGGGTGTTATGGTTTGGGCATTTACAGCTGTCACAGGTACTGGCTCAATTGTTTCAGTTGATGTTATAATTGCTGATAGCAGCAGCAGAATTCATTCTGAAGTGTACAGAAACATCTTATCCACTCAAGTTTAAGTAAATTCTTCCTAACTGATTGGACGGCGATTCATCCTCCAGCAAGACAATGATCCCAAACATACTGCTAAAGCAACAAATTTGTTTTTTAAAGCCAAAAACTGGCTACGTCAGTCACTCGATCTGAATCTAATTGAACATGCGTTTCATTTGCTGAAAAGAAACAAGCAGGAGCTGAAGATGGCTGCAGTACAGGCCTGGCAGAGCATCACCAGAGAAGATACTCAGCACCTGGTGATGTCTATGGGTCACAGACTTCAAGCAGTCATTGCATGCAAAAGATATGCAACAAAGTAGTACACATGACTGGTGAAACCAAAATGTATAAAAATACCCTTTAATGAAAGCTGAGAATCTGCATTTTATAAAACAAGAATTGTTTATTATTACAAATCTAAAATTGTGGAGTACAGAGCAGGCCTTAAATTTCAACATTTGGGGGGCAAGGCCATATGGCCTTCAAGAATCATTGTTTTTACGGGGGCAAACAAGGCCATCAACCAAATGCACATTTTGGACCCTACATATAAAAGAGACCGCAATCAATTACATTTATTAGGCTACACAAAAAAAGGTTGTTGCATGGTGTCAACATTGTTAGCAAACAGCAGGATTGTGATCTCATGTTATAAAACAGATAGATCTAGGCCACTGTCCCTATTAGTCAAATTGTGTTCCAGCCTGACAATAATCCCAGTTAATAGAATTAGTTTGCAATCATTTTAAGATCATTGTGTGTTCGACCATTTTAAATAGTGTAACATTAACGGATCCATTAGCCTACACAAACATAACAAAGTTCCTGAAAATTTGAATGTTTAACAAAATCAAATACATTTTAATGTGATTAATGAGACACTCAATACAAATCTGCCTAACACAATGCATAAGATGCTCAAAACTGGCATCTATAATAGGCTACCATACTAGGCTATATCATCCAACGTTAGGACAATAATTTACAAATTTTATATGATTTCACAAAACTAAGGTATGTATACTTGAGTATTTTTTTCAAAATTAGTTCTCCATTTCTCTGAAAAAACTTGGCAATGACTTGGCAAAGTCCTCTGTGATTGATCAGAAACTGGATATCAATATGAATCAGTTGGCAAGCAGATATGCAGTAGATATGGATGGATCACTTTAAGGGTTGTTTCTCCTGACAAATTTTCCTATTCAACTCCATGAAAAAATAAGTCAGGAGAAGAAACCCTTCAAGTTGTCCATCCATATCTACTGCATATCTGGCAGCAGAGTGATGGTTTGAGGCTTGTTTAATACATCAGACCCTTGATGACCATTTAGCCAACCATGTGTTCCATATTGTTCCAGTGTAATTTACAGCTAAATCTAGTCCCACCCCCCAATTCCCATAGAGATCTATTCAAATGCAAAAAGGTTATAGTATCGCTTGTAGGAGTACTAGAAAATAAGATATCAAGAATCTTTTGATATTGTTGGTCCATAGGGGGGGGGGGGGGGGCTATGTACAAAAGGTTATATCATTTCTAAACGGTTCATCCGATATGGATGAAAATACCCTCAAATTAAAGCTGACAGTCTGCACTTCAATGTAATTGTAATTGTATACTTTCAAACTCAAAGTGCTAGAACCAAAATAACAAAAAATGTGTCACTGTCCAATGAATTGTGCTCACTGTATTTAATTGAAAACAGTACACAGAAAGGATATTTAATGTTTTACCATATCAACTTTATTGATTTTTGTAAATATATGCTAATTCTATATTTGATGCCTGTAACACATTCCCAAAAAGTTGGGACAGGAGCAACATATAAGACTGGGAATGTTGTGGAATGTAAAAAAACAAACCTGTTTGGAACATTCCACGGGTAAACAGGTGAATAGGTAACAGGTCATACTATCATGACTGGGTATAAAAGGAGCATCCACAAAGGTTTGGGCATTTACGAGCAAGAATGGGTCCACTTTGTGAAAAACTGCGTGAGCAAATAGTCCAAAAAATGTCACCATCTACAGTCCATAATATTATGAAAAAATTCTAAGAATCTGGAGAAATCTCCGTGTGTAAAGGGCAAGGCCGAAAACCAATATTGAATGCCCGTGACCTTCGATCCCTCAGCCGGCACTGCATTAAAAACTGGCCTGCTTCTGTAATGAATATAACCACATGGGCTCGGGAATACTTTGGAAAACTGTTGACATTAAACACAGTTTGTCACTGCATCTACAAATGCAAGTTAAGACTCTACTACGCAAAGTTTAAGCCATGTATCAACATCCAGAAACCCCACAGACTTCTCTGGGCTCGAGCTCATCTGAGATGGACTGATGCAAAGTGGAAATGTGTGCTGTGGTCTGCCAAGTCCACCTTTCATATTGCTTTTGGAAATAATGGACGTTGTGTTCTCCGGGCCAAAGATGAAAAGGACCATCCCGATTGTCACCAACGCAAGGTTCAAAAGCCAGCGTCTGTCATGATGTGGGGGTGTGTTAGTGCCCATGGCATGGGTAACTTGCTCATCTGTGAAGGCACATATACATTTTGGAACAACATATGCTGTCATCTAGATGACGTCTTTTTCAGGGATATCCTTGCCTATTTCAGCAAGACAATGCCAAGCCACATTCTGCACGTGTTACAACAGCATGGCTTCGTAGTCAGAGAGTGCGGGTGCTAGACTGGCCTGCCTGCAGTCCAGACCTGTCTCCCATTGAAAACGTGTGGCGTATTATGAAGCGCAAAATACGACAATGGAGACCCCGGACTGTTGAGCAGCTGAAGTCTTATATCAAGCAAAAATTGAATAAAATTACTAAACCGCTTTCAAAACTACAACAATTAGTGTCCTCAGTTCCCAAAAGATTACTGAGTGTTGTTAAAAAGAAAGGCAATGTAACACAGTGGTAAACATGCCCCTGTCCCAACTTTTTTGGGACATGTTGTAGGCATCAAATTTAGAATTTATTTACAAAACTCAATAAAGTTTATTAGTTAAAACATTAAATATGTTGTCTTTCTATTTTTATTTACATTTTATACACTGTCTCAACTTTTTTGAATTGGGGTTTGTATGTACATACAGTGGGGTGCAACAATTTGTGCATCCCTGGTAAAAATGCATTTTACAATTAATATCTAAGTAAATAGAAACTAACCTGACCTCTACATTGTACAAAGTTAAACATGACACATTTATTCCAATTTTAAGGCAAGATTATTTTTTATTTCAATTTTTAAAATTTTAAAAATAATAAGAAAAGGAAAACGGCCCTTTGAGAACCCTGTCAGTTAGTACTTTGTAACTCCTCCTCTGGGGACTATAACAGCTTGCAAACGCTTCCTGTAGCCAGCTAAGTCTATAAATATTTGTTTTTGGAATTTTTCCCCATTCTTCCAAGCAGAACACCTCTAGCTCAGAAATATTTTTCGGCCTCCTTGCATGCACGGCAAGTTTGAAATCTCTCCACAGTCTAAAGTCTAGGGACTGTGATGGCCATTCCAAAACATTCATCTGTCTTTCCTCTTCAACTTCAATGTCTGGACTGATCTTTGAACATTAGCCTCTAGAATTTCTTGATATTTGGTGGAATACATTATTCCTTCCACCCACACAATATATCCTGTGCCCCCTGCTGCCACACAACCCCAAAGCATAATGGATCCACCTCCATGCTTAACAGTTGGCAATGTGTTCTCTACAAATGCTTTACCCTTTTTTTCTCCAAATATGTCTTGTTTGTTTGTGGCCAAAAGGTAAAATTTTGGCTTCGTCAGTCCAAAGCACATTGTTCCAAAATGCTTCAGCATACTCTTGCATACTTTAAGGCTTCTTTCTGGCAATTCTGCCATGTAGGTCTTTGTTGTTTGAAGTACGTTGTATTGTTGTCCTGTGAACAACTAGACCTGCGTCTGCTACTCTTGTTTGCAGCTCTTCTGCAGTGATGTGATGTGTGGGTTCTCCTGAGCATTTCTCACCAGGCCATTCTATCTGTAATTGTTCTTTGTGTTCCTGATCTTGCCTTCACTTCTGATAGTCGCAATAGGTTGTTTGAAATGTTGAGAGAGTCTTTTTTAACCTTCTCCTTGTTGGTGGAAGTGAACTATCTTGATTCTGACATCCTTGGACAACTGTATAGAGGAACCCATGGTTGTTAACACCAGACAGAACAGCCACCGCAGTCAGATGCTTTAGAAGGCATGGAGTTACTTATAGAATAAATAGTTCAGCCCTGGAAATATATTCACCTGACCCATTAAAGCCCTAACGAGTAAATCACCTGGGCCTGGGCCTTAGTAATCATCCTTTTAAAAAGTAACAAAGAATAATCCAAACGGGTTTCCAAACTTGTGCACAGGGCCATTTTACTTATTTATTTTATTTTTATTTTGAAACTGAAAAAAATTTAATTATAAAAAGTAATCTTGTAAAATGTGTCATGTTTAACTTTGTACCATTTAGAGGCCAGTTTAGCCTCTGTTCACTAATATATCAATTGTAAAAGACATTTTGACCAGGGGTGCCCAAATTTTTGCACCCCACTGTATGATTAACTAGATTATACTTTACTGTTGTCGTTCTTGGCAAATGTTGACAGGTTTTTTTTCCTTCTTTTAATTGCCCAGAGAAATGACAATGAATTTGGAAAATGTGAAATTAAAACAAAATCATTAATGTCTATTTAACGGTGACATTTGAGAAACTACCACTAGATGGAGACTGCAGTACAATAAACATACTGTAGTTACCTTGTTGTCAGAGCAATAACTATCAAAATTGTGCTAATTTACTAAATACATCTGAATACTGCATACCCACCACCCCCACCCCCCCATAAAAACAAAAATAGCTGTGCGGGAAATAATATTTTGGACCCAAAATCACAATTTGAACACCCTCAAGACAGGTCTCCTCTAAAACATAAAACAGAAACTAACCAAGCATAGTAAAGGAATTTTATATTGTTTCATGTGACAGATAAAAAGGAGACCCTCCCTCTACTGCTGGGTCAATGTGTGCCATGGACATACCGAGGTAAGTCTTCAGACCTCTTGAGCTTGTTGTAAGTGTTATCCTCAAGGTCCATTTGCCACTAGGCTGACACATTGTTTGACTTTTGTACACACAATATAAAGATCCTTTTTGTCCACTGCTGAACCACCTCCAGCACTGGGAAACAAAAGGATCCAATCAAAGTTATAACTCGCCAACTGCCACAGACACCTGCACAGTAGGGAAATGGATAGGATTAACACTACCAGATGAAGACTTTGGCTATTGACACTCACCAAAAACTTAACATAACCCTCCCTCCCTATTGAGCCAAGTACTTGGCAGATTTCCAGCCCCTGCTAGTGGGCCACCTTAGACACTCTTGTCTGTTCAAAGCTGAAAAGCTGCATGACGAGAACCAGTGTCATTCAACTAATAACAAAAGGCGAATGCCACCAAGTTGTTAGCAATCATGGTTTGCCACTTTAGATGGCCCTTCACCTTCACAACAGTTTCCAGGGCTCCCTCCCAGTTTTCCCTGGCGCCCCTTTGTGCCCAAACAAATCTCTAACCCTAACTCAAATTCCACTGTATGAAGGATGAAGCCCTGTCATGTGCCACAATTAAATGCTTTACATTTTCCTCAATTTATCTGAGGTAAAGTTGCGCCATATATGAGGGGTACGCAAACTTATCTGAAAAGGGACAATGTGGCTGTATTTCTGTTTTCTAGCACAGCAACAAAACAATGGATGTAGGCTAGCTAATCAAGGTATTGACTGAAGATCATAGATAAAATAAAAAAGATCTGGAAAAAGGCCCCTATTTATTAATCATCCCTGTTGATAGATATAACTTTACTGGCATGTGCTGATACTATGACAGAGGGAAGGACTAGGGACCACCACCTCCCTCGTCCATCGATGTAGTAAACATGAAAAGTCTGAACAGCTAGGGTTTATTGCTGACCTTCAGTATTATTGTTTCCCCCTCACTGTCAGAGAAAGCATGTACAAGTGTCTAGCGTGCAGAATCAGATATTCAAAAGCTCAGAAAACCATTCTAGTGAAATAGGCTATGTGGCATTACTCGGGGAGTAGGTTATTTTCGAATTAATCAAACCATCCACTTCCGTCGCTATTCCGTATGCTACATGTACTTTACATTTTAAATTTAGATTTCAACTAGAGACGGTACTTCATGACGGTTTATACAATTTACACATTACTTTATTATATTTCAAACCAATTTTCATCACAGACATACTTGGACACCCTAGGTGCATCCCAATAGTAAAAAAATGCAACCTTTCCACCTCCACTACCAAACCTGTTTAGTTTATACCCATAAATAAAAAATTAAAAAATATCAACGTCTTCACATGGGAAGTATTCACCAATCAATATTTGGTTGAGTAACCCTGGCTCCTCTTCAAAAAATATGGGATAGTTAAACGATGGGGAAAATATGGGATAGTTAATGTTCACCAAGAACGATCACTGCTTTAGAAATATTGTGCATGATGTTCATGTGACTCCAGCATCATTCACCTCCACCGTCAGCACTTGAAACCCCAATGCTTCCCAATAGTCGAAAAATGCAACCTTTCCTCTTCCACTCCGTGCCCCGGAAACGGATCTTTGTGTTTTAATGTAATGTCGCTGATTACATCTTAATTACGTATGAATGGTTACATATTAATTAATGTCTCGACGCAAACCGCAACGTCAGGTACATTGTATACTGAAAATGCAAATAATTGTACTCGAAACGAAAGGCATACTTCCGGGTAGTAGAGGAGTGGTAGTGGGGAAGTGAAGAATATTGGGACGCACCCCTAATGTGCATCATCATCACAAAACTATTCATCACTGATGCAGTGAAGGAGGACGCGCATTAATTACGTCATACGCCGAGGAGACTGGGGAAATGTGCGTGCTTTCGCGCGCTACCGAGAGGAAGCGCGTGGAGGTTATGATGGAGGAAAGGTAGAGTGAGGTGTGCGACTAGCAGAAAGCTTACCATCAGATGAGAAGAGACACATCTATAATTGTTCCGTCTTGAACTACGCATTGAAATCTAAGCAGTGTTGACGTGTCTAGGCACTGGATTATTTTTTTGTCACTCCAGCTTTCTGTAAACCGACGCCCTGGAACGCCCAAAAATGCCGAACATTAAGATTTTCAGTGGTAGCTCTCACCAGGATCTGTCTCAAAAGATCGCCGACCGTTTGGGGTTGGAGCTGGGAAAGGTGGTAACCAAGAAATTCAGCAATCAGGAGACATGGTGAGTACGGCGGATTCTTATTTGTTCATTTATTTATTTTTGAGTGTTGGGGAATGCTGTGTTTACCCGCCCTCTAAGTTGGTTAAATATCCTAGGCTAATTTGTAATGTGTTATTGGGGTGCTGTACTCTATGGCTGTACCACATGGGTTATCGACAAGTACTACTGAATACGGGTAGTTGTTACCGCGTGACAAGAATTCCGGGGCTTGTAGTTGTTTTATAACCTGGCCCTTCCCCTCTGTATCGTTCTGTAGGCTACGACACTTCAATTCCCAGAGATCACGCAGGGCCTCGCATAGCTTTGGTTGTGGGACATGAAGTCAGCATCCATTTTATCGGCCCGTCTATCACATGATTGGCGTCCTCGCGCTAGGTCTACGAACGTTAGCTCTCGGCCGTAATGTTAGCGATCTGAGTTCTGACTAGAGTGCCAAAGTGCCAAATGTTCTGGTTTAAAGATTTTGGACCCTGGCTGCCCAACACCGGGTCTGAAAGTGTGTAAACATTGGCACATGGCTTTAACTGTCTATTGGTTTTCACCCCAGTTTATTGTTCATATAAAATAATAGTGTCGAAGACAGCCTTCCTCTGAGGTTTTTGGTATCATTTCTCCCCAAATTTAAGGCCGCTAGTGATACGTCCATGTTGGGGACTGACGTCATATCCCATAGCAAACTAACTTAATATCTGTAGTGTTAACGAGGTTATATTCAATAATTTGTCAATTTGGTAAAACATTGATTAAAACAAGAACTCTACGCTGGCTTACCTAGGAATATTATTTCAGAAACTTTCTCGTCAGTCACTAATGTGCCGTCTTACTATCTTAATAGATTGAGGTTCAATGGGGGCATTTTTCATTTACATTTGAAAGCTTGTACACAACGCAACAGCACAGAGGTCAGTGCAGTAAAATCGATTTAGGCTGACCATTTCAAGAATAGGCTGCAAACTACAAAGGACTAAATAGATTGCCTGTGGGTTTAGTGGGAGGAGCTGTGGAGCACAAGGTCCTTGGACAATGTTAGTTGATTGGATTGCGGAGCTGTAAGACATTACCAACTGAGCAGACAGTGGACCACTCACTCAGGCACTGCCAGCTGTGAACCTCTTAGGCCTGTGTTGTGCCATCTATATCAGGTCTCTGGCAAAAGTGTAATGAAATCACATTTGAACCCTGACTTTCAGTCCTGTGATAAGTAGCCTAATTATGTTCGAGGTCATAGGGCAGGAGGTATTAGAGGCGTTTCTGATAACCGTCACAGCTAACATTCTGATTACGGACGAGACAGTAACTTTACTGATTATTTTGTGATAGCATTATTGGCGCAGTCAGGCCAGAGAACAGTTCTATCAGATCCACCAATGTCGCTAACTCTGCACACGTCCACAAATTCCAGTTCATTGATCTTTTGGTTGCAACATGGTCTTTACTCTTCTTACTTTTCAACTGTTACATTCTATTAGATCATAGGTCATGTGGTGTGCAATGTGTTGTCACCAGAAATGTTGTTACACTGCAATTTAGAAAGTACTTGGAATGACAGATTATATATTTTCAGCTCAAGGAAAAAATAATCTTAAAAAATGTTAAACAAGAAGGGTCATGGGATGTATTTACATCTCTAGAAATAGAAAAGGAGAAGGCTCCACCTGGTCTGTGCTTGTGAAAAAAATAACATTGTAAAAATTGTAAATAAAAAAAATAAAAAATGTGTCCAAACATACTTGGGTGGCCCGCCCAAGTAAACCCTATATGTGTGAAACACTGATAGCCATTTAAGGACACGTGGAGCTCTGTGCAGTTTGAGCCTATACTCTGAGCATCTATCTCTCGTGCCAGTTGCAGTTTGCCCCAGGGTAGTTTGATGGGAAGAATTGCCAATAGCCTTCTTGGATGTTGCTCCTTTTCAAATGCCTGTTGCCGGGCTAACTTTGGTTTTCATGTTGCTTATTTGGTTTGATCTTTGCTTTACAATTCCACATAGAGCGTTTGCATCATGGCTGAAGTGTTTTTAAATGTGTAGAACTGAGCCTGGTCAGTGAAAAGCCTGCAGGTCCTTGTGTTCTCCTTGTCGCCTGGCCTCCACCCCCTAGAGCTCTCCTCTCCTGTGCTCCAACCCTGCTCTCTGGTAGCAGTAAACACACAGGATGTCATCCAAACAACCAGTCTCCAGTGTTACTCTCCTACTTGTGTCCAAGAGTTCTGCTCAAGGCGAAATCGTGATCGCATATGCAAATCATGATTAACCGAACCAAAGTTTTTTATGTTTTATGTTTTTTTTTTTTGTTATAATTTTGTTGTTATAAAATAAATTATAATTTTAGCATTACAATGATCAGCAGTTATTTATTATCCTGTGACAGCCAAAAGGCTTCGTTTGGTAAAACAAAAATGCCTTTCAATACATTTAACTCTAATAAGAATAAGGAAAACGGCTTGGCAAAAATTGCAGATCGGCGAGTCCGCTAGATGAAATCCAGTTGGATGTGTGAGGTTAGTAGCCAGCCGCAGATGAATAGGGAGGGGAGGCAAGGGAGGGGAGGCAAGGAAAGGGAAATGTGCCTAAAGGAGGGTGGGATATAAGAGCAGAGGGACTTTGAGGCACAGGTGTATTTGACAAGAGGAATGGTCTTGAAGTGAATGAGGTTTTTTTTAGATTGTTCTTTGTCATAAAACGGAATGAAGGTGACTACTGTTCTTGGAGTGCCTCTTTTTGGAGGCTGTTGAGTTTGAGTCCCCCTCCTCCCCCCTCCCTCCTCCATCCATGTGCTTGTGTCCCTGCAGCGTGGAGATCGGTGAGAGTGTGAGAGGGGAGGATGTCTACATCGTTCAAAGCGGCTGCGGCGAGATAAACGACAACCTGATGGAGCTTCTCATCATGATCAACGCCTGCAAGATCGCCTCGGCGTCCCGCGTGACCGCCGTCATCCCCTGCTTCCCCTACGCCCGCCAGGACAAGAAGGACAAGGTGGGGGTGAGGGATATCGATCTAGTTACTTTACCCACTCCGACCCCATTCCACTTCCTGCAGTGAGGCTGAAGTCAAAATGGACTGAAACATAGATTTGGGGCTATGTTGAAGGGGGCAAAATAAGAGGTTCAATATTTTGAGGTGGAGAAAAAAAAAAAAAGTGGATTGAGAGGACTGAAATTTAGTAATGTGAGGTGGATGTTTCCAAATTTGGCTTCAGCCATACTCAACATCATTCCCACAATGCTTCTCACAATCGTGCATGGTCATTTAAAATATTAAAAAACAAAAATAATATTCATATATTTTGATAATGTTGTGTGTCTTTGGAAGCTGATTCACAACCTTAATTTTCAGTGCATCACATTCAGAAACGAAATTTTTTTCAATTAGGGGCCGAACACCGAAGTTGCTATTTTGGTTACTATTCTCCTCCCACCACCTTTGCCAACTGTCCA
This sequence comes from Ilyophis sp. 1 JC-2022, assembly GCA_022702515.1. Lineage (NCBI taxonomy): Eukaryota > Metazoa > Chordata > Actinopteri > Anguilliformes > Synaphobranchidae > Ilyophis > Ilyophis sp. 1 JC-2022. The sequence continues at coordinate 28,639,537 of CM040397.1, forward strand.
GCATGTCTATATGCAGAGTTGAGTTGGTAATTACATATTACTAGTTATTTTTTTATTTTTTTATTTTTTAAAAGGAAAGAGTTTTACTTTACAATTAAGGTACAGCGTTATATTACTTGTTATATTACTGTATTACTATACAAAATATGTTGTAGATTGTTTTACAAAACGATTGAAAAATGTATCACCTTTCCTAGCCAGTAGGCCTATAGCAACTGATAAAATAAGTCTACCCGTATTCGTTCTTGCATTCTCACAATGGTTTGCACTTTTGTTAAAATCCTCATTAGGGTGATTCACGCCAACAGTACAGTTGACAGATTAATTCAACCGACAAGACATATGGAAAATAGCCTTTTTAATTAACCTTCTTAAACATATTCGGCTTGTTTCAATTGACAATATAAACGTAGTAACAGGGCGTTCAAAATGTTGCTTTTAAAACGACATTGACAAATATGAAAAGCTAATCAAATGAAATATAGGGCTTTCACACTCAATTATTAATCGATTGGAGGGTTCTTCATAATAAATAGCCTTAGCATATCAAACGCAGCATGAAACGTAGCCTACAATATTAGGTTGAGTAATGCGTTGCTAATTTAGAAAATGTAAAGTCATATTATAACATGCATTTGTATAGTAAACGCGTTATATTACCACGTTACCCGAAAAACTAATATCATTACACTTTAGTAATGTGTTACCTCCAAAGATAACTTAGTTTTTTGTTTTGGGAGAATCAGAGAAAGTCCCCTTTCTCCCATTTGGAATGTTTGTAAAACATTTCAATGACATCTCCCCCAAAACCATGACATATCATCATCAGTCCCTTCATTCGATTGTTCCTGAGATTTTTATCTTCTAAAATTAACCAGAATTAAGTTTCTGCGTGAAAACACATGGATGCAGTAAACCAATGAATTTAAATTATTAGCACATCCAAATGTCAATTTGCAATATGCACATTTGCCCAGAAAGTAATAATTGAGTGAATAAAGGCACAAAACGTGGTATATATGTCAGGCTGCTGGGCGGCTCATCCTGTTAAGGTGTTCTTGTCGTGCATGGGCCCTTCCAGACCATGCTAGTACTCACTGGCTCTGCATTGCCCAGGGATGGGAGATTTCAGTCGGTCGGATTAACAGCATCTTCCTCTGACTCATGTCGACGGGCGCCCGGCGTGAAACCGCGCGATGTGCTAAGATGTGATGGCCGCTTTGGAGGAGAGCACGTGCTTGTCTGCGTTCTCCCAAATGGAATTCAAAGGTTGTAATGAGTGTTGCAGCGTGAGCAGGGCTGGAGAAAAGGAGGAAAAGCATTATTATGTTTTTAAATCTTAGTACACATGTAAACAGAACGTGTATTATTGCATCCAAGATTCATGAAGACTTCAAGAAACAAGGAATGCATAAATATATTTATAGTTGCCAACATTGTCCTTCTGGTTGCTAATGAAAAGTAAACTGCCCAATGGTGTAGGTTCTTAAGTTGCTGAGGATTCATTCATTTGTTTCTAAACATAGACATGTTTTTTTTTCCTTTTTATGAAAGCATTACTGCTGCGTGCCATCATTCACACAATTAATATTTAGCATCATTAATAATAAACATGCCTATGTTTAGAAACAAATTTAGCATCTTCATAATTTGGTTGAATGGTTACAAAACTTATCACACTCCTGCTATTTAATGCTGCTGCTGTTTTGCACGAGTAACAAAGCATTTAAAGTGTTGTGATAGTTATGTGAAGTTGCAAAGGCATTGAGTAGTGATATGAGGTGCCGTCTGTCTCACGGTGGCGTCTCCCTGTAGAGTCGAGCACCCATCTCCGCCAAGCTGGTGGCGAACATGCTGTCTGTGTCCGGAGCTGACCACATCATCACCATGGACCTGCATGCGTCTCAGATTCAGGTGAGGAATGAGCATGCTGTAGTCAGCCTAGGGCTCTGAATATTTCTGTATTCACGTAATCCACATTCGTGCTCGCACACACACACGCACTCGTATCTCAATCAGATTTGTTAATATTTCACAACGGCCATTATTATTGCTTTATAATTAGCACATTAGCTGCATGATAATTGACCAAAGCTATTTAAGATTTAGTTATAGATTCTTAAATTTTCTGAGGAAGCATTCTTCAAATTAAAATGTGGAGGATGTGTTTTGCTCCGCAAAGCTAATGACTGTTGTGAGGAGGACTAAGCTGATGAGATCCAATCCACAAGAGAGAAGAAAAAAAAAACGCATTCCTTTCGGCGAGTGTTGCGAGAGCACTACCTAGCTGGTAGGTGGCGGATTCGCCATTCGCCTTTGGTCTCTGACAGCCCGCTGCTGGGTTTTTTTCCCGCAGGGTTTCTTTGACATCCCGGTGGACAATTTGTACGCAGAGCCCGCCGTGCTCAAGTGGATTAAGGAGAACATTCCAGAGTGGAAGAACTGCACCATCGTGTCCCCGGATGCTGGAGGAGCCAAGAGGTGACGGAGAAAGACACTGCTTGTGGGATGGAGGGTTACCCTGCGCCCTGCACAGAGCTCTCATCATGTTGCGTTTTTCGGTTGTGTTGAACACACAAAGAAAGTTACATTTCGAGTATTAGGATTCAAATGCTCCACCATATGCATTTATATTGGGTTCCCAGGCAGCATGTTTGCAGTGGAGAAAATGAGGCTATTGTGGAATGTTGGCACAGCCACTACTCCGACTTCAGTCCATGTACATCTGTCCTGCAACTGCTGTGAAAGAAGAAAAGGCCAAATGATTCAGTGACCTTGATTATGTTCTATTTTCTCTTATAAAGAGCACATAATCTGGTTCATAAAATGTGCTGAATGCACAATGTAAACTACTTTTTGTATGCACTGTGAATGCTCTGGATACTGTCCCTGAGCTGAACCCCAGTGTTGCTCTCACGCAGAGTCACCTCCATCGCCGACCGCCTGAACGTCGACTTCGCCCTCATCCACAAGGAGAGGAAGAAGGCCAATGAGGTTGACCGCATGGTTCTTGTTGGGGATGTGAAGGACCGGGTTGCCATCTTAGTCGATGACATGGCTGACACCTGTGGCACCATCTGCCATGCAGCTGACAAGTAAGCCCCTCCCACTGAGTAACGCTGCCCCCACACCCCTCCGTAAATGTATCTGGCATGTTGTTTACACATCACACAAGTTCAGAGGGTGTTTGTTTTTTGTTGTTTGTTTTTTTAAACACTGTTTTTGTGACTTGTGCAAAACAATTTCTTGTTTCATGTACCGTTTCACTGCTGATTATTACTCGAGAAATAAATGCAGTTTTGAGCAATGATGTTCTGTATTGAAAAAGTTAATAGAAGCTCCTAAAGGTTTCGTTTCGGTATTTTTCCCCATTCCCTTTTTGCCCATGCTTGGATGAAGTCTCACTAATCATACAAATGTGGCATTTTGAAAACCTTTTGCAATGCATCAAGAAGTATTTGAATGCAGTCATTTTGGACCAGGGCTGCGGTCCAATCCATTAAATGTTCTGCCATTGCAAACTTGCAAATTTTCCTCAGGACGATGTGACGCAGCACCAAAACACCATGATAGGACAATTGAACTGATGGGGAGGAGCAAGGGAGGAGCAAGGGAGGCAGTGAAATTATTTTTGAATTGGAACACACTTGCACTTGGAATTTCTCCAGAGCCAGAGATGCCAGCAGACTATCGACAAATTAGCTTGTGCAAAATTGTCCAATAAATTGCATGAGATGGCAAGCTTCAACCAATATCTCAGTGTTTATTCTGGCAAAAAAGCAGAAACTAGAAAATGATAATCAATTAATTGTTAGATAGCACTTTAATATACCTCATAAGCAGGAATGGGGAATAATACACTTATGTTACAAAATGCCGCCCAATCAAATATATTAATAAACTACAATGAAATTGCTTTGCAGGTGGCACAGAATTATAAAACATAAAGAGGTGAGCAAAATGTATTTGTAATATTGCCCATGCTAAAAAGCTTACACAAGTTAATTTTCTGGATACTCGCTGAACTGTAACAAGCTGATTATGTAGCTATAGTTATCATTAACTAGCCTGAAATAATCATTCTAAAACTTCCCAGTAGGCTATAACATGAAACTATTCGCTGGAGATAAGTTTTAAAGCGGTTTTATTATAGCACTAAATCAATGTTATTTCCTAATACATTTTTCAGTCGAAATTTCTGAAACAGGAAGTTTGGGGTTAGAGTAAAGCATTTTGGGCAATTTTGCTCCCCGAAGTCTGCAGTCTTGCAGACTCATTCCCTTGAGCCAAGTCGAGGGTCTAATTTAACATGGACCACACTCGGCAAGGGCAACATCTGGTTCCTAAAGGGTTTCCCCTAAGTGGTAGTGGGGAGTGGAAGTGTAGGAGGGCAGAACATTTAACGGATTGGACAGCAGCCCAGGGCTTGAGGACCCCTTCATGCACTGCAGCCATTTTCAGAATGAGCCTAAACTTTGCTATCTCTGAACTCCCAGGCTTTTATCGGCTGGAGCCACTAAGGTGTACGCCATCCTCACCCATGGCATCTTCTCCGGGCCGGCGATCTCTCGCATCAACAATGCCTGCTTTGAGGCTGTGGTTGTCACCAACACCATCCCACAGGAGGAGAAGATGAAGCACTGTCCTAAAATACAGGTAAGAGTTTATGCTGTGCAGCACAGCAGTGACTACTAGTGTCACACAGATGTATTTGACAAGAGGAAAGGTCTTGAAGGTAATGAGGTTTTTCTACAATAATTACATAATTCAATGTGGTGTATCGCCATTATTTGCTTGAATTTTACCTGATGCAGTAGTAGTAAACATCCAAACTTCAGAGGCTGCGTGAAATGCTTCCCGGGGAAAAAAACGTCACCACTGTTATCTATTGGGTGTTGATAAGACGGCCAATCAGTAACATGTTGTTTCGGTTCCATGTGATGGCGCATCACATGGAAAGGCGCATCACATGATCACATGGCTGTACGACCTTGCTGCTGATTGGCCGTGGGACCTAACCGAGGTTCTTGTGGTGTGGGACAAATTTACAGTGCTATAGGTCTCTGGTATTCAAATCACAGTCCTCGAGGTAGGAGAACTGCTGGTTTTCCACCCTCTTTTTACCTGGGAGTCGTGTGTGAAGACAGTCTCGTCAATCAGCAGCACTAAAAGTAATTTCCTGGGAGAAAGAAAACCAGGGCCAGATTTGGATTTGAGGTCTGGATTTGAATATCCATGCTACAGGTAGTGAAATAAGAACGCTATGGGACTAAAAAGGCTTTTTATTTATTAATCGTAAAACCGTTGACTTCTAAATCACAGGCGCTCTAAGCAAAGTGCTAAACTTTGGTAAAATCAGTCTCCCTTCTATTGCAGCCAAGCAAATTACATTTACATTGCAAACAATCAGGCAACCACTGTGCTTGCCTTTGCCTAAATTTGACTCACTCAACAGTATTTAACAGCGCTATGCAGTGAATGATGGCAGGCAGCAGAATAAAGCGCCAGCTGCTGTGGGCACACCATCAAGTGTGGTAAATTCAAAGTCACCTTTTAGTCCTGAGGGCAAATCAGGCATTTGGAAGACACTTTCTGAAGTTCAGCTCAAAGCAGTTCTGTTACATAGTAGTGAACACGACTGCCATTTTCATATCAATTATAATTTTTTTGATCTGTGTATTTGTCATTTCTCCCACGTTTATTTAATTTATTTATTTTAAACAGAAGCTTTTCTATGCTATTTAGCATCCGATTATTTATTCTGCAGGGATAATTGTAACGGTGCGGAATTTTGGCAGCAGCAGAGCAGTGGTAATTCAGATGTCTGTATGATTATTATTTTAGTTAAGTCTTGGTATTGATTGTTTTCCTCCCTGCAGGTGATTGACATCTCCATGATCCTGGCCGAGGCCATCCGCAGGACTCACAATGGCGAATCTGTCTCCTATCTCTTCAGCCACGTACCCTTGTAACACTTCCCTCTCCAGCAGAGAGGCTAAGCCCCACCCTGCCCCCTGCTGCTCGACTGAAAGAGGAGGACTTGCCCCCAACGACGCCATTTCTGCCTCCTGTCCTCTCCACCCACCCTGGTTCAAGCCTTCATCATGCCTGAGGTTCCGGTTTAGAAGGGCTTGCGAACCACCCCCCATCCTGGTTCCCTGGGATATCTCCCTCCCCACTACTAGAATTTGGAGCTTTATGCCCCACCTCAACTGCCATATCCCAAGGTCATATTCTGTTACATTGAAGGTCAACTTGCTTTAATGCTGATTTCAGTTGTCTAGAATTTTTACATTTTTTTATTTGTGTGCATTTTTCAGGTTGTTCTAAAGATAGTACTCAGCAACATATGGCCTAAGATTGAGCTGTAGTTCACAGTATGCTGAAGTGCCAGTTAGAGAGTTAGTGTTTGCTTTAAAGACATGGATCAAAGTGGAGAGGGTTTGTTTTTTAGATCTCTGCCATCCTGTCTCTGAACCTGAGGCTTTCGCTCAAGGTCTTCACAGGCTGGAGCTTTCTTTAAAAAAAGACCTTATCTGCTTTTTTTATTACATTTTGAACGGAATTAATGAACTTCATTATAAATTTATTTTTAAGGAGAGACTTTAGTCCATTTTTTTCTAATCAAGTCATGTATGTGCTACATTCAGGCTTTTGCTAGTCTATCTGTTAGTTACTGCAAAGCGCACCATGGCTTTTCTTGCGTGTTTAGACCTCAGGGAGGCGTTAAGTAGTTGTCAGTATTCTAGCTGTCCCTATGCTAGTCTTGGTTGACCCCAATCCATGCCATAGCTTGTTTTGCTGCTTTAGATTTTTAAGTGCATGATATGATACTGTGACATTAAATCAGATGTTCAAAATTATCTTTTAATGGCTTGTCCTTTCTGTGGTAATACATGACAACCCAACACATGTGGCACTATTGGGAAAGTTCCACGCCAGACTATTGTGCAGAGCAGACTATTTGGAACGGATAAAGATGATCCTAAACATCAAACCCTGCGATTTTGTGGTACCTTCCGCCTCCCCATCAACAGTCTGTCCTCAGAGCTGTGCTGATGCACAGGAATATGATGTGAATGCGCTCACAAAGGGCCAATACAGCAGCAGTATGCACGTGCCATTGGAGAGCTCCAGGAGTTACCATATCCTTTTATTTTATCTCCTTCTCTGCTTCTCTTCTTCTCTGGTTAAGTGTAAATGAAACTTGCAGAAGCTGTTGTAGAGACGCCTGCAGCGAAAACAAAGATGCCTTAAAGTGTCAGATGTGCAGAACTGTGAAACTGTGACCTCCTGAAATTTAGTAGGTTGGAGGGGGTAGGCTCCCGGTGTACATGTCTGTACCTCTGCCTCCTTGACCTGAGAATGTACTGCCTGTGAAAACGGAACAATAAAGTTATCTCTAGTGTCAAACCTGGTCTGCTCTTTATCTCTCAGCCAAGTTCAACAAGATATCGAGCTCTTATGTGCCATTTTCATAATGGTGAGCGCAAGTTTACATAATCTTTATATGTTTATTTATCCTTTATTTATCTAGGAGATGGCCCTATTCAGACTTCCATCTCTTTTTCAAGGGGGACCTGGCCAAGAAAGCAGTTTGCACCCGCACAAATACACAAGCATACAACAAGACCGCATTAAAAATGACAGTCAAGTAAAACCGTGATTGTGTACACTTTTCAAGCATGGAAAAATGTTGTACACTTCAGTTACTGTTCTAAAAAAATTAACATTTGAACTTCACAAATGGCATTATCCTAGGTCTAATTGTATCTGTTCCTGTAACGCTCCAATGCCAAGGTAATGCCATAATTAAAAGCTGTCTTACCAAGGTCAGAGCATCATGACATGACAACAGGCATGTTGAAGCAAAGCAGATAAAGCAGGGGAGGCACTGGTCTGGGAATTGTCCTGGGTCAGGGAAGGCCAGGAATCTCAGGAATCTCGCCCGGCAGCCCTGCTATGAGTAATTAGAACTAAAAAAATCTAAAAAGCTTGCTGTGAAAAGTATTGATATCAAAATGAAGCCAAGTTACAACAAACAATATCTTAGCTCATGCAAATTAAACTAGCTCTATTCCAAAGCAATGCTACCCAATATTTCATAAATTATTTAATGTCACTTGGCCCTGTGTTTTTTTCATCTTACCATCCGAAAAGAATGTGGTCTACTTCATTCTATGTAGAAGCAGTGTCACTCGGGCACCCTTATGTCTGTGACCAACTAAATGGTTCCACTAAAAAATGTGAAAATTATGACAAGTGGCAGATAACAACCAAGATGCATAGAAGGGCCATAATAAATAGTTAACATAACAAAGACAAATGCTACCTTTGCATCTTCATATAGCCTGACAAAAATTAATTGCACAGAATCTCCATATCAATCATAAATTGAGCATCATACAGTGAGTGTACACAACACTTATAACACTATGGTATAGGTATGGGGGAATTCTCAGCTCTTCTGACAGCCATATTGACTGATTTATTCCAGACTGAAGTAGGAATGTGATTGCTATCCTCTGGTAGAGGAGATATAGCCACGTCCCTTCTGTGGCTATGATATGAACCACATTACCAATGAATAGCAAAACAGTTCAGCTGAATATATGAAGGCTCAACGCGCATTGTCTCGATCAGAGAAGAAGCCATTAACACTGGCCAAATTATTTGACAAGATAACCACAGACACGTTCCGATTCTCCACGATCCGTCATTGATAAAAAATAATTGAACGCAGATGATGCGATCTCTCTTTCTAGGGCTCTGGGCTATTCGTATTTTGTTTATTATTTGGTCGCCGAGTCTGGATTGCAGATCTGAAGAGGCAGCAACATTACTTGACTAAAATCATAAAAACGTGGCTCAGCTGTGACGAACGGAAGAGAGTTTTTTGCCGGTTGCTTGATTGATGTGGGATATGGTCCAATCAACAAGAGCCTGTTAAAATAACCCTTCCAATGGTTATTCTAGAAAGGGGTGGAATCCTAAAACAATGCAAGTCGCGGAACGCATATCCAATGATATCAGGACAGGTGGAAATAAATAACGAGTAGCCTACTGACTATCCTGCAAACTGAAACTAAAATAATGTGGCAATCTAGTATTTTGTGATTAATTTGATTCATTTTTAGTTTAGGGATACAATTCAGGGGGATAGTCTTTGGTTCATTTATTTATTTAACTGTTGCAAATATATGGAGCTTAATGGTTTAGGCTATTGTTAAATTAAACCACAGTTACAGATTACATAACTATTGGTTTACAGTAGTCTAGGCTACTGTTCCTGTGCGAAGACGCCGCAGGTAGGCTAACGAATCGTCTTTTCACCCAACTACAATAGGCCTATAAGATGATAGGATGAGGTCACTCTTTGCTCGGTAGGCTACTTGGTTATCTAATTTACAAATTCAATGTAGGCTTTTTTCTGTAGGCTAGACGTAGGCTAACTATCAGTTTATGTTTGAAATCAGCAATATCTGGCTACAAGAGTGAACCTGATTTTCCGCAGGGCCTATAGCTAGCTACACAGGCTATGATTCCACTTTAGATTTAGTAAATAAACTATAATATTATTAGGCAAAAGGTGATGTGTCACTTGGCGTGGAAGGAAATTTTATATCGCGGGTAGACTATTCACGTGGTAGGCTACGCTAACGTAATTCTCAGGACTGGACAATGTTTTAACGTGCGTTTTGCCTAAACCATGTAAGATGGTGCGCTCCTTTCTCATAACGTTACGTAGATTGGCTATAGAATATAAGTAGCCTCAAGTAAAGACACGTCAGCACGATCGAGTTCAATAGGCTACTTTTCCTTATTATAATTTTTCGAGTTATTTTTTTGGGATGGTCATTCATTATACTTGCTTGTGTTCATCAAAGAGCCCTCAAAAAATGATTCACACCGTAGCCTGCAGACAGCTAAGTTACATACGGACGAACAAAAAAGATTGTACCAAATCAGTGATTCCCAATCTAGCTACCCTAGTTATGCTATTTTTGTTCCAATCACAATTGCCAACCATCCCTCGTTTTATATAATTATTTGCAATATAGCACAATAAGCACAATGTCAACATGGGACTTTTATTCTTCGTGTCATGCATAGCTATTTCTGACATAATGTGGCTTAAAAGGATAAATCATCCCTCTAAACATGAAAAGCCCCTAATTAATAAAAATCATCAGCTTGTTAAAAAACCAACATACACAGGGGTACTCCAGGACCGAGTTTGGGAACCACTGTACCAAATAAATGATGATGAGCTAACGTTATATTTGAATTCTCAGACGTGGAAAATACTCTCTTTCGACAATGATTCAGTGGAATCGACAAAAATAATACTATTTTCAACAAAAAAAATAAGGATCACAAATGGTCTATTTATTTCTTTATTTTATTTGGGGGGGGGGCGGGTTATATATGTAATATTATCTAGTTTGTGATTTGTGGTGTGATTTCTGATTTTAAAGGTGTCTGCGTACACTCTCAAAAAAAATGTATGAGAAGTACTGAAAATGTACACATGTTTATCACTTGGGTGGTACCCTATAGGTACATAATATTGTACCCCTAGCCAGCAATACATAATTAGTTTGTACCTATTTTGCTTGAAAAGGTACTCATTAGTACCCAAATAAAACATTATTGTACTTACAAGATACATTTGGGAAAGCAGAACAATGTCCCTCCACTGTACATTTATTTCTGAGAGTGTACCTCTGTACATTTCAGGAAGCTGCACTGTCTCTCCAGCAGGGTGGTGCTGTGCCTCATCAGGGAGAAAGATGCGAAGTAGTAGTGGAGACAGCAGTGAGCGGCTCACTAGCCGTGACCTGTTTGCCTGGTCCCACAGCTACTTGCACGGCGGCACCTCTAGCCTGCTGTCTACGCTGACTACGCTACTCACGTTCCCCGTCTACAAGACTGTGTTCCGCCAGCAGCTGCACAACACCCTGGTCCGCGAGACCGTGGCCCAGCTGTACAAGGAAGGTCCTCGTAAGCTCTACAGGGGGGTGGTTCCCCCCTTGCTGGTGAAGACATTGCATGGGACCCTGCTCTTCGGTCTCCAGGACACATTTCTGCACCAGCTGTCACCGCAGGCCGGAGGCTCTGTCCCCCGCATTGCCCTGCAGGTCCTAGCTGGCATAGGGACGGGGGTCGTGGAGGCCCTGGTGTTCACGCCCTTCGAGCGCGTGCAGAACGTATTGCAGAATGCGGGGAACGACCGCAGCTTGCCCACCCTCCGTAGCGTGCTGCAGTGTCTCCGCGGCGAGAGCCTGGCCACTGGCTTCTACAGGGCCGCGATGCCCGTGCTAGCCCGTAACGCCATAGGCAACAGCCTTTACTTCGGGCTAAAGGACCCTGTGCGGGACGCTCTCCGGGAGCGGGGGCTGTCACCCGGGACGTCCTCATTCGTGTCAGGGATGATCAATGCCATGGCCATAAGCCTGCCTCTATACCCGCTCTCAGTACTGGTGGCAAACATGCAGGCACAGGTCGGGGGGGTGGGGGGAGGGACGAGGCAATGCTGGGCGGCACTGTGGGAGTCCCGGCAGCGCAGCATCAGCCTGCTGTATCGAGGAGGCTCTCTTGTCATCCTGCGCTCCTGCCTTACTTGGGGTATCACCACCGCCATCTACGACCGACTGGAGAGACACAGCAGTTAAGGGAAAAGGAGAAAGGAGGATAACCCCCCACCCCCATCCCTTCAGTCTGGGGTGATCACATGCCACCTATCAGTCCTGTCTTTGATGTAGCCTACCTATCACTGTGTCACCCAGTATCAATGGTCTGATAATCTTGTCAATGTAGGAAGGACCTACTCTCAAATCTAGTTCTTAAAAATGGCATGTTTCTCACATTAGATCATGTTTATTTGTTGTGGATAGATTGCTTTGCACAAAAATAAGATTTTTTTTCAAGTCAGGGGACTTCCTCTTTATTCTTCTGGTTTTAAGAATTCTAGATTATACATACTATCACTGCCATTTTTATATGTTGCGCTCTGGAAGTGCCTTAAAATTGATTCTCTCAGGTTTTTTTAAATTCAGTGCTTCTGCTCATTGCTGATTTTAATTAGGTGGCATCTGATTATTTATTTATTTAATTATTCATTGTTTGTAAATAAAAATCCATGTATTCTTAAGAGTTTTATTTGGGGGTATCTCTTACCAAGTGTAGAAGTTTTTGCTGTCACCTATCCAGTTTATGTACTGCGCACTACCTTTTTATTTGGTGTAAAAATAGATAGCTTTCAGAATAAAAAAACCTTTTATTTTTTATTGAACCAAATATGACTAGGGGTTTTCTACATTACTTACACATATCATTGGAATTATGTCTGTATTCTATGCAGTGTTTTTCCAGAGTCGACCAGTAGAGGATACTGCTGTACACATGCTGTATAATGCTGTATACTGCTAAACTACAATGTTCAATGCACCCGTGTATGTACTGTATTGTTATATGTTTCTATTACATTTTACTTTTTAGCTTTAGGCAATTGTTATCACGTTATAAAGGTTGTGTAAAAGTATGAAGATAAACATTTGGTACACAATACTGTGTACCAAATCTGAATTTTCAGCTAAATGCATCTGATAAATGCCTAAATGTAATTTAACTTTTTCGGGAGTGTGAATTCCTCTCATATTTTGTTAATCAAATGTTTCCTGCAGGCAACACATATGTGCTATGCATATATTGTATTACAGTAGTGGTGAATGTCTTGAGAGAATTGATCTACTTGTACACACTTACAATGATACACTTGAATTCTTGATGTAGCCTATAGATTGTAGTAACACTACATGTAGTCATTTTTCAGATGCATTTAGCAGCAAATTCAGATTGGGTTTTTTTTTTTCTAAAATAATTCAGCATTCAATGAACACAGTCAGTATATAAGGTACAGTAGTATGTCAGGATACAAACTGAACATACAGAAATCAGAAGCTATGGCTCTGGGGGATCCAGTCTCGTCAAGATTAAAAAGTCAGTTTAAATGGAAATGGGACCAAGAGAAAATCAAGTATTTAGGCATTGTCATCACCAAGAAGTTAGAAAACCTATTTAAACAGAACTTTGAAAATGTAGAGTCAAAGCTTAGAGAAGATCTGCTACCACTAACACTGGCTGGTAAAGTTGATGTGATTAGAATGAATGTACTTCCATGCTTTTTATTTCTGTTTCAGATGCTCCCGTTAGTAATTAAGACTGTTACTTTTAAAAACTGGGATACAATGTTTACTAGATTTTTGTGGCATGGTGATACAGTTAGGATCAAACTTAAAACGCTTAAATTGTCTAAAGAAAAAGGAGGGCTTGCCCTACCTGATCTTAAAAAGTATTACCTGGCAGCACAAGGACAGTTTATTCAAACCTGTATGCAAGAAAAATCTACCGCTAAATGGAGATCTATGGAAACAAATTTAGTGGGAAATCAACCCACAACCATAGCTTTAGGAACAAAAAGAAATGCTTCAAAAAAGACAGAGAATATTTGGGTGAACAACGCTTTAAAAAGATGGAATAAAATATGTGTAATATTAAAACTTGACGAGGATCTGATAGCCCTGAGGGAGATCAAACGAGACCCAGAATTCATACCTAATAAAATAGACAAAACATTTCATAGGTGGAAACAGAAAGGCAAAAAAAAATTATTTGGAAAATTTATGAATGAAGATGGATTTGTTTCTTTTGAGAAACTTTCCAAAAAATACATAATTCCCCACTCCCATTTCTTTCGCTACCTTCAAGTTAGAAGCTATATGGGAAACAGTCAGATGCAGAATAAAACGATCAATGATTTACGCCCTCTAGTCAAGTTTATTTTTTTAAATCTAAGTCTGAGTAGAAATAAAGGCCAAAATGTTGTACTTTATGACACCAGTGCAACAGGCCAAATATGATAATGCTATTACCTGGAGAAACTGTGGGGATTACCTTGCCAACCTATCTCATATTTTATGGTTCTGCCCAATGTTAAAATCATTTTGGGAAACAATACACAAGGAAATTCAGATGGTAATAAAAGTACTTCCAACTGGACGTTAGGTATTATCTTCTCGGTATGACTCCGTCACAACTAGAAGAAAAAGAGAAATATTTGGCAAGAATTTTCAGAATAACTGCATTGAAAGTAATTACATGTAATTGGCATCAAATATGCAAACCAAAAATACATAAATGGAGGGATTTGAACAACCAAGTGTATATTATGGAAAGAATAACATACATAATTAGAGATCAAAGACACATTGTTGATAACGGATGAAGAAAATGGATTGAATATTGCAGTCATATGAATTATGTGTATATTTAAATGTGTAATTAAATGTATATGGATGGATATGTGGGTACAAGTATGTATATATACTATATGTATATATACTATATGTACTGTATATGTGTATGTGTATGTTCGAGAATATATAGAGGTGCATGTAAAAATATCTTCATGTGTTTTTCAATATACATTTGCGTGTATATGTAGATGTACAAGTACTTATACATGATTACAAATGCACATGTATATGAACTAATAATTACGCACTTTAATTTAAATATTAAATAATGTAAAACAATATTTAAAATTTATTTTAAAGCCAGTTGTTACTACCAATTAATCGAGTTTAAACTGCCACAATGTAATTATACATGTACTCTAATGTCATTATATGATCTTTACTCGTATTTATTTATTAATTATTTTTATTTTTATGTGTGTATGTTTGTTTTGCCTTATTTTGTTTTCTTTTTGTTGTTTTTTTCTTCTTATTTACAGTCATATTCTAAGTCTATGAATTGTTTGTCTTAAAAAAAAAGATTACATTACTGTCTACTTGCCTGACATAGACAATGTACAGCTATAAATGAAATGTAAAAATGAAAAGTATCAAAAACATTTTTTGTTAATTTTTTTTTTTTTAATTCAGCATTGTAACCTATTAAACAATGTTACCAGGATGCAGTAAGGGAAACATATCTGTCAAATGGACTGTTCATATGAGTTAGGCACGAAATGTATGCATTTGGAATGTTGCCTGGTTATTTCAGTTTATTTAGTATTTTATTCAAATGTTTTAAATATATTCAGAAAAGCAGTGGTATGCCAAGCTATGGCCATGGGGTGGCAATGGCGTATCACATAAAGTAGCTAACAACCTCATGTTTAATAAGACAACTGCGCAATTTCAATTACATTTTATGAACTTTTAAATGAATTAACACTTCGTTTAACTGAATCTTATGCAATAAATATGTGCAAGATATATGTGAGTTGTGATTTTAAAATAGGATGACACCTTTAATGTGCTCAAAATGATAGGCTTTATAATTTGAAGGACTTTAGGTCTGGCCAATCATATACATGATAGGGCGTGATTGGACCAATGGCTGAGTATGGGTTGATACCTAAGTTAAGGTGGTGTAGGGTGTGCCATACTATTTAAACGGCTTGCCTGTGACGAATGTTTCAGAAGTATCACTAAGACGGAATTTATTGTCCATTCGTGAGTTGAGAATCCCAGGTAGGTAGCCTATCACAAAAATAAAATGTTTCCGATATGGGCAAGTTGCTACTTTAATTAGCCTAGATGATTTAAGTTATTTCAATTGCATGCATACGTCCTGCGTATTTATACACTGAATACATTGTATAGTTAAGGTTTTATTAGGCTACCATTTGTATGACTGTTTTGTATGCGCGATATGAAAAATGTAACTTATAGCTAGTTGGTTAATGTGGCAATCGCAACTGTTTATCCACGTGTTATGTTGATAGCATACGTAGTTACTATGTTTTCACGCTACCGCTTAGTTAATTCTTTTGTGCGAAGTAGGCTAGGTGGAATTTTTGTCGTGGGTGCTCTCATTGGGGCTGTTTTTTTATGTGGATCGTCACGTTAGTTGAACGTAGGCCTATAGCTTTTCCCAAAAAATACTTCAAAGCATTATGGTTGAAATGTGTAGGCCTATATTTCTTTCTCCTTTCTGTTCGTCCGTTACTCTCGTGAAGAAGGTAGCCTATAAACCTGTCTTATCTGCCTATCTAATTTATCACGCATTCCTCAGCAGACTGTCTGCCTAAAACGCACTCTCGTGTAGAGTTGGGGCCAGGGAGTGCCTGCTGCCGCACCTGCAGGCAAAGAGGGCTGATCCTCCCCTTTGATTGCGCAACTGTCTGTAGCTGTTCCCCAGAAGTCGAGTCCTTTCTGGAGCAGCTCCAGTTTCCATTGTAGGATAAGGATTTTAGATAACAGAAATAATGTGACATTGTTGAGAAAGGGGGGGACGTGCTATTCGCAATGAGCTGGGGTCATTATTATAGCATGTGCAATTATATTGCATTTATTTCTAGATAATCAATGTACCATTTTCAGTTTGTATGAAACTTGATAACTTTTATAAAATCTTACAATAGGTATGATGCCACACCCATTGGTGGAGGTTTTATTTGAACTTCAGGGAGACACACTGCTGGACCACCTAGCCTTGTGTAGTCGAACATTGAGTCTCACAAGCATAATAGGTAGTATAGCAATTAATTAAAATGAAAATATTGTGGCAACATGTTTCCCTGTCGACCCCAAAATCTACACGTATGGTTCCACCCATTGTGAAATTCTACAAGGATATTGTTGGAACATTATATGTTGGAACTAGGGCCCATCCCAGGCGACCAGAAGTGTTACGTAACAGTTGAGGGGCTGGGCTTTTGACCCAGATGTTGCAGGTTCACTTCCCAGGAGGGAGGATGCCTTTGTAACCTTGAGCTATAGGTGCTATTCTCCTGTTAAATATCTAAATGTAGAAGCTGCATGGGTGATGGGAATTCTATAAGCTGCCCTGGATAAAGGCATCTGCTGAGCAGTAATAAGAGAATGAAAGACTAAGAAGAAGCCTGTGTTATACGGCAGGACAGTTCCATGTGCAGAGGTCCAAATGCACTGGTGTCCCAGTGTGCACTGGTGGCGGGGGTAGAAGAGAAAATAGACTGACAATGTTTTTGTTAAAAACTTTTTGAAATAGTCAACTGAAGGTGTTGCTTTTGGAGCTGGCTGCATCCACTCTGGTAAACTGCCAAGTGGTGCAGTAGTTAACACCAGCGTGTTGGACTTTTCCAATAAGGTTCATCTCCTACAGTCGCTGGGGAAAGGAGGGGGAGCCAGATACTGAGGGCGGAGCTGGGAAAGATGGGCGGGAGGAGAAGGGAGGGTGGGGGCAATGGGGCTGCAGGACACTGGATCTCTATATACCAGGAAGCAGAAAGGAATAACAAAAAAGGTTGCCGTTGCACCCGTCATGCATAGTGCCCACTGCACAAGCCTCTGGAGGCAGTGTTTGGGATTGCTTCAATTGGTCAGGTCTAGGCTCAGCAATGTTATGCAGCAATAAAATTAAGTCAACTGAGTACCTGAATGTACTGAATGACCAGGTTGTCCTATCAATGGGTATATTCCAGGACAGCAATGCCAAGGTTCATCGGGCTCAAATTGTGAAAGAGTGGTTCAGAGCGCATGAGGAATCATTTTCACATATGAATTGTCCTGACCTTAACCCCATTGAATGTCTTTGGGATGTACTGGAGAAGACTTTACGGAGTGGTTCATCTCTCCCGTCGTCAATACAAGATCTCGGCCAAAAATTTATGCAACTCTAGACGGAAATAAATATTGTGACGTTGCATGAGGTTGTCGAAAAAGGTTGCCATGACGAATGCGCGCCATAATCAAAGCTAAAGGCGGTCCAACAAAATATTAGTGTGCAACTTTTTTTTTGTCCAGGTAGTGTACAATTTGATGTGAGGTCTAGCCCCAATTTCTTTAAAATAACATGGCTGTACAACAAGCATGTAGACTGCAAGTGCAAGTTTTAAGAGTGCAAATAATGGGTTCCTTCTGTTGTAATGAGCCAAGACTGAGCAAATGTCAAATCAGTCTTAAGAGTTTGAGAAGAATACTTTGGCCTTCCTGCCATGTTGCTGTTCTCATTGACATCAGTACAGCCAGTTAGTGGGTTTGAATTTCTCACTGACAGTTGCAGTCTTATTAATAATAATATTATTATTATTATTATATAGTACCTCTCAACTTGCTTTACAGTAAAGGGTGGGATTCACCATAACCACCACCAATGTGTAGCACCCACCAGGGTAATGCACAGTAGCTATTCTGCAAATTAATTGTCACCACATATCAACTGAAGCAGAGAGGGAAAAATGAATAAACCAAGTAAACTTATAATTATAAAATGGAACAGATCACATGCTTCACATTACATTAAATTCAATTGGAAGACAGTGCTCATACAGTACTGAAGTAAAACACAGTCTTGGCCGGGTCAGTGTTTGCTGCAAAGACTGGTAGACCACCACTTGCTTTTGTGAAGTCTGCAGCTCTGCCCTGAAGAGTCTACATGAGCCATTATGACTACAATGATTTCCTTCTTGCATTAGCATTCTCTCTTTCAGTTAGTTTCTCCTGTAGCAAGTGGAGAGACTCCTGGAAATGTGCATTAAAATCTGCATCTGAGATTTAGCCTAATCATCCACAGTCCTCTTTGAAGTTCTTCTGATACAAATTGACCCATTGTGTCTTACAGCCATGAGTTGGTCCATTGTTCCTGTGGTCATGAGTCAGTTTTTTTTTGTTTTATTGGGTGTGCAGTTACTGTATCAGCAGTTCCACTGATTAGATCTCTCAAGCTCCTGAAATAGTCCCCCTATTAACATGCATTATTATTTTCAGAATTCCAGACATAAGAATTAAATTAATTGTCAGGATCCCAGTAATTTGTGTTTGTAAGGTGTCATTACTAGTCTAACATAAAAAGATTATGTAGTTATACCACTGCAATTAGATTGTTTTTTATTTGCAGGGACACTTCAAAATGGCTGACAAGAAAGCTGTGACTAAAGACGTGAAATGTTTTGACAAGAAGCAGCTAAATAAGTGTGACATTGCGGAGAAGAACACCCTTCCCACTACAGCAGGTAGATGAATTTCTTGAATGAAATTATATAATCATTGAAAGTTGAGCATACCTGCCTTGGAATTTAAATCAAATCAAACGGTTGCATCAATTTCTTGTTGTTGAATTGTACATGCTGTTCTACGTGCGTGTGTGAACACGCCTTCGGATCGAATGCCTTCCTTCATATTCTGCTAATTAAATACGTATGTTTGACAGTAGAATACTTATGATTAACTGTGCACTCACCGTACATTTCTGCCCCCACATTGCGTGCCAGGAGCAGGACTTTGTCTGGTCTTGTCACACACAGAGAGCTTAGAGTAGCTAACTCTCTTCCAGGTGCTTTGTCAACCATGATTCTTTTCAAGTACAATATGCAAAGGAGTGGCTTTGTGCTGTTCACCCACAGTACAGCATGTTCCTGCTTTACCATGCTTGCCTTCATGAAGTGCAACAATAAATATTTCAAATTTACATTTGATTTCATATATGTACTTTTGACTGCTAGTTACTGTTCTGCGGTTTAAGGAAATACAGAAAATTGGCAAACAGTGCTCCAGTGCTAACACTTTGTAGTGTTTGTTTCATGGCTGCCGCCTCCAGTAGCAGTCAAAAATACACAAAATTCCACAGATGGTTCTCGAAAACACAATGCCGACATGGTGGATTAGCTGGTTCCCTGTTGTGGCGGGAACACAGAGATAGAGGAAGTTGCCGTTTTGTCCACAAGGCGTAATGCTCGGTACATAACAAGAAGCATTCCAGTGCTTCTCATTAAGGTTTGGCACCCTGCCATTGACGTGGGTGAAATGGGGCGTGTCTGTGCTCAGGGTATATTCTCCCAGCCTGCTATGCACCCAACCTCTGTTATTCGTGCACATGATTTTTTTTCTTGTTGCTATTATAAGTTCAGTAAGAGCACAGAGCACTCTTATAACTGGGCACCCTCAGAGCACCTGAGAGGAGGCTGTGCGAAGCTGCCCTCTTAATCGACGTGGTAGTTCTTAACAGGCTGGTGCCATAAACCAATATTAATAGAGGTGACTACTGGTGCCATAAACTAATATTAATAGAGGTTTGGACTGCATCAGAGCCAGTGGATGCTACATGAGACAGGAGGGGAACCCGTATGTCAATCCTGCTGCTCATGTTTCTGTTAGATCTAGATAAACCTGTTTTAATTCATCACCCATAACTTCAGGATGGATTTGACTGATCCTGTTGTGTGTAAAGTTTTGTGCCTGTTAAGAAGATATTTATGCATACAGGATTTCATGAGGTTTAGAGGAGAATGAATACCATACTGGAGATGGGAAACTCATGACTCTACTGGAGTGTCCTGAGCCCAGTATTCCAGTCTGCACTAAACTACATGATGGTTTCCTAAACTGCAGTTGATCCTTTTTCTAGGGCTGTAATCACTGCGTCTTCCTATTTGAAGCTGATGAATCTGAGTAGGGGGCGGCACGGTGGTGCAGTGGGTAGCGCTGTCACTTCACAGAAAAAGGTACCGAGTTTGAATCCTGGCCGAGGACCTTTCTGTGTGGAGTTTGCATGTTCTCCCCGTGTCCGCGTGGGTTTTCTCCAGGTACTCCGGTTTCCTCCCACAGTCCAAAGACATGCAGGTTAGGTGAATTGGAGACTCTAAATTGCCCATTGCCCATATGAGTGTGTGAGTGAATGTGGCTGTGACTGAATATGATCACGTCACCCCTTTGAGGGCGCATATTTGAGTCGACTTCGTCACAAAGCTTTGAGTGGGCAACCTTTTCTCACAAATAAAATACCAGGATAAAACCCTTATTTCCGGGATTTGTTGAGGGGATTCAGGAGCACCCTCATCCACGCAACTGTACACTCATCCGACAATTTCGGGAAGTAAACCGTTAATTCTATCTTCATTCATAATCTACGCTTAACCATTGTCATATGTAAACTGATTGATATTCTCAGTAAAAATAAAATGACAAATATTGAAAAATATTAAAGTAAATATTACAAACTACTGACTAGTTTGGAAAGAGTTTTGCAGGATTTCTTTCGAACACTGTTTGCAAAGTGAGGAGACAGGGCACATAGTAGACAGGTGACTGAGTGGACAGGCGGCAGGGAACAGGGATCATATTCGGTCACGGACTGTGTGTCCCCTGCGATGGATTGGCGACCTGTCCAGGGTGTATTCTTGCCTCTCGCCCAATGCATGCTGGGATAGGGTTCAGCCTCCCTGCAACCCTTACCAGGAATAAGCGGGAATTTGAGTATAGCCTGTGGATTATTGAATGGAATTTTGTCAACTGTGTGGCTACAGCTGTGTCTCAGTATTGCAAAGCTTTGTTGATTTATGCACATTGGCTGACAAGATTTCAACAACCAATGTTTTAAATCTCCCTTTATTTGTTTTGTTTTTTCACTCAGTTATCGAGGAAGAGAAGAAGGTGTGTTCTGCAAATCCACCTCAGTGTTTGCATCAAGGACTGATAGACCACCACATGTTTTTGTAAAGTCTACAGCTCTGTCGTGAAGAGTCTACGGGAGCCTTTATGACTGCAATGGTTTTCTTGTCTTCCTATAAAACACCTACAAATTCTGCATTGGAAAAGTACCAGGATGTAAAGATTTCACCATGATTGTACTGCAAAGCCTGCATTCATGCAGGTGGTGGGATTGGCATTCTTTCTTTCAGTTAGTTTCTCCTGTAGCAAGTGGAGAGACTCCTGGAAATGTGCATTAAAATCTGCATATGAAATTTATCCTAATCATCCACAGTCCTCTTTGAAGTCCTTCTGATACAAATTGGCCCATTGTGTCTTACAGCCATGAGTTGGTCTGTTGTTCCTATGGTCATGAGTCTGTTCTTTGTTTTATTGGGTGTGCAGTTACTGTATCAGCACTATCAACAGTTCCACTGATTTAGATCTTTCAAGCTCCTGACTCATTGTGTGCGGGAGGCAGTAAGAACCTTAAATAGTCCCCCTATTAACATGCATTATTTTTTTTAAGGAATTCCAGACATAAGAATTAAATTAATTGGCAGGATCCCAGTCATTTGTATTTCTGAGGTGTCATTAATAGTCTAACATTGAAAAATTATGTCGTTATTCCACTGCAATTAGATGCTTTTTCTAATTTGCAGGGAATCGCAGAAAAGGCCGAAAAGACAGCTGTGGGTGTCGACGTGAAACATTTTGACAAGAAGCAGCTGAAGGTGACCAAGACAAACGAGAGGAACACCCTTCCCTCCATTGACGGTACATTAACCTGTTGAATGAAACTATAGAATCAGTGAAAGTCGAGCATGCCTGCCGTGGAATCGAACCCATATTTAATGCCTGCTGCTCATATCCCTGTGAGATCCAGCTCAACCTGTTTAAATTCATCACCTATAACTCCAGGATGGATTTGTCTGATCTTGTGTGTAAAGTGATTTGCCTGTTAAGAAGATATTTATGCATCCAGGATTTCACTAGGTTAAGAGGAGAGTGAATACCATATTAGAGATGGGAAACTCATGACCCTCTACTGGAGTGTCCTGAGCCCAGTTTTTCAGTCTGCACTAAACTAAACTATTTGAAGCTGATGAATCTGAGTAGGGGGCGGCACGGTGGTGCAGTGGGTAGCGCTGTCACCTCACAGAAAAAGGTACCGAGTTTGAATCCCGGCCGAGGACCTTTCTGTGTGGAGTTTGCATGTTCTCCCCGTGTCCGCGTGGGTTTCCTCCCACAGTCCAAAGACATGCAGGTTAGGTGAATTGGAGACTGTAAATTGCCCATAGATATGAGTATGTGAGTGAATGTGTGCCCTGCAATGGATTGGCGACCTGTCCAGGGTGTGTTCCTGCTTCTCACCCAATGCATGCTGGGTTATGCTCCCCCCGGCCCCCCCCCCCCCCCCCCCCCCCCCGTGACCCTGACCAGGAATAAGTGGGTTAGATAAAGGATGCACATTGGCTAACAAGATTTCAACAGCCACAAAAATGTATTAAATCTCTTTTTTTGTTTTTTTCACTCAGTTATCGAGGAAGAGAAGAAGGTGTGTTCTGCAAATCCACCTCAGTGTTTGCATCAAGGACTGATAGACCACCACATGTTTTTGTAAAGTCTACAGCTCTGTCGTGAAGAGTCTACGGGAGCCTTTATGACTGCAATGGTTTTCTTGTCTTCCTATAAAACACCTACAAATTCTGCATTGGAAAAGTACCAGGATGTAAAGATTTCACCATGATTGTACTGCAAAGCCTGCATTCATGCAGGTGGTGGGATTGGCATTCTCTCTTTCAGTTAGTTTCTCCTGTAGCAAGTGGAGAGACTCCTGGAAATGTGCATTAAAATCTGCATCAGAAATTTATCCTAATCATCCACAGTCCTCTTTGAAGTCCTCCTGATATAAGTTGACCCATTGTGTCTTACAGCCATGAGTTGGTCCATTGTTCCTGTGGTCATGAGTCTGTTTTTTTTGTTTTATTGGGTGTGCAGTTACTGTATCAGCACTATCAACAGTTCCACTGATTTAGATCTTTCAAGCTCCTGACTCATTGTGTGCGGGAGGCAGTAAGAACCTTAAATAATCCCCCTATTAACATGCATTATTTATTTTAAAGAATTCCAGACATAAGAATTTTATTAATTGGCAGGATCCATTACATTACATTATAGGCATTTAGCAGACGCTCTTATCCAGAGCGACTTACACAACTTCTTATTACATGTATCCATTCATACAGCTGGATATATACTGAAGCAATTCAGGTTAAGTACCTTGCTCAAGGGTACAACGGCAGTGTCCTACCTGGGAATCAAACCTGCAACCTTTCGGTTACAAGTCCAGTTCCTTAACCATTATACTACACTGCCGCTGGATCCCACTAATTAGTATTTCCAAGGTGTCATTACTAGTCTAATATTTAAAAATTATGTAGTTATTCCACTGCAATTAGGTACTTCTTTTTAATTTGCAGGGAATCGCCGAAAAGGCCGAAATAACAGCTGTGGGTGATGACGTGAAACATTTTGACAAGAATCAGCTGAAGGTGACCAAGACAGACGAGAAGAACACCCTTCCCTCCATTGAAGGTACATGAACCTGTTGAATGAAACTATAGAATCAGTGAAAGTCGAGCATGCCTGCCGTGGAATCTAACCCATATGTAATGCCTGCTGCTCATATCCCTGTGAGATCCAGCTCAACCTGTTTTAATTCATAACCCATAACTCTGGAATGAATTTGTCTGATTCTGTTGTGTGTAAAGTGATTTGCCTGTTAAGATATTTATGCATCTGGATTTCACTAGGTTAAGAGGAGAGTGAATACCATATTAGAGATGGGAAACTCATGACCCTCTACTGGAGTGTCCTGAGCCCAGTTTTTCAGTCTGCACTAAACTACATGATGGTTTTCTAAACCGCAGTCGATCCTTTTTCTAGGGCTGTAATCACTGCACCTTCCTATTTGAAGCTGATGAATCTGAGTAGGGGGCGGCACGGTGGTGCAGTGGGTAGCGCTGTCACCTCACAGAAAAAGGTACCGAGTTTGAATCCCGGCCGAGGACCTTTCTGTGTGGAGTTTGCATGTTCTCCCCGTGTCCGCGTGGGTTTCCTCCCGCAGTCCAAAGACATGCAGGTTAGGTGAATTGTGTAAATTTCCCATAGGTATGAGTATGTGAGTGAATGTCTGTGCCCTGCAATGGATTGGCGACCTGTCAGGGTGTGTCCTTGCCTCTCGTCGCCCAATGCATGCTGGGATAGCCCCCCCGCGACCCTGACCAGGAATAAGTGGGTTCGATAATGGATGCACATTGGGTGACAAGATTTCAACAGCCACAAAAATGTTTTAAATCTGCCTTTATTTGTTTTGTTTTTTCACTCAGTTATCGAGGAAGAGAAGAAGGTGTGTTCTGCAAATCCACCTCAGTGTTTGCAACAAGGACTGATAGACAACCACATGTTTTTGTAAAGTCTACAGCTCTGTCGTGAAGTCTCCGGGAGCCTTTATGACTGCAATGGTTTCCTTGTCTTCCTGTAAAACATCTACAAATTCTGCATTTGTAAAGTACCAGGATGTAAAGATTTCACCATGATTTTTTATTTTTATTTTCAGGGAAATGCCGAAAAGGCCGAAAAGAAGGCTGTGGGTGAAGACGTGAAACAGTTTGACAAGAAAAAGCTAGTTAAGACCTCTACAGCAGAGAAGAACGTCCTTCCCACGAAAGCCGGTACATGAATCTCTTGAATGAATCTCTATATATATAATCAGTGAAAGTTGAGCATGTCTGCCGTGGAATTTAACTCGTATGTAATGCCTGCTGCTCATATTCCTGTGCGATCCAGCTAAACCTGTTTTAATTCATCACCCATAACTTCAGGATGGATTTGTTTGATCCTGTTGTGTGTAAAGTGATTTGCCTGTTACAGAAGATATTTATGCATCCAGGATTTCACTAGGTTTAGAGGAGAGTGAATACCATACTGGAGATGGGAAACTCATGACCCTCTACTGGAGTGTCCTGAGCCCAGTATTCCCGTCTGCACTATACTGTACATGATGGTTTCCTAAACCGCAGTCGATCCTTTTTCTAGGGCTGTAATCACTGTGCCTTCCTATTTGAAGGTGATGATTCTGAGTATAGCGCCTTCTGCATGGCTACAACTGTGTCTTCCGGCAGTATTACAAGGCTTTGGCCATCTAAGCAAGTTTATGGACATTGGGTGGCAAGATTTCAACGGCCACAAAAATGTTTTAATTCCCCGTTTGTTTGTTTTTTTCATTCAGATATTGAGCAGGAGAAGAAGTGTTCTGCAAAGTCGCCTACCACCAAATGAGAAGTCGACTACCACCAAACCAAACCATCCAATCACAACCCCCCACTCTGTCCCAAATGAAAAGTTCCGTAATCTTCCCCCACTCCCCTCTTGTCCCTCGACAAGGACAATAAACAATTGCCTCTCTTCGAAATATTTGTTTCACCCTTTATAAATTCATCCTCATTCCATTCAACACAGTACACAGTTGTAGTGGGACAAAGGGTTGGAGGGTGGGGCCAAAGGGGGAAAATGAGGGGATGGAGAGCCCAAGCCATTTGCGATCACAGCTATAGGCATTTTTGATTAAGACGATTGATTTTTAGCATGTATTCCTGTAAAAAAGAAGAATGAATTGAAATGCAGGAGGAGCCAGGTGGTTGACAAATTGAGTGCAAGTCACTTGCACCAATCAAATAATAACTTGGTGCCACTCAGCTGCAAAGTCTGCCCACCGTAATGTTCCGGGTATCTGGTGCCATTCTGGATTTGTTATTCTTTCCGTAATGTCGAAAGATATTTTTCTTTTAAAATGAAAATAATAAAAATGTTTTAAAGTGAAATTGTAGTAGCCAACATTTTTTTTCCCTATATTGCAGTCGTCAAATGTTTGTTTTAGGAAATAACCATGTGTTAGGATATGCGATTGCCCCCACTATGCAGTAACTATCAACTGCCTGATTGTTTACCCACAATTAATTTCCCAAGGGTTAAGCAATGGGATCAAGTTACTCATTTGTATTATTTGAACTAAAACATTTTTTTTTTTAAGTATTGTTTTTAAAAAAATACAATTATTTTGGTTGAAGTATTTGCCAATTTTTGGGCTTATAAGCAGTGATCATGAGGACTCATTGCCAGATTGGTGACATCAGCTAAATACTCCTGTGGCCTGACGTGATATGCCAGGATGCATTAATGAGATCCTGAAACCAGCTTTTCTCCTTATCTACAGAAGCGGAATTGAATGAATAAAAATGACAAATATTTGCAGTGTAGCACAAAGGTGACTGCTGCTAAGAGTGCCAAATCTATCATAAAATGATCTGGCTTTATATTGGCAAGCAGTCCCCAGTACTAATCAAGATTAATTAAATATCCTTCAAGCAGCATTTAGCAAGCAAGCTGCATACCATAGCCCACGGTGACAGGTAAACAAAATAAATATATTTTTTAATTATGTGGTTACCTGAGGCAGTAAAGGAGGGAATTACTGTTCTCAAAGATAATCTGACACTGCATTTAGGCTTGGATAATCCGGATGTGAAAAAGGATGTGAAAACCATGTCTTCCAGTTAGGCGAAGCATAAAAAACAATGGCTCTTTACGAGGCCAGGGGACTGCTTTGAGAATCTGCTTTGCTATCTTACACCCGACGTATGGTTCATTATAACGCCTTGCGTTCACGTCGTTTAAATACCATGTATTCTTGCGCCCGTTACAAGTGAACTGGATGTGTTGGTCTTAAAATGTGGCCAGGATTATTTTTGGCGTATTGCTATCTTGAGGAAGCAGAAAGCGCTTGCGCTTAAACCACCACAAAACTGGTCTAAAGCCATGTCGCAGTTGTTTACATGTTATTTTAACGGCGCATATAAGTGTGTCTACATAGGCGCACAACGCGCGTACACCCTCCTGTCTGTTACACACAGGGGCGCGCACAAACATGACTAAAAATATCAAGATTACAATGTGAAATATTATTATTGTGTAAGCTGTATGCATAATAATAAAAGGGTCCATAGGTCAAAGACCACATAGCTACCTGTCCCTCAGCGAAGGGGGATGCCGAATTAAATTGCTTTCAGCCCACTTAATCAACATTCAGGAGATGTGCGATGGTACGTGTAAGGTTACATGTATAGACTATTCGCAATTATCCTGGATCAAGCTATGATTTAGCCTATATTTGCCTGTAATTCCTGTAATCTTCTGGGGGGGACAATCTTCTGTTACGGGACAATGGCTATCCGTTAAAAATGGCTTTCCATTTGCTGATAACACCTATATCAAGTCTAATGCGTGAATTGTCATTAAATGGAAAACTCGTGCACGGCAATAGAAGGACATTTGAGTTCTGAAAATGCGCTTCAGATGTCATTACAATACAGCTCTCTAGGCCTACACTTTGCATAGCCTTATTTCAAAAACAAATTTGCAACACGTTACACAATTAATTCACAATTAATTGTAATGCCATTCTCTGCATGTGCGCTGCATGTTCTCTGTTTCCCCTGCTGTAAATCGCACGTTTCACGGTCTTCCTGGGAAAGTGGATTGTTTTAAAGCATTGCGCTACGAGTAAAACAGGTTGGTCACATTTATATAAGCAGGACATACTAAAACAAGGGGAAATATGCGTGAACATATAAATGGCCATTTAGTGTCATCATTAAGACAAAATAACGGTATTTATGTTATTAATCAATATTACTATATGCAGGTAGCCTAATGAACTTCGAACAGCCCCATGGAATTGATGTTTGACACTTTCATTGCAGAATCAAAGGAAATGCGTTGAACAAGCAGGCTAATTTGACGTTTTCTAAGGTGAGACCATTTTGTAAAATAACAGCCATGTCGGGAATTCATAGACTAATGGTTAGTCCGAATAATATTGATCATACTATATCCATTTAGCCTATTCCTTGATCGCACTAAACACGCACGAGCATGTCTGTTTCCATCAAGCAATACGCCAAGGTGAAAAAGCAGGCTTTTAAAGGGAATGCGATATGACATTTTGATTGGTTTATTGCATGTCACGCCCAAAACACACCTATAATTAATGATGAGACTAAGTTCAGCCCATTTGCGCGTTGTGCCGTGCTTAGCGCCCAAAATACACGCCGGTAAACTAGCAAAAATGGACTTGGACACGCCCTAAATGGACTTTACGCCATGCGCTTGGACCAAGCGCCAATATCATCAAGATAGAGCCCGTGATCTTTTCTCACATGGCTCTCACATGGAAGGTGCCAGAAGCAGGTTTGAGTGGGCTCCTCCCCCTCTCTCAGAGGCTCTCAGGCTACAGCATGTCAGGAGAGGGTGTGGCCTACATTCTGTTATACACTTTATAATCTGCCAAAAAAAGGTATTTTTTTGGGGTTCAAGATTCAAGATTCAAGATTTCCCCATATCAGGTTTTTATTGTACACCATTTTGGTTTGTCTAATATGTTCCAAGTCTGTGATGTTGCAACCAGACCTGTGTCAAAGTACATTTTCAAGTATTTCAATTAATTTTAGTCAAACTAATGCAAAGGTAAATAGAAAATGGTAATTTGAAAATACTACTTGAATAGTTGAATGTATTTGGAAAAGGTATTTTGGAAAGTATTTGAAATTACTTAATGTATTTCAAAATATTTTTTAAATATAATTGTGCCTTGCAGAATATGGATTGGTAGATGTGGGAGGTGTGGGATGTTGAGGTAGTCTTCCATTTCACTAGTGATGGGAGCAACGTCTACTTGGAATGTTCTTGGTTGGCCAATGAAACCAAACAGCATGGGGTCAGTGGATGGGACATTCCCTACTGTGATGAAAGTTGCAGCACATCTTTGATTGCAGCACATCTACTTTTTTTGTTTCAATTAACCATGCAACTTTGAAGCGTGGATCAATGACAGAATATTTGGTAGAGCTTTTTCTGCTCGTACACAGCCAGGCGCTTCACAGTTGTCTTCTTGAGAGCTTTGATAAGGTGGTTGTTGAGTCTTCTGATACATGGAATAATGTAGCTGGCAGTGACAACATTCAAGTCTTGCACACAATCAGTAGCGATTTCAAAGGGTGTTAAGATATTATCCACAGCACCTGAGTAACACCTTTTTTGAGGGGAAAAGCTTTGTGATGGGCAAGTCATCCTACTTCTCATCGTTGGCATTAAGAACAGAGCGAATAATTTTTATTTGAGAGCTCCACCTCGTCAGAGTTGCTGGCTGAAGACGATTCTACAATAACTTTATAGTGAACACTTAATAATAAACAAAAATAATCTTATGTATTTGTTATTTGACCAAGTATTTCAAGCTATTAAAAAAAAAAAATTAAGAAAAATTGTGATTGAGATAGTATTTGAGGGATTGTATTCCAATAATTCCAAATACTTTAAATATTTGTCTTTTTCAAATTCCTCCCAAGATTTCTTCTGCCACCAGGGATTTTCCTTGCCACTGTTGCATTTGGCTTGCTCTTGTGGGGGTTTAGGCTGGGGTTTTCTGAGAAGCATATTGTGTGAACTGTTTGTGAAATGCGCTATATAAATACATTTTGATTTGATTTGAAATACTTCAAATGTAAGTAACTGTTTTATGCCTTTTGTTTTTAAATTATTAAATACAATTTGCATCGCAGTTTCACATACAAATACTTCAATAAAAATTTATTTTGAACCAGGTCTGTTTGCAACTGTCATGGTTCCCAAGTGACAAGATCTTCAGACTTTGCACAAAATTTCTTCAGTATTTTCAATAAAGAGGATGAGGCAGAATCTTTCAGAATAGCAGACTTTATTCTCAACCAGTGATCATAAAGCCATGGTGTCTCTGCAGAGTGACCCAACATCATTACAATTACAATCTCTTTTATACACAAATCTTCTGAGATTACTCCTCTTTATTCCCTCTTGGTGGGTGTTTCTTTCATGGCGCCACAATGGTTTATCAAATGGTTTATCAATTCCTTATCTACTTCATTTACATAATTTGATGTTTATTGGTTGGCACTTAATCCCGCTGACTATCATGGTGGTTTCCATCTGTTGGAAACTCCCCAATATACCCTTTCTTGACCCTTAATTCCTAGGCTGTTAAAACATTGTGGTTTTGCAAGCTTTGTGATAAAAATATAAATATGTTTATACAGGTGGTCCATGTGTGCTCTATGAGTGTGAGTGGTTTATTCAGCTCTTTTTTTAAAGTATACAGACATGAGTACAGATACACAGTTATTTATGAGTGGCTTAATATAACAACATGCTCTTTGCAGTTTTGTGCACTTTTACTTTGTGCTGATTATATGGATTGTGACTGAATATGATGTCCTCTGATACGTTGATACATACAGTAGTGTTACACACAATACAATGGTAATATAATGAAATTTTACAACATTTTCCCCCTTTGAGACTTAAGTCTCACACCTAAACTAATTTACTTACAACACAATTTTACAATACAACCACTGGTTGCACACATGCCTGCATGTGTATACGTGCCTGTTTGTGTGCATCCATGTGTGTGTATGTTCTCGCGTCTAGACACACTACCACATGAGTTACGTTTGAAAGAGGACACCCAGGAATGCCTTTTCACAGCTTAGTACCTGCCTGAGCACTGCTTAACCTGGAGCAAGTCTGTACTTGTGACACCACCCAGTCTGGCTGGTAAAGGTAAGGCTAAAGATCTTTATGCCGAGAGGAAACAGTCAGTGCTGTGGCCTCTCCTATGTTTGATATAGTTTATCAGTTACCATCAAAATAGTGTGTACTATTAATGTTAATGATACAGTACAAGCCTGAGTGGGCCTACAGACAGGAACAAGATAAATAACATTTTTATTAGTCATGAAGGCTATAGGGTGGCTCATCCTATTTAAGCAGTTTTCCAGTATGCAGAAGAGTCCCATACGGATTCAAACTGTTGCAATGCCAACAGCCCCATAGGGCAATACATAATTGACTGCCGCACCTCCCAGGGATTTAGTCAGCTTGAATGGTTGCGTCTCACCAACAATCACCAACTGGTCAGTCAGGTACCTACACTCTGCTTGCTCAAGCTGCACGTGAAATGCCTTTGTCCATCTCATGTCTGCGCAAGCTCAACTTGCACACCATGGGGTGAAATTAAGCATCACATTCTTGTATGCAATTGGTAGTTGAAGCTGCAGCAATGAGCATGGCTGGTGCATATGAATGAGAATTTAGAGAAAAGCATAAAATTGTATATCTTGTTGCATGTAAGTTTTTTCGGGCATAGTGAGTGGGTGGTACAAATAGTGAAAACAAGCCAGCTGTCATTTTGTTCAAAATATTTTTTTTGCCATGTAATTGTCACAAATATTAATTGTCACTAATATACTGTAGCTGTGCTGTTCATTGAAACAATTATTTCTGGTGGGTATCGATGCATAAAAACATGTGTGTCTGTAGAGCCCTTTAAATTAAAATTTACATCATTAAATTAGAAAAAAATAGTTTGTATGTCTGAACAACCTTTCTGTACTAAATAAAAAATACATTTCAAAGGAAGACCAATTCCTCTCACACCTCCCACTCAATACCCAAAACCTTGCACTGTGCTTGTAAAGGGGGCTCTAAAGGAAACAACAGTGGGCTCAGGACACCACACACACACACACACACACACACACACACACACACACACACACACACACATACACACACACACATGCACACACACACCACACACACACACACACACACACACACACATGCACACACACACTACACACACACACACACACACACACACACACACACACATTCAGCATACATACTCTTTATCTAGAACTGATGAAGTGAATGTGTTCTGTTTCCACTGAACTTACCATATTGGTCTTGAACATTTTCTCACAAAAATTGATTCCAGTACCTCTATTTAAAACAGCCATTGTGAAAGAGAAATCACACCATTCAGATTTGTGTACCTCTGCATCTCCCTATGATTCACCACACAGCTCTGGCTGAAATAATTTCTGTTACAGTAAATGATGTGCACTCTCGCCCTCTCCTCTCGAGAAATAATTGCACAGCAAAGAACATTTCCTCAACATGCCATGTTTGGGGCATTAAAATTAATATACCACAAATAAATGTTTCTGACGCTCTAAAGACAAGGCATGTACTGCAGAGTTGTGAAGGTGAGTTGGGAGGAGAAGTATTCTGGAGATATAGGCTAGTGGCTTGGAGACAGATCCCAACATGAACTCTGAGGAATGTGAGGAACATAAAAATGTAGATGGGAGGGAGGGGTGGACAGGTTGATAAGAAGATGGGTTTCCAAGCAAACGCACAAAACATGTTGTGATTTGTTTTTTCTGACAATGCAGCTTAGTTGATTTTTATCAAAATTTATTTTTTTACATTTCTAAATCTCTCCTGTAATTGCACAAGTAATTGTAATAGGTTTTTACTGGTTCGGAGATTCAAACGCAAAGATGGGGGAATCGGAATAAGTTTTTTTTTTTTAAAGAAAAGACAGGAACTAATTCCTTGAGGCAAACAGCCAAAAACGAAAATCAACCCATTAAAACGGGCGAACTAGAAAACTAGTGAAATACCAACTAAATCTCCCAAACTCACTTAATGAGCTAGAACGAGAAATCTAGCAAAACAAAAAAAAACACTTTCGGCTACCTTAGCTCAGAGCCAGAAGAGTGTAAAACCAAAAAACAAATGTACAAAGAAAAATTGTCTCCTAGAGAACAGTAATGTACAAAATGAATAGCGCAGAACACTAACAGGAGGAACAATACTATACCTGACTAAAAGATAATAGCAAGTCCCTCGTGAACATAAACAAAAATTAATATCAGAAGGTCGCTAGTACCTGGCTATACCTGGCTCAAATGCAATGTCGAAAGACAAACAAGCACCGGAAAACCGGAAGTGAGAAACCTAAATACCCTGCCGGTAGAAGCACAGGTGAAAACACTAATGAGGACGGCAAACCCCGAAACAGAACGTGAAAAAAATCCGATAGACTAACAATCGTGAAAGCGGGATGAAAACCGCAAAAAAAAAAAAAAAACAGCCACAAACCACTACAGTAATAAGAAAAAAATAACATAAATGTTGGTAGGGATGAAGATACATACAAAATAATAATAAAAAATACAACTGAAACCATGTCAAACAACTGGCACCATATGACATCATTTTGTAACAGCTGGTCTCATGATTAGCCTTTTACTTTAAGGCGCGTGTGTGTTACTTAGCATTGCATGTTTGTACAAGAAACCAAAGAAACAAAAACATTTGATGATGAGTCATTCTACTCATTTAGGTTCATTATTTGGCATGTACTGCACTTCACTGTCAGCACTGGTCTTCAATATGTAACAGCCTCTTCCAGTGCATACTTAATAAGCAATGTCAGGCTTCTACATTTTTATTAATTTGGTGTCTCTGAAGTTATATTTACTATAATTAAATATATAATTTTATTTCCATCTACTTCATACTGTCTCACTTCCCATTTGGAATCAACAGCAGTATTGTGCACTTGGCTAGGTTCCTGTTCTGTCACCCACCCACCAATGGAGGAAGGACTATAGTTACAAATGTGTGCACCCATCTGATATACTCAATGCAAAGCTAGTGACAACTTTCCAGTCATAGATAGCTAAG
Source organism: Ilyophis sp. 1 JC-2022 (assembly GCA_022702515.1). Taxonomy (NCBI): domain Eukaryota; kingdom Metazoa; phylum Chordata; class Actinopteri; order Anguilliformes; family Synaphobranchidae; genus Ilyophis; species Ilyophis sp. 1 JC-2022. The sequence goes on from CM040397.1 coordinate 28,673,691, forward strand.
AACACTTAGAACACAATTAAACTAACAATGTCACGGCTGTAAGATTGACTAAGGTCAGTGAGGAATGACTAATTCAATACTTATAGGAATAAATAATTCACATTAAAATACCTACACTGTCATGTGTGAGAGAATGTGTTAATCCATTCTGTAAACCTGGCCTGTTAGTGCTTCGTTATTCCTGTACCAATATATCACAGTTATACTGTAAATGGAAAAGATTGATTTAATTGGTCAGAGACTCCTCAACACCTAACCTGGAGTAAATAAGCTACAAAGAAGCTTATCCCATCAGCTCTTAACTGGACAGATCCACCCAACACTTGGGGCCCGATTTACTAAGACCTTTAGCATGCGCAAAACATTTTAGCAAAAGTGTGTTATGAGTTTTGCGTGTGCTAAAAGTTTTTGCACACGCTAAAAGTCTTAGTAAATTGGGCCCTTGGCATGCTCCATTGGTACAGCTTATCTTACACAGTGCAGTTTCCTCTAAAGGATATGAGCTAGAAAGGGCTGCGTTGTTCAGGAAGGGTTTTCCTGGCTTCAGCTTCTGCAGTGCTAATCTGAGCCACTGACTTTGTGCTCTGGGCCATATAACTCAGTAATGACTCATAGTTGGAAGGCAATACTTGGACTTCATTTGTTTCTTATTTATTTTAGTACTGTTATTCCCTTTATTTTTTCCCCATGGGTAAAGAATGTTTCCAAAAGACCATGTTGCAATCTTGTGGTTCATCTGAGTGTGATATTCCCACAGTGCACTCTGCCCTCTTCTGTTCGTGTGTTGTTTACCAAAAGCGGATGAAGCGACGGTATCCGTTGTGACCAGAGGTCAAAATGCAGATGCAGTTTTATTACATACACAGCAACAGGCCATCATTTATAAAGGATACTTTGCCCTTACTGTATTTCTTTTCAAAGTGTAGAACCATCACAGACTATTTCTTTAAAAGAAGTATAACCACACCCAATATGTCACAATAGGGTTACATCTCAAAACCTCTGTTCGTGAGTCCACAAAGGTTAGTGTTTAAAGTAGACTCAATGCCTGGTTCTTCTGTATGACATATTCTTCAGCATTGGTCATATTGCAACTTAATCTGCTTCCAATTTGTCAATCCTTTTTTGAATCACATGCCATGGGGGTGGTAAAAATGTTCAATAACCTCTCAAGCTCAAATAACATTACATCACATAGACCTGAAAACACAGAAATGTTTGGTGTACATTACATTTCATAGACCTGAAAACACAGAAATGTTTGGTGCACTGTGATGTCCTGTGATCTGTTCCTGGTCTTCTGTTTGTCTGTTAGTCCACCCCGTGTTTTCCCTCTCTCCCGCCACTTGTGTTCTCCACTTCCCCGCACTTGCATTGTTTCTCGTTTCCTTGTTAGTTGTCGCCTCACCTGTTTCTTGTTCTGTCCTCATTAAGTTTGTATTTAGTCTGCTCCGTTTCTCTGTTCGGGGCCAGATCGTCTTGTGGCGTACTTTGTGTTCCCGCTTGTGTTCATCTCATGTGGTTTTTGTCTCCTCGTTCCTCCAAGACCCCCTCATCCCTCCAGGCTTCCTCTTCCTATCCAGGCTCCCGGCAACCCCACATCTGTTCCTGAACCCCAGACCGAGCACCTGAACCCCAGTTTTTGTCTCCTGTTCCTGCCCTCCAGTTTGTCTTTTCGGGGGGTGGGGTGGGTACTGTGATGTCCTGTGATTCGTTCCTGGTTTTCAGTTTGTCTGTCAGTTCACCCCGTGTTTTCCCTCTTTCCCTCCACTTGTGTTCTCCACTTCCCCGCACCACCGTCTTGTGGTGTACCTTGTGTTCCCGCTTGTGTTCTTGTCGCGGACCTTCTGTTTTTGCGTGTGTTCTCATCATGTTCTCATGATGTCATGTCCTGTGGTTTTTGTCCCCTCATTTCCCCCGGCTCCCCTGTCCGACCCCCAGGCTGCGTGCCTGTCCGACCCCCAGGGTGTTCACTGGATGTTGGGATGTAAGGAGTCTGATGCCTTTTTTTTGTAACCCCACTGTTTTCACTCTGTTTATGATAGATAGGGAGTAATGGAATTTTTTAATTAATATTTTTTTTCTATTGGATGGTTAGGTAGACATATTCCCCTTGCAGGTAATGTGTGTTTGTTTGTTATTTTGTGAAGTTCTGAAGTTTAATAAATTCCCAACAATGACATTTGTTATCTTATGGCCTGACCCTAGACCGGGTCGTAACATGCTGACACACAGAACTGTCTCCTGATTGCTACAGTGGAACTTTACCAAGGAAAGGAAGTAAAGGAGAGCTGTAGACACCCACACTTTAAAATGTGTGCATGCAGGAACATGTACCAGCAGCGTGAAGATCACCATCTCATTCACTCTTCTCATCCTATCCTATCTCCTTCATCGCAGAGGTCATCGAGCCTATACAGTGTAAACTGCCACCAAAATTGCCATTGTGATATGAAGCTGTAATAGAATGGAACAATTGTGGATAACAAATTGAACAGAGAGCCAATGCTTGATAATCCAGCATTGCACCATTGTGTTGTAACTACAGCCACATACCATGTGTGTTCTACTATTGCCTCCCCCTCAGCAATGAAGGCTTTACTAAATATATCGGTGAGATAGATGAAGAGCTGTAGTCACTAAATGACCTGAAAAATAACGGTGCAAAACCTTGGGGTTAGGGGGAGGGTGTGATCTACTCACAAAAAGGTATTTTTGCTCATAAAATGCATAGGTCTTTACATTGGCAAATAAAGCTCTCAACAGGCAGACACATTGGCTGACAGGCACCCACACAAACAACGGTACGTGTGTATACATGATCAAATCCCTGCTAACACGCCCACAACACATTCCAAGATTTGGCCCTCACTCTCACTCATGTCCTCATAATGCCAATTTTTATGCTCAGGTATGTTAAACATGAGTAGGAGGTGGAGATTATACTGGCAAGTATTTGGCTCTTTCTTGCTAAGGCCAATTAATAAAAAACTAATTTGAAACACATATGAACATTTTATTTGGAGAAATGGGACGAATACACAGTCTACATAGTGTTCAAAATACCAGATGAAAACTAGGCCACACACAACAAAACTATATCTCACTATATCTTCAATATTGGCCATAAATTTGAATAAAAATCTAGAAAAAATCATTACTATAATTATATCAAATGGAGAAAATATGTCATAAAACGGAATTATTGCAGAAATTGGTATCTTAGTATACCGCACCCAACATCATTTAGCAAAATGAAGAAATAAATCTTGGCAGAATAACAATTCCACAAGCTGGTGTAACAGAGACATCTGCTGTATATTGTGGTAACTGCAAAACTGTCTTCATTTCTCATTGATTTTTTGTTTTAGGATTGAGTTGTTTTGGAGAAGTGATCATTCATTATGGAATGATAGGATATTGTGTGAAGGAAATTCACCAAAATTTGTATTTCTATATTCAGAAAAAGCTTAAACAAAAACTCAATACCACCCATTTTGCAAATCTGTACTATTGAATATATGTTATGTTTTAAATGATAAATGATAAATTTAATTTGAATTTTAAAATTATGTATGCCGAGACTATTTATAAGCTTAATTATGAAGCAATGCAATGTTATATGTTGAACCAACAGTTTTGATCAGCTTGTAGCCTACATTTTCATGGCATCAATTTTGCAAGCAATTATTCAATAACACTTTGGACCTGATTTACTAAAACCTTTTAGCACACGCAAAACCATTAACATGGCCAATAATTGGTAATGGCATTTTGTTTTGCACCCAACGTTGGTTGTGTTATTAGTTTTGTGTGTGCTCACACTGCTGTAATGCTCCCATAGGGTGTTTATTTGCACCACTTCATCAGGATAAGGGTGAGAAAGAAGTGCACCTATACTTATAACCTCAGTAGGCTAGGTGAGGTGACGTGTCGGCCAGGTGAGGCAGTCAGTCATGTGATCACAAAAAAAAAACAAAAAAAAAACTCATATGTAGAAAAAAACAACAATGACATATAATGTAAATACAGTCCAGATACATGAGTATATAAAATATATAAAGTACATCATTATGTTACATACATCCTCCTTGGGATCTAGGCTAGAAGAAAGATGTAATTGTGGTTAGTGTGATCAAAGCACAAAAATTTCCAAAACAGTTACTGCCCGTTGCTTGAACACGTTTTGCAAAACTTCGCTCATTGTGTCAAAACTTTACACACAAGCAAACAAGACACAACACTGGGAAATATACCCTTCACATCTATGTCAAATTGAAACTACTATCAAAACCTAAACTCTGCTATCAAAACCTAACAATCCTTTGTCAAAATGTAACTCTGAAGACAAAATGGTACACACTTGCATCATATGAATACACTTTCAGATCAGCAGCAACACACTAGTCTACTTTATATAAAACACTGCAGTCTTTGATTTTCACTGTTTTTATTAGGCACGTTTTCACAACAACCAAAAAAGCAAATAGGCCTACTCAATATCGTACATTGCAGTACTGTGTTCAGATAAAGCAAAGATTAAAAAAAATAAAAAAAAATAAAAAAAAATACACTATACTGTAAACACAGAAAATCATGCCAATTGTGCATAGGTGGGCTCATGGATCCCGCCGTCTGTTGGGGTCTGGCCACAGGACCTCATCAACATCGCAAGCAATGTCTTCTCCCGCTAGGCACCGGGGAAAATATCCCCTTGCATGCCGAAACCATCCATGGATTGACCTCACCTCAATGTCGCCGCAGGCCTGTTCCATTGCCTGCAGAAGAGACATGCGGGCATGTGGTTGGCGGTCATATACACGCCATCTCCAAGCCGAAAAAAATTCCTCTATAGGGTTTAAAAATGGTGAGTAAGGGGGCAAGTATACCACTTCCAATTGATTGTGGTTGGTGAACCAGGTCTGGACCAGAGCAGCCCGATGGAAACTGACATTATCCCAGACAACAACAAACCTGGGCTGATCTGGTCTGTTCTGTACAACTATATTATGGAGAGCATCTAGAAATGTGATTATATGTTGGGTATTGTATGGACCTAGTTTTGCATGATGATGCAGAAGCCCTCGAAGACTTATGGCGGCACACAATGTGATATTTCCCCCCGCGCTGCCCCGGGACGTGCACAATTGCCCTTTTGCCAATTATATTACGACCCCGTCGTCTTGTTTTGCTTAGGTCGAATCCAGCCTCATCAATGAAAATAAATTCATGAGGCTGTGCAGCTCCATCCATGGCCAAGATTCTCTGTAACAAAAAATACATATTGTGGATGGCATTACAGTACTCAAAACACACGACTACTACAGTGCTACACATACAGAACCCCCACCCCATCACACAGGTACCTGTGTAGCTCTCTGAATCGATCCATGTGGTACTGATACAATGGTACATATTCAGCTGTTACTGGATTTCACCAATACTGTATTGTAAATGTAAAGGACTGTAACACTTACCCGTACATATTCACGTCGAAGTCCTTTGACCCTGACACTGTTCCTCTCAAATGGGACCCTGTAGAGTTGCTTCATGGTGATGTTGTGCTTTACCAAGATGCGTCTGATGGTGGTGATGCTTACATGGTTGATGTTGTTGAAGACTTGCCTATCTGCAAGTATTTGTTGCCGTAGCTGGTGGAGACGGATTGCATTGTCTGCTCTCACTAGGTCCACAACGGCAAGTTCCTGCTGTTGTGTGAACAGGCGTTGGCGTCCACCCCCAGAAGGTCTTCTAGTCATTCTAGAGAAATACAACCACAAATTGTTATTGGTTTGCATCATTTTCTTACAGTACTATATATACTGTACTTTACTGTATATACTGTACCATCCACTGTACTGAAACATCTCAATATAAGTAATCATGGTATGTTTCACAAAAACTACCACTTTGGCTGCAAAAGGAGCATTAGCACCCTGCAATACAGTACATGTGATGTGGTAATGTGATATGGTACAGTACTGTAAATACCATCTGAGTAGAGTAGAAAGTAGAGAGGTGAAGACATACCTGTTTTCCAGTCGGAATGTTGTTATTATGGATGCCACTGTGAAGCGGCTTAGATTAGGGTGGACTCTCTGCCCAGCTTCCCTCATAGTCAGGCCATGGTTGATGACATGGTCCACCAAAGTTGCTCTTATATCATCAGAAATAGTGGTCCGTGCATGGCCTCCTCGACCTTGACCTTGTCCTCCTCTTCCTCATCCTCTTCCTCTTCCTCTACCTCTGCCTCTCGCTCTCCCTGCATCCATGCTTGCGAAGTTCTCGAAATGGCTAAACTGAGGCCTTTTTGTAGCTGGCTGATTGGTGTTCAGTTTTGCAAGTAAGTGCTTTCAGGTGTGTATCTGAGTGGTTGCAATTACCCGATGTGTTTTGTATTTTGGATACATGTGTTTTCCAAATGGCACCCTGAGATTTCATTTTTGAACGAAGTGTCTTATGTATGAAATAGAGTGTAGTATGCAGGACCAAGTGTGTTGCATAAAGGAGCAAGTGTGTGCAGAAAGGAGTAAGTGTGTTGCAGAATTGCAACTAAAGTGCAAAGCAGCACTTTTGTTTAAGGTATGGGTACATGTGTTTGAGGTATTGTAACAAAAACTTCAAGTTGTGTTACTTTGGTCTAAGCATGGGTCTATAGTGTTCAAGCAATGGGCAAAAACTGTAATACTGTATGAGAATCAGGTGTCACAAGGTTCTCAAAAGGTGTAAATAAAGAAGTCATTATATTCTCAATTTATACAAATAAAAAATTGAAAAATAAAAATGGAAGAATGTTCTACAGAAAAGGTCTGATGTCAAAAGATTAATTGAGGCCCTTCGCTACAGTGTCCAAAGTAGAGATCCAGAACGCCTCCCTTTTTAGTAACACTGGAGTAACTACTGTTAAAACGGATCGAGGAATAGTCAGAATGGCAAAGATTCAGCCAATCATCACCTCCAGAATGATCAAAGATGATCTAAAATTACCTGTAAGTGCTGTTACAGTCAGAAAACGTTTGATCGAAGCTAAGCTATCAGCAAGAAGCCCCCGTAAAGCACCATGTTGAAGAAACGACATGTGCAGAATCGGTTAAAATTTGCCAAGGAACACATCGATTGGCCCAAAGAGAAATGGCGTAACATTCTGTGGACTGATGAGAGTAAAATTGTTCTTTTCGGGTCTAGTGGTCGTTGACAGTACGTCAGACGACCCCCGGGTACTGAATTCAAGCCACAGTACACGATGAAGACAGTGAAGCATGGTGGCGCAAAAATCATGGTATGAGATGTTTTTCATACGACGGTGTTGGGCCTATTTATTGTATACCAGGGATTATGGATCAGTTTGAATACATCAAAACACTTTTATTTAAAAAACACATAATTTATAAAAAATTATGTTGCCGTATGCCGAAAAGGAAATGCCCCTGAAATGGTTGTTTCAACAAAACAACGACCCCAAACACACGAGTAAGCGAGCAACATCTTGGTTCCAGACAAAAAGGATTGAGGTAATGGAATGGCCAGCTCAATCCCCCGACCTCAATCCCGTTGAAAACTTGTGGGGTGACATTAAAAATACAGTTTCTGAAGCAAAACTCAAAAATGCACAGGAACTGTGGAATGTAGTTTGTTCATCCTGGCCTGAAATACCTGTTTCTAGGTGCCAGAAGTTGGTTGACTCGATGCGACGCAGATGCGCAGCAGTTATCAAAAACAATGGTTATGCAAATAAATATTAGTTCAGTAATTTAAAGATAAGTTAAATCTTGAAAAATTTCTTCAGTTTTATACATTAAAAATGTATTTTTTTTGTTGAGAACACAATAGGTCCTGATTTATTAAGACATTTAGCATGTGCAAATATTTTTGTAGACAAAAGAGCTCCTAATCTGGGAAATATGCTAGTCAGGTCAGACTTGCCACCACCACCCCTCCCCCACCCTACTTTTTGAGCAATGTCCCCGATGGCAATTACAAGTGTGGACGGTGCACACAATGTAATTTCACATACGTTGTGTTCAAATAAATAGCAGTGCGTTAAAAAAAGTGAATAAAGTGCAACTATTTTTTAATAGCTTTTCAAATAGTTTGAAGAGAAAAAATGTCACCACTGCAATATTTTTGAACAGATTAATATTCCTTTTCTTTGCTTCCTGTAAAAGATTAACGCATACTTGATAAAATTTGTTAATGCTTTGATTTGGAATTGAATGTGTAACGTTTCCACTACATTTGAAATGTGGAACTAAAAGCTATTAAAAAATATTTGCACTTTATTCACTTTTTTTAACGCACTGCTATTTATTTGAACACAACGTATGTGAAATTACATTGTGTGCACCGTCCACACTTGTAATTGCCATCGGGGACATTGCTCAAAAAGTAGGGTGGCGGAGGGGGTGGTGGTGGCAAGTCTGACCTGACTAGCATATTTCCCAGATTAGGAGCTCTTTTGTCAACAAAAATATTTGCACATGCTAAATGTCTTAATAAATCAGGACCTATTGTGTTCTCAACAAAAAAAATCATCTTTAATGTACAAAAATGCCAAGTTACTCACTCGTAAAAAGCACTGTCTATAAGTTATTGAAACTTGCTAAGTCTAGGCCTGCCGATAAAAGTATTGATATCACAATGAGATCAAGTTACAACAAACAATATTGGCTATCTTAGCTCACACAGATAAAACAAGCTCTATTCCAAGGCAATGCTACCCAGTGTTTCCTAAATTATTTAATGTAACTTGGCCACTTCATGTGAAAAATATGTGGTCGTTCAAAGTCCTCATGGGATGCTGTCTCAGGTCTAACTTACCCATCCAAGAGACTATGCTGAAAACAAAAGTGGGAGAGAAAGTAAAGTAGAAGAAGGAGCAGGAAAAAAGCTAAATAAAAGTTCTAACATGACAGAGGAAAAACAAACTTACCTGAACTCCACACACAGGTGACCAAGTACGGTGTGTGGATAAAACAAACACCTGGACACAGAAGGCAATCGTTCTCAGTCAGGTACACCCAAGGGCAAACAACATTCAAACTGAAACTGGCATTGTATCCAGGAGAAACTGCTGAGACCTTCTGATTGGACCATCAGGTGAAGGGACTCACACTGTTGAACAGGTCGAACACTCAGCTAACCCACCAACAGCTGACACCACAACATCTGAAGCCACAGCTCAGATAGAGGGACATTATATCAGGAGATCCACTGGAGAAGTGAACGCTCCCGTGTGACTCATCGAGAATTGTTAAGGACTCAAAGTCATAGTAGAGTTATGAGTTTAGGGTTAATCATATTCTCTCATGAAGTTCTAAATGTGTATACATAGTTTGTATTAACATAAAAGGTTCAAAACATTGATAGCAATTCATTAAGTTTTTACATTGAAAACAAAGAAAGTAATTTTGTTATCAGTTAAAAACTTTCTCAAAGACAGGGAGATAAAAAGATTTCAGCAATTAATAATGTGTTTGTCCATTTGATTAGAATGCATTACCATATCATCTATGGAGCTCTCTGTTGCTAGGATGAATGGGGTAGGCCAGGTTATGCTTGAGGTTAGGAAGGAGGCACTCAACACAGCTAGAACCATGATATAAATCTTTATTTTTATTTTGTTTCCTTATTTATTTTGCAACGTACTGTAGGTCAGGGTGAAGGAGCGATCAAAGGTGCAGGTGTATGCTCTCTGTTACTTTTGTCTATATTTCACTGTCTTAGTCATTTATTAAGGGAAAAAATATATTTTATTTATATATATATTTTATTATGTCCTGTGTTATTTATTTGCCTATCAATGCCCTGCTATACATATATGTTGTGTTGTTGACAGAGGTTACTTGTTGATGTACACCTGCAAACCTTGTGGAAAAAAATACAAATAAATAAAAAATAAAGAATGCCTTACCAACAGAGAATTTGCTGTAAAAGACTGGCATTACGAACGCTGACTTTGAACCGTAACATTTTAAACAGTAACATGTAACTGAACGTGGTAACTTCATCCTCCTGTATTGTCATTACTTGAACTATTATTTTACTAAAGAAACGTTCTTTTTCAATATGTTGTGAGTATTGAACCCACACACAAAATACGACATGCATCACAGAAAGAAAGAGCATGTTTTCTATTTTTCCTGAGTGTACAATTACAAATTATACTGCTTGTTTATCTACAAAAAATATATATTTATTGGCACCCGTACTTCCTACGTCATTGACCTGAACAAAATTTTGGGTAATTTACTCAGACAAAGACTGAATCCCAAACTGAGCCCTTGTGGACTGTGGACTTGGACACTTTAATGACGTGTTTCCGGGGGCAGGTAGGTCTCTGCATTGATGTGGACTTTTAAAAAATGCAGGTAGAGGGTGCGATGGGTCAGCCCTATGCACTCAAGAACGTGTCTTTGAGTCCACGAGTCTGCGAGTCCAAAAAATAGGTTTAAGCAAAGTCTGCAGAATTGCCGACTTGCAGAAAGTGTACATAAAGGGCTCGAAAAGTCCACGAGAGAGCCCTCATGCACTTCTCCATATTAAAGTAAGACAGCTTTGAGCCCTCATGAACTTGACAGGAATATGCCTTTGAGTCCACGATTCCACAACTCCAGAGAATGGGGCTGAATCCGGGGCCGTGTCCGAATCAGCGTACTTGCATGTTAGTATGTTAGTTGAGTATACTTTTTTAAAAAGCAGTAGCATGCCATTTCTGAAAATTGAGTGTACTTAAAAATACCAGGATGAAATACTTATTTCCGTGTTTTTGCAAGTATTTTCAGGAGCATACTATTCAGAAAGTAATTGAAGACTTTGGCCCCTTAAATATGACATGCAGCTTGACGTCATATTCATCGCCAAAACAAACACAGATAAATGCGGAAAATTTTAATACAAGTAATGCTGGGACTGCGTTTAAATGTATTTGGTTTCTTTATTTTTAAGAATAAACTTAACAGGCGTATTCCTGTGAGGTCTGGAGCAGCTAGGGCTGCCGAATTGTACAATTCATAAAGTATGCAAAGGGGCTCATGCAGACTTTCATGCAGACTTCCACTTGGATGTAGAGTTCAACAGACTTTGCCAGTGGGATTACCCAAAATTCATAGCAATACAAATTTGATGATATCACAACATAAAGGAAGCAATGCCAAAAAAAGAAATAATAATAACAATAATAAAAGCATGTTGGAAACACCCAAAGAAGGTCTTCCAATTTAAATAATAAACAAATCGTATATGTAACACTTATTTGCAGACTTATTTATTTTATCGAATCCACAGCAACTAGTGAGGTCTGAAGTCTGAAGGTGCGAAAAGTCCGCATAAGAGAACTTGCTAAAAACGCTGTTTTCGCAGTGGGTCAGCCCTAAGTCTGCCAGTCCACAGAATGGGCTTTCAGTCTTGGATTCAGCCATAAGAACGACAATAACACTTGTGCACTTCCTCAGTCACAAGCGATACACCTACTTCTTTGGAGGATGTTTTTGGTTGAATAATGTGTGTGTAACTAACAGAATTATAGACTGATAGAAACATGCTTTGCTTTCGACATGACCGTGGCCTGTAGATACTCTGGACTCGCACCGTCCGCCATACTCAAACCCGCCCCCTCAGTTTGTGCACATGCACGCGCGGGGAGAAACTACAGCGGAGGCGAGCATCATTGAGCCGCGAGAAAAAGAAGTGCTCTCTGAGCCCCTGACTAAGCGAACTACTTACACTTTACAGTACTAGCGAACTACTTACACTTTACGGTAGCCTACGGCGGGCACATCCAAACTACATCGTCTCCTTTGGTCCATGAAGACCTCCAAAAGTGGATTTTAATTCGAACATTTGTAACGAAAACGGCACGCCGGCGGTGGTAGGTTTTGTTTTGCTAAATCCGTTAACGTTGGCGAGCAAGTAGATGAAGAAATTATTTGATTCTAACGTTATTTTAAAATGAGATTAGCCATTAATTAGCTAACATTAACTTGCTACTAGTTTGATATGATGCCAGTTCAGCCGTATGCTATTTTAATTTGATTCATTTTAGTGATGGCTATGTGTCTTGTAGCTAGTTTGCATATTTTCTAGCACGCTAACGTCTATCCAGTGGAAAAACGTGGTACTGATGAGACCGTTATTGTTAGAAATTCAAATTCATTGAGCAGATTAAGTCATTTGTAAACGATGTTAACGTTAGCAGCACAAGGTTCTGGCCCACTTAAGGTCACCTGGCTAGCTAACCTCTCGAACAACACATAACGTAATGTTCGTTTGTTTAATAGCTGGATTTACGAACAAGGGCAGTTTGGCTAACTGGATTAATGTAAAATGTGCGTGCTGTGCATAGTGAGGTCAGTCAGTCGGGTAAACTAAAGCTAATTAGCCAGCTAACGTTAATCAGGTTCTCGTGTGTTTTAAATGGTCTTGCTTTACAGTGGGTTAGCTAGCTAAGTCATTTTTTTCATTAGCTCGCGGGCTAGTTGTTTGGCACCTGACGTGTTAGCAAGCACGAGCTAATTATGCTTCCTATCCCAGTTAGTAAACGTTAGCTTGCGACCTAGAGAGAGAGAGAGACCATGCCATTTGGATAATGTTACATAGGTAATTTAGCAAGCTAACGTTAGCTACCTTCTAACAAGCTAACGGTAACCAACTTAATGTCACTCTAACCTCACTGCTTCATTGGGGCTCATGGTGATGTTGCTATTCAGTTGACCGTAATTTAGCTACTGTTGGCTCACGTTATGGATAACGTAAGTTAACGTTGTTATAACATCATTAGCTAGCTTTCGTTGCTAGCTTTAGTTTTATTGTTGTGCTAAAGTAGTTAGTGTTAACGATAAAGCATCTAAGTTACCACATCCCAATACGATGAGATTTACATTTAAAGGAAAGCCATCTCACTAAACATAAATGCACATTTTAACGGAAAGTCTCCTGTCGTTTTCGCAGATAATTTTATGATGGATAATTACAAATCTGAACTTTGGAGGTTAGAATGCTGTGTGCAACTAGGTTGACGTAACGTTACATAACTAACGTTATAGTTACAGTTGTTATTGCTCGTGAACAAACTAGCGTAATGTTAGCTGGCTTAGCTGTTAACATTAGCTTTGTAGCTAACAAGCTGTAATGTTAGGGGCCAGTGCATGGATCATTTTCATAGCTGCAGGGTGACAATGCTCTCATGGCCGAGGACGCCGTTGACGGCACCTCACTTCTAGACATTAACCAAGGTACGCAATGTTTACATGCATTGTGTAACGTTAATACCGTGTTTAATTCACACCGAGTCAAACGCAGTATTGAAGATTAAAATATTATTTTTTTGCTGGAAGACGGGCGACGCCAGCTAAATAAGAATGGGATTTTGTAAATCTTCTCGCTGTGTTGAGGCGACAGAACCCTTATTTTACTTAGCAAAATATACTCCTCGAAAATTCCTCCGTCACATTCCTATCTTGGAAATAGGATATGTAGAATCATAGGGAATTAATGCATGGAGTCGCAGACTCACATGATTGTTTCTTTACACAATTTGCCAAGGGGTGTGACTTCAACAATCATAATCTCTATGATACCTACCTGTCTGTTTGCAGGTACCTTTGTGTTTACATGTAACCTACAACCTGCATAGACAACCTGTTCTTTGCCATTACACAGTGGTGTATTCAAGATCAAAAGACCAGGATGTTGCCCTTTCATACACTCCCACATCCTGTATAGATGTGTCTTTGCTGCCCATGATGCAGATCCATTGGCATCCCTTACCGAGTCTGAGCGTGTAGCAGATTAAGCTGTTCAGTACTGCTTGTGAGGTGTGTAATCCCACCAATTGATCAACAGATCACAGACAATCTGCAGGAGTTCCCTGTGTGGGCTGTGAGAAGCACCAGCCTGTGCTGTGCTCTCAAGTGTTGATATAAGACAGTGATTGGTGGAATCGTCCCTGGTGAGTGGTCATTGATGAGCATCAGTACACAGTGGTCCTGATTTGCTAAGACCTTTAGCATGTAAATGCTAAACCTTTTGGCACACGCAAAACCAATAAGATGACCAATGATTGGTCATGGTATTTGTTTTTCTCCAATTATTGGTTGTGTTATTGGTTTTGCTTGTGCTAAAGGGCTTCGCACATGCTAAAGGTCTTAGTAAATCAAGCGCAGTATTTTGTATAGAAATTGTAACATCAGCTTTAATGTTTGGCTGTAATGAGAATGTTTTTATGGGACTCATTACACATAGTATCACTGGCATGTTCTCTCTCTCTCTCTCTCTCTTTTGCTGGCTTCTTATTGCAGCTCACATCTAATTTAATACTCTGGCAGTAGCCTAGTGGGCAGTCGAGGACATAGCTCCTCCCTACCTACAATCCATTCTCAAACTTTACAGCTGTGCACTAGCTCAATGCTCTGCAGCCTCAGGCCATTTGGCATGACCGAGAATCCACAGCTACCTCATTGGCTTGCCAGGATAGGTGAAACGAGCTACCTACTGTTGTAGGAACTGGTACGTAGCTCTAACCTTCTTCTGACTGAAAATGCACATATTTCAGAGTGACATCGCTTTGGTTCTCATAGTGCGGACACAGCCTACACCTAGTACACGGTGACCAATATGATTGCTGTTGTATTTTTAGATATTAGCACTCCCTTTTTTCCAGCTCGCAAAAAAAAAAGAAGAAAAGAACATCTGTAAATTAATGCTGGTTATTGTGTATCCCTGACCTGTCAGTCTTGAAGTGTTTAAAATTTAGCATAATGATATTTTTCTTGTTTAAATGCGTGCACTTTGACGCTATCAGTTTAATGTGCTTTGAAACCATTTTAAAGCTGTTGTTGCAGTTCTGGAGTCATCTCCATGGAGTTCACCCTCTGGCAAGGGAATGCTCTAGCTCTGTCCCGTTGTCACAACGATTTATTGTAACTAGTCTGTGCCGCCAGAATCAGTACGACCCTCAGTGCAGCAGGGCCATCATGATGAACAGTGCTCAGCCAAGAACTCGTTGCTGCCGAAGGAAAGCCGCTGAGGCCCGTCGGGGCTTGGCTGTGGAAATGTCCTCCGTGCCCACTCAGTGACGCGGGCGTGTTTAACGGCACGGGCCGCGGTCAGGTGACCATAGTGGCCGAACCCAGAGAGATCTGTGAAACCTTAGCCGACGCAGTGTGACCTGTTCTCCCATTGCTACTGCAGCAGTGCAAGTGCCAGCAGGGCGGCGCCAGAGCCTTTGATGCGCCAGTGAGGCTGTTTGTCTGACGCGACTTGTCTGCGGGTTCATCCGTGTCCTTAAAACGAAAGCGGACAGGTTACCATTGTTGCTGAAAATATGTGTGATGTTGGGTATAATTAATGACAAGTTGGCATTGCAACATTTGTTGCCAGCTACTCATTTCATGTGTTCCATGTGGCCGTACTGGAGCTTTGCGTCTGTTGTAGGAATGTTTGACGTGAAATAAGCTGGTCTCTTCCTCTTGGTAGACCTGGGTTCAGGCATTCATGTGAGATTTGTTCTCATTTGTTTTTTTTATCTCTCTTTCTTTGTCTCACTCATTCACCCAGGGTGTGAGGATGGTGGTACCTGAAAGTGGCACTGTGATACAGGCGGCGGAGAGCGGTGACCTCGGCACGTTGGGTGAGAGTTCGCAGCCTGGCTTCGAAGCGGAGCAGGACTCTGCGGGAGTGGAGCTGGAGGAGGTGCGCAAGCTGCAGGAGCTCGTCCGCCGGCTGGAGGTCCAGAACCAGACGCTGCGCAGCCGCGGGGGAAAGAGCCTGCTGGGCGGTGCCAACGGCAACATCAACGACAGGACGCTCGCCGTGGAGGTGGCCAACTCCGAGCACAGGCCCGAGGACAACGGCTTTCAGCCCTCGCCCCCTCAGGACAGCAGCAGCAGCAGCAGCAGCGGAGATGCGTCTCCCCTCCTGGACCTGGGCAGGCCGTGCGGCAGGTATCTAGACCTGCCTTGCGCTGACGGACCAAAGGAAACGCAACGCCCTGCTCTGGACAGCCCAGAGACAGAGTCGGAGCCGCAGGACGGGCCCGAACCGGGGGGGGACCAGTCTGCTCTGGACGAGGTGGACGTGCTCGACCTGGAGGAGTGCGACGAGGTAGAGGACGAGGACAGCTGGTAGGTGTGAGCAGGAAGTGAGGTCACTCGTTCCTTCTCTCTTGTGTTTCTGTAAGGCTAGTGAACACACCTTTGTTGAAAATATCAAATAATTCTACTTTTTATGAGTTGTTAGCTTTATTGTGGTCTTTGAGCTGAGAGAATACTGCTGCTTGACATCACCTTCATCCATGCGCCCGGAGTCAATATTTATTGCTTGCACAGGAAGCCTTGATTAATTAATGCCTGCAGATGCACAGGCTAGCAGCTATATCATGCATTAGTGACAGATTTTAAGGAGTGGACAGATGGATGCCGTTCAGATGTTATTACGGTCCGTGATACGTCCTGTTCTCACAGCAGATAATGTTGTGAACATGAGTGTCGCACCGTTTTTTCGTGCATCATTTCCTATGGAATAGGAGTACTCGTCTGTGCTGCTCATACACACATCGCTTTTTGGAGCACCGCTGACAAAAAAAATAAGCGCCCTTCCAAAACGACATCCACCGCTGTCTCGTGGTCGTCATGGCGAATGACACCTCAATGCTATACTTAGCCAGCAGACAGGGTCTTTTTAATGAGATCTCTACCAATGTCTCTATCAGCATCCTTTGCTGATGTGTTATCTTGGATTGATCCAACTGTTTTGAGAGATCGCTGCAGCATTGCTGGGCAGTGTTCAAAAGCCCAATTAGGGAAATCAAAGCTCTCGTGCCACAGTGGCTTATTACTATAACATGTGCGTTGCAAGCAGAACTGACTGGGCCGAGTTGCTGAAATATAGAACAGAGTATAATGGCTGCTTCTCTTCTCATTGCTTTAACAGGGTTTTTTCTGGCATGAAAAGGGTCTTTGGTGCTCCCCATTATTGGGTCAATGGGTCAGCGCTTACGGTCGCAAGTAGGGTCATCCCACATTTTTAGCAGTGAACCGTCCTAAATGAAACCTTTTACAGTGTCTGGATGAAAGGTCTAACATGCGTCTGATGTTGGGTCTAATAATTTGGGCGGCAGTGTAGTATAATGGTTAAGGAACTGGCCTTGTATCCGAAAGGTTGCAGGTTCGATTCCCAGGTAGGACACTGCCGTTGTACTCTTGAGCAAGGTACTTAACCTGAATCTCTTCAGTATATATCCAGCTGTAGAAATGGATAATATGTAAAAAAAATAAAAAAATAAATAAAAAAAAGTAAGTCGCTCTGGATAAGAGCGTCTGCTAAATGCCTGTAATGTAATGTCTCTGCTATGTCATCCAGCTAACGTTTGGCCTAGCCTGGCCTAACCTAGTCCATAATGTTGAGTCGTTTTGACCAATGTATGACTGCGAAGTGGAGATCTTCAGATTTCTTGTGATGTTATCTTTCTGCTCAAAATGTTCAGTGAGATATGCTTATTTAAATAATAACTGTCACCAAACTGTTTTTTTTTTCAGAAAAAAGGCTCCATAGTTCAACTGTCTGTCTGATCTGACAGAAAGGACTTTTCTGTACAAACAAGCTGTTGTGACCTCCGACTCCACCCATTTCCTAATGATAAGGATTGAAATATAAACGCTGGCATCATTGATTAAAGAACACATGATGGGATTTTGTCTGCCTTTGCTTTCCCCCGGCACATACATTCTCAGCTCTGATTAGTAGGTGGCAACGCCAATAACCCAAGCATCTCTGCATGTGATAGTCCCACCCACAGAGCCCATGAGTGTGCCGTCTTGCTGTCGCTTCTCTCGCTCTCTCGCTCGGTCTGTCTTTGTCTATCTGCTTTTTTCTTATCAAAGGGTTTTTCCCGCTTTGGTGCTTGCAAATTTTGCTTTGGCGCTTGCATAGCGAGTGAGTTAGGGCCACTTTGCGAGAGCGGGTGGCCTCCCCCTGTGTGTGGGATGGAGCTTGGGCAACCTTTGAATGGGGCCCAGCTCTACCCTCCCCATACAGTAGTTTCCCCACAAGTCCCTCTGTGTCCCTGGCAACCACGTGCACCATTGACACGCGCAAATGCAGCACAACAGCCCACCCTGCAGGGGAGTGGACAGAACCTAATGCACGCATTGAGAGAATCTGAGTCAAGCTCTGAAAGTTTCCCTCTTCTATCAAAGCCAACTCTTTGCATGTCTGGGTATTTGTATATCTAAGCAGCATTAACACCATGTTGTGTAATATTACTATAGACAAATAATAATGGGGGAAAAAAAGGCATCCACAGAGCTTGTAAAACGATGCAGAGTAAAAGTATTGTTTTCCTCAAATTTCTTTTGTTGACTATGAATTTGTAATTTCAAACATATTTTACAGTTCGTATGCTGGGTTTGTTTGTCTGCCTGTGACGTCAGATACTGGGGTTACTGTCTCCAACAACGCTACTGAGCCAGTAGCACGCCCATCTTTCGCATTAAAACGCTCAGCCGGTTGTCAGTTAGTACAGTGAAGAAATGGCTGACTTGGATGTCAGCTCACAAAGCGAGTGCGTTCGTCTCTGTGGCAGGCCGTGTTTGCTTGGCACGGTCACTACATCTTCGGTCTGTGTAATTGCTGCGCTCTATATATAGAGGCAGTGGCTGTGTCAAGCTGAACGCTCCAGTGAGTCCAGTGACTGAGAGAGCAGCAGGGGCCTGGGGAGCCAGCGACCGAGCACGCTGACCTGGGAACAGGGGCGCGCTCACATGAGGGCTCTGCCTGCGCTTTGGAAAGGGGCTTATCCCCAGCTATCAGTTTTTGCTTCTCAGGGCTGAATTACTCATTGACCTATAGTAGTTTCCTATGTTTGAAGTGCCTGGAAGAATTACATTGGTGTTCTTGTTAACATACTGATAATATTATTGTTAAATTTGCATAATTATCAGATTTGACCTACTTATTTTTTCACCAACCAAAACAAATGGCTTGGAAATGGTGACCTTCCTGTATGCAGTCCGATTGGAATGCTGGCACATTCAGACACTGACTTTACACAGGCAGTGTGTTTATGATGTGCCGCCATAACCTGTGAAGACGACCGTGTCTCTGAGCCTCTCGACGCATGACACAGGAGCCAGTAAGGAGTGCTGATGGGAGTCTGCTTCTCCTGGCAGTCATGGCCGCTCCGCCCCGCCCAGGGGGGATCCGAGTGCAGTCTGTCAGTCCTGCCAGTTGGCCACCGCTGGGCTCTATATTGTGTCACAGCGCCTGTAGGGTGACAGAAGGAGCTGGCAGCGGGAGGCTTCCGGGCTGGAGTGCCCTGTACCTAATATTCACTCTGCACGTGAAATGACGGTTTATTACAAAAGGCCGTTTCCTCTGAAACGGGGCCTCGTAATTGAGGCATGGAACCGGGGTCCTGTGGAATGAAACTTGGACGATGAGCCGCTGTTTGATATTTATCAGGAGAATGCGGATGGTTGTCGATGGTTGAATCCCATTTTACTTGACACCAAATGGCATACAGCCGCCTGATTATAAGAGTGTTAGGTAAATTATGCCAAAAAATGAGCCAGTATTTTCTTTAGATAAGCACCATTTGCATTGGACCTCTAAGCCTGGTGTCGGATTTACGCTCTGAAAATGTTGCACTGTGCTAATGCAAATATTGTGTTCAGTGTATGCGCTGAAAGTAAATGCTTCATATGCCTGCATTACAATGTTTGTTCAGTGTATGTGCTGAAAGTAAATGCTTCATACGCCTGCATTACAACGTTCAGTGTATTTGCTGAAAGTAAATGCTTCATACGCCTGCATTACAATGTTTTTTCAGTGTATGTGCTGAAGGTAAATGCTTCATACGCCTGCATTACAATGTTTTTAAAATTTGGGTCAGCGGTAAGTTTTGCCGTCTGCCATAGTTTTTTGGCATTTTGTGAAAATGATTACGTTTTGTTCTGTAATACTCATTTGAGCATCCTGTTGCAATGAAAAAGGACCCTTTGTGTGCTTTTAAGTTTTTTTATTTTTTCCTCACGATTCATCGTTGAGCTCACTGAAAATCAGCCGTCTGGCAATAGGATTAATTGAGCGGCCGAGACGAAAGTGACGTCAAAACCTAGCTTGTTCCAAGATGTGCCCTAGTGCAAAAAACTTTCGTTTATTTTTCTAGCAAATATAGGTCAATTTCAGAATTGAATGCAAAAGCAAACAAACTAGAGCCACATTACCAAATTCTTCCCGTCCCCTTTTTGAATTTTTTTGTGTGCTCCCAACTGTTAGTGTAAATCTTGTTTTGTACAGCTAGCAAGCCAACTGGTTCAGTTAACGGAAATTGATCTCATAATTTGCAATTCGGAAAGCATTATATCAGGAATATCGTGGACAGAATGTCGGATAGTGTGAGCTGCACAGCCATCTGAAGATTTTGTTGGTCAGGCAGTCTGAGCCCGGCATTAACTAGCATTATTGATGTGGGCAAAATGTGCATTGACTAATGTTCTAAGCCTGGTACCTGTAATCTTTTCTAAAAACCTTTTTCCAGAAAGGACTTCCTTCATTGGGTTTCTCGGTATAGAGCTTTAACTCTTTTAAAAGTCAATAAAATAATATTCTGTTGCTGATCCTTTCTTCTGTTTTGAAGGACCAATGCTAAATCCACCTTGTGATTTAAAAAAGATTTCAATCGTAGTCTTATCTTGTTCTGTTTTATTCAGAATAATAATGAATAGGAAAAATCGGGTTGTCATTGTCATCGGCTAAAGCGCAATAATCAGAAGCTCCACTTGGTTTGGATCAGCATGTCCACTCTGGTGAAATGTCTAAGCGGTTTTTCCCCTTCTGTCCAAATCTGTGTTTACGTGTTTCATTTCATATCCTTTTGAACAGGTGGTTGATTGTTTTCCAACTGACGTCATAAAGCTTAGCTGTTCTATCCATCGTTTAAAAAAATAAAATAAACGAAACCGCCATGCTACCAATTAATTATTCTCAGTGTCACATAATTAGTTGTTCTATGTGCGGTGCAGGAGGTCAACAAAACCTCAACGGTGCGTAATACGTTTAAGGCGTAAGCCGCTGCCGACTGGATGGTAATCTGCTTTGGGTGGACTTGGCCCTCATGTGATCCACGTGGGACAGATGCACTGACCGTGGTTGTGAGCGGGACGCTCGGGCCCCCTGCCATCTCGCAGAGCCTTAATCTCGTTCCTCTGGAGCTTTCTGGAAGGGGGCTTTCCGCGAGCGAAGTCAAAGCAGACGCTCGCACGCTCGTCCTTTCGCTCCCAGCAGGAGCCACCTCTGCCGCGCGTCCCTCGGCATTGGCGTGCAGTCTGTGAAGCGAGCGTGCGCCCAAGCGTTAATCCTTTAATGACTGTTCAAGACTAGGTTTCAAATTAGCGCTGTACATTCGCAAGGTTGACATTTAGCAGGCAGCGGCGCACGAGACATGCTGGATGGTTGGGGCATTGAGATCAACGGTAATGGTTCACTTAGAAGTAAACAGGCATGCGCAACAAACTGCATCCAGATGAGTTCAGTGACATCCCAGGACTGGGCCAACTGCACTACACTCGACCCCACCAGGCTCTGTGCCCCGAGTACTCCTGTCAGTGCAGCCCCCCACCCGGAGCACATAGGTGCCTTTGTGTTTGAGTAAGAGGGAAGACAATCATTTGGAAAAGCGGTACAGCAGCGCGTTGCGGTGTGAGGCGATGGGCGCGTGGAGACGTGACACGGGGCACTCGGTCCTCGGCTCTGGACGCTAATGCCTTGTGATGGCTCAGCACATCAGCCCCTTGTTAGCGTAAGAGCCTGGGCCACGCAGACATTGGGTCAGGGCGGCTGGCAGCGCTGAGCTAGGCTCATCAGCTTACTTGTTGTTTTTCTGTCTCTGTGAACTTACTGAATTATTTTTAATCATACATTGCAGGATGATGCAGTCTTTTTTCTCTTTTTTTTTTTTTGGACAATTCATTAAACTTGTGCTTTATTCCTCCCCCCCTATCCTGTTCAGTTGTGGCAGTTGTTGGTCTTGTGTGACTAGATACTGAAGATACGCCTTCGGGAAAGCTACCAGAGGGACGAGAAAAAACACAGCGTCTTGCCATGCAGAGAGCGCAATTGTTTTAGTTATTTTTATACTGTTCCCTGTAATATACACATTTTTATTATATAATTTATACACAACCTATGCTCAATCCAAATAACTCCGACTCTGTTTTCAGTTCAGACCAATACAGGTTACATTTGCTCCGTATACTCCGTGACAGAGCCTGCATTCCTTTGTTGTGACGTCTTCCTTTTTTTGAGAGTTCTCAAAAAAAAAAGATCTTTGGGTCATTTTGTCATAGGCTATTTTCGACAACACATTAATGCCATTGATAAAAGTGCTAGTTGTGACGCTAATGATTAACAACCACATAGAAGCAGCAAAATGGATGAGATCGAGCTCAGTATCGGTGAACATTTCACTGAAAATTACAATGGCCAGGTCTTTCTTTTTAAAAGTCATGAGAGGTCATGAGATATACTCATAAGCTAAAAATCCAATTGTCTAGCCGTCTGAATTATTTGCGATTTTCATTGTTGAGCACAGTTTTTAAATGAATGTGAATTCATAATGGCTGTTTTGTGCTAGCTTTCCCAGGGTGTCCCGTTTCGCTTTGTGGCTTCCTGACAAACTGGCCGTGCTGGTTGTAACAGGAACATCTCGCCCCTGTTCCTGCAGGTTGTACGTGTCGCCGAAGAAGCAGGCGTTGGCGAAAGAGACACCAGAGTCGCCTCTGAAGTGGTGCAGGAAGGTGCTGGACCACCCCAGCCATGAGACGGAGGTGGCCTGCCGAACGCTCATCAGCCGTCTCGACCAGAGTACGACCAGACGCAAAAACCCTCCCAGCACCCGCATGGACGCACACAAGCACACACACACGCACATGTAAACACACACACACACACACACACACACAACTGTGTTTACTGTAATTGTGTCCCTTCATCTACTTCTTTCTTGTACTTGAGAGTGTGGGAAGGCTAGCCTGCCTGGTGGCTAAACAGCCAGCAATGATTACATAACTGTTACATTGCAAGCATTAAATACTGATATTAAAGGCCGTTATAATAC
Source organism: Ilyophis sp. 1 JC-2022 (assembly GCA_022702515.1). Taxonomy (NCBI): domain Eukaryota; kingdom Metazoa; phylum Chordata; class Actinopteri; order Anguilliformes; family Synaphobranchidae; genus Ilyophis; species Ilyophis sp. 1 JC-2022. The sequence continues at coordinate 28,696,801 of CM040397.1, forward strand.
AAAATTATTCAGAAAAAAACGCCCCTGGAAATATTGGATATATCTTGTATTAGGTGCGCATGTCTGTGGTTCTCTTTGTTACATTTGCCTCCTGACTTGCTTCCTCCTGCCTTATCTTTTGTCACATTCAGTGCAGTCCTGCTGTTTGCATTGTTCCGTTCTCCTGAATCCAATTGTTCATTCAGTTCCGTAAACCTTTTATAAGTGCTGCGGCGGAAAGGCGTTTCCATTGTGTCACGTTACAGCGGTTCTCTATCACAATATGCTTTTTCTGTCAGTCACCACTGTTATAATGTACTGTTGGGAAAAGTGACGGTGACTTATTTTTATTGAATTTTTTTTCTACAAAATAAATATTTTTGCTGGATATTTGCTAGAAAAAGAACATTGCTGTGATTATCGAAAACATTTATTATTGAAAACACACCAGGTCCAGTACATTTTAAAACCTAGTAATTGGCACTTAGGATGAGAGCGGTCAGGTACAGTGAATAGGGCAGGACTCTTATTCAGGCTCTTTTCAGTCTTCAAAACAAAGCAGTTGATGGGTGCCAGGTGCTGTGCTGTGCCCTGCACAATATGGCAGTTGACCAAAGCGTAGAATGCCACTTTACAAAATACACAATAGGCAATACTTCATAGGCAACTGTGGAATTTAATAGGAAGCTATTCAAATTAATTCAATTTGTGATCCTGCTTTTAAGAGTAACACCTGGATTTTGGGAAAAGTCATGAACCATTTACCCCATGTCTGTAAATTAGTAAATTAGATTACAAATTTAAAAATGCATACCATCAAATGGGCAGCTGATAAAAACTTTATTTTTAATACCAAAAAAATGTATAAAAATGGTGTATTTTACAATTATTTATGCAAATAGTTTAAACATCATTTAATAGATTTTTTGGTTTTTAAAAGTGTAGCTTTTATACATAAAACTGGTATGGTAAATGTATCACAGTCCTCCTTAGACAGTGTCTGTTTGCTCACTGTGCGGCTGTCGGGTGTGTACACAGAAGGCTGGTCTTTATCCCACAGCCTGTTCCCATGCTACAGTCTTACTTACTGCTCAGAGCCACCAGAGGTTTTGTGAGCTCCGCTACAGTGTCCCAGATAGCTTTCCCATCGCCACCTGCTAACCACACAGCCCACTGATCCATTATTCATTCAGCAGCCAGATCCTCACTTCCTAAACAGACCTCTAGCTCCGCAACAAAAGCAGCCGTGCCTGGGTGGAGCCGGCAGGTTAATCGCATGGTCTGGTGTAGATTACAGTGTCCCGGATCAGTTCCCCTTGTTAATTCAAACAGTAGTATCTGATTGTCAGTGTAACTGCCCCCTGAGCTACCACAGTTCACAGTTCAGGATGTAACGAATAATAAATAAATAAAAGTTTTAATATTCTGTCATTTTCATTTGCGTGATATCCAGGGACTTGTAACTGATTGATTAGATTTTTGATGGTGACCAGTTTTGACAGTAAAAGGAAAAGGAAGAAAGGGAACATTCCAAGTGATTTTGAGCATCATTCCTGCTGTCCTTGTAAATGGACAGATCCTTGCACCAATGAGAGGGCACAGTTAAGTCCACATGATCATGTGAGGACGTTCTGCGGAGTGGGGCCGAACTGTGATGCGTGTCGTGCAGGTCGTCTAACAGTGTTTGCCCTCTCTTGTCTCCCCCAGCCACCCGATGGAGGAACTTATACAGCAGCCCCTCTCAGGGCTCTGTCGGGCCCAGCCCGGAGGCTGGCTCGTCCGCCGCTGCCTTACTCTCTCCTGGGTACCACAAATCAACTAACAAAACAGTACTAACCTGTGGCAGCTCAGGTACGGCATGACATTAACACACCGCACTGCACGCTTCCGTGGCTTTCACGCGCAGGGTTAAAGAGTACGTTTGCCGGAGCACAAATCTAATGATGTCATCACACCAAAGCCTGTCCCTCTGCCTTTCAATACCGGGGCGTTTCACAAGCAATTAGTATCAAATTCTGACAGGCAATAGAAGGGCCTGTTGTCCCTGAATAGTCCGCTCCCTCAGAGAGCAGTGTACAGGAGAAAAGGATTTTGAACAATAGTTTTCACTCACGCCAAGTGGTTACTTGGCCTCTTTTCGCAAGTAAAATTTTTATCTCTGACATGGGTCCCCTACTTGCATTTTTTAGGCCTGTAAGTATAATGTGCTATGGAGAGGGATTTGATGTTGTGCTCTAGGCTTTATGCAAGATTTCAAACAAGGTCTGTTCATGGCATGGTGAGCCAAAATTCAGGTCTTTCTATAAATCTAGTTTGCATGAAACTTTTATTGCCGTTAGTGCTTTGCTTGCAGATGACAAATCTTTCCAATGCTCTCTCCCCTCCCCCACCTCTGCATGTCGGAGACTATTTTTATGTTATTGGTGTGGAGGTGCACGGTGTCCAGTGCGGCAGAAGTGGGTTCTCGGTGTATCTAACACAGCTGGTTAGCTGGAGCTCTGGGCTCTCAGCATATCGGTCTGTTTCAAGGTTTCCCGTCTCCCTGGTTGAGCTCAGCGTGAGCGCCGCTGCTCCGAGCAGCCATTCGTCTGTGCATGTGTTTTATTATAGCTGAAGTACACAACGTGAGAGTGCGGTGTGGGAGATCGGTACAGATGGACAAATAAGTGTTTTCAATGCCATCTGCTCTGTGAAATCTCTTGAGTCCACTGGGAAGCGCTGTAAGCAGATCTGAGGCAACATTAACCCAAGTGTCGGGAAGGTGATGGAGATCTTTAAAGAGTGTCCTGAGAATTTTCCACCGGTGACTACCAACGGACGTCTTTGACCACAAAGGACCGCCGTGTGCCGAAACAAGCCCGCTAAACCCGTTGCGCCCTTCTGTGTGACTGCAGGTTACGTGAACATGCACTCGGCCTTGAGCTCACAGTCGTCCATAGACAGCGAGCTGAGCACGTCGGACGACTCCATCTCCATGGGATACAAGCTGCAGGACCTCACTGATGTGCAGATCATGGCTCGACTGCAGGAGGAGAGTGAGTGGGCCTTTACCGCCAAGGCGCACGCAAAGAAAGACAAACCGTGCTTTTTTAGCCCCTACTTAACAGATTATTGGTACCAGATCACAAGTTTCACTTGGGCTGGAGCCTTTTTTTTAGAAAAATAGCCCATTGTCCATTCACTCAAATTTAAATAGCATAGACTATCGCTGTATATGGGATATATGTTAATCAAACCTGAGTGTGAGCCAAAACTGAGGAATATCTCTCTTGCTCTCTCTCTCGCCCCGCTCTTTCTCTCGGTCTCTTTCCCGCCCCCTCTCCCTCCCCCTCCCTGCTTTTGTGTATGTGTGTGTGTGCGCCCACGCTTAGGCCTCAGGCAGGACTACGCCTCCAGCTCTGCTTCCGTGTCACGACGCAGCTCCAGCGCATCCCTGCAGTCTCTGCGCCGCGGCACCTACAGCGATCAGGAGTTCGACACGTACAGCCTGGAGGATGAGGACGACGACTGCTGCTCCCTCCCCCAGCGCCTGCACCGCTACTCTCCCTCCCCGCTGAGCTCGCCCCGTTGCCAGTCTCCCAGTGCCCTGGCCGAGTACAGCCGGCTCAGTGCCCAGCGCGCCCGCCCACCCCGCCGCTCCCTGCAAGGCCCGGGCCCCGAGCTGCTCAAGTTCGCCAAGAGCGAGGGTAGGCGTCGTGTTACCATGTGGGCGCCATACTACAGCTGAGCTCAAAACACTCCACTGCTTAAGTCTTTCTGAGAAGTTCTGTTTTCAGAATGAGAGTTCTTTGCAGAACTGTAACTTGTTCTATGCTGTCATACTGTTGTTAAGAATGAGAGGTATTGCCACAATGTGAAATTTCTTTCCGTTGAATTGGTTGGCGTCCATAGTTGTGAATGGCATGATCCATGTGTTAGGGAAGCGTGAATTTCGCCATTTGCTTTCAGCATTCCAAGAGGGTCTTGCTATCTTTTTGTCACTTGTAAACTGGACCCTGTTGTCTGTCTGTGTGTCTCTGTGTATGTCTGTGTGGTTCCAGAAGAGTTAAGGCACAGCATGCCCAACCTTGCCCCACGCACAAGTCTGCGCTCGCTGGAGGCAGTCAGGAACAGCCGCAGCATGGAGGCCAACCTACAGAGTCCAGGCAACCGCATCTCACGCCTGCCGCACTCCACCACAGGTCTGTACCACGCTGCTCTTCTGCACAAGCATGTCTGTAAAACACTGCTGGGCTACCACATTTGTGCGCACACCTTCTCTACAGGCCACAACTGCAGAGCTGCCTCACACCATTACAGGTCTGCGAGCATGCTTTTAGCTGCATTTGTGTCTTAGGTGGACTGTGTATGGTTACGCTTTGTTCTCTTGATGGGTGGATGGGTGAATGAAGAGAGGGACTGGCATCTATTTCATACTTAATTAGGAACAAATCTCAAAATATCCGACTTTGCTAAAGATAACTCACCTGAAAAGGTTGCCATTGTGTTTCAGGGCTTCATTCACAAATCTCAGTTTGCAGATTTTCTTACTGTGGTTTTGGAGAAAGCCTACAGGTCCTACATGGATCACTTTAAGGGTTTCTTCTCCTGATTCATTTTCCTATAGAACTCTATGGGGGGGGAAAGTCAGGAGAAGAAACCCTTAAAGTGATCCATCCATATCTACTCCATATCTGGCCGTAGAGTGATGTTTTGGGGCTCGTTTGATACCTTAGACCCTTGATGACTTACAGCCAGTCATGTGTTCCATACTGTACCAGTGTAATTTATAGCTCAATCTAGTCTCACCCCCAAATTCCCATAGAGATCCATTCAAATGCAGAGAGGTTATAGTATCGCTTGTAACAGTACCTGAAAATAAGTTATCGAGAGTCTTTTGATGTTGATGGGTCACAGACTTCAGGAGGTCATGCAACAGCATGCAATGGATATGTGACCAAATATGAAATATGATACTTTAAAAATACCTTAAAGCAAAGGGTTTGAATACATATGCACTTGAGAGATTTAAGTTTTTGATTTTTAATACATTTGCAAAAATTTCTAAAAACATGTTTTGACTTTGTCATTATGGGTTATTGAGTGTAGATTGATGGGCAAAAATGACCATTTTATCCATTTAAAATTAAATCTACAACACAATAAAGTGTGCAAAAGGTGAAGAGGGTTGAATCATTTTGAGTGCAACTGTATATTTTTGGAACATATGAGCTCTAGAACAGGAGAACCTCAGAGATAATGAACCTCGCAGTTACGGACTGTCCAGTCAACCAAGCGAGGTATAACAATGGAAGCAAGCAGTTAGCCATTTTAAAAATCCTTATTATACAATACATAGAAGCTTTGTTTCAGGGGGGAAGCAGTGAGCATAAAAAGGAAGCACTTAAGAAATATCACTTTCCATTTATAGAAACTAGAGTCTGTGTCCACATCTTTCACATGCTCTGTGTTGGGTTCATATAACATAAAGTTTTCAAGGGACCAGCAGAATGAAACAAAAACAACGGTACCTTTTATTCAAAATAACTTGCGTGTTTTGATGCGTTATTTTACACATTGACCGGTGCATATTAACGGTGCTACCAGCAGTTTACATGGAGCTGCATCATCAGAAGACACCTGCTCTTTGGCAGACCACTGTTCCCCTTTCAGTGTTCCCTCATTGATGCCGTGTCTTTTGTAATATTGCTTGAATCTTCTCTTACTTTGACCTTACAGACCGGTTTGTGCACCCTTCAGCCCACCTCATTTCTTGGTCAATTGTTTTCAGTTCCTCTGTAATCGACACTCATGCATTCTTTTTTTGACATTTTAGCTGACAGTTTGTAATGGTCTTGTTTTTGAGGCATTTCCTGACACTTCCTGGTCCCTTGTTGAGAGGGTTGCTCTCTGGTGCCAGTGTAGGTTGTCAGACCCCTTTTTCAAAATAAGCAAAAGGTACCAATGCGGTCAGTAAATTCTTTACACATGAATATGTTGTCGCAATGTACCAATTTGTTAAATTATTGTGTCGTTTGGACAATATTTTCATATTTTGTGAACTAATCTGTGAAAGTGTGTGGCACATCCTAGTCACAGTGCATCACTAGTATCTCACGCTTAGTGGATGATCTGGAATTATTGACCATAAGGGTCCCTCTTCTCCCTATTGCGCAGTGTCTGGCTCCAATGTTTGTACAACAAGGTAGCAGAGGACTCCACTTCCACGGCTTCAAAACCATTTTTCCAGGCCTATAGAAAGTCAATGGGTGATGTCACAGTAACTTTGTCCATATTTTTTCTACAGTCTGCTTTAATATGATTTCTACGGTCTTAATTGACAAAATAATGGAATTACAGGAAGCATTTCAGAGTGGTTTTGGAACTGGCTACAGGATAGAACACAAAGTAATAGTAGGAGGGATCTTATCTGAGCAAGGTACTATGGGAAGTGGAGTCCCACAAAGATATGTGTTTGTGCCTCTGCTCTTCCTTATTTACATAAATCACCTTGACAGGGACATTGAAAGTACATTAGTTAAATTTGCTGATTATACAAAATGGACGTTTAGCTAACAGTTTGGATTCTACTAAAGTAATCCAATAAGAGTGTGGGCGAGAACGGGTGTTGACAACTGTACACCGTATTACAAGAAAGATATAGAGGCTCTGGAAAAAGTTCAAAGAAGGGCAACTAAATTTGTTCCTGGTATGAAAGATACAAGCTATAAGAAAATAATTAAGATATTTAATCTTTTTAAGTTTAGTAAAAAGGGACTCGGTGCGATTTGAGGCTTTTAAATTAATTAAAGGGATTAACCAAGTAAACTACAAGAGATTTTTCAGGTTGACTTCTGTCAGTGGAACGAGGGGCCATAGATGGAAATTAGCAAAAGGTAAATTCCTCAGACATCAGGAAGTATTTCTTCACACAGAGTAGTAGCTGTGTGGAATAGTTTGCCAGATCATGTAGCAGAGACAGAAACTCTAGTTTGTAGGTAAAGGATTAGGTAAAGGAAGAGCACTAGGTGATTTTTAGTGTAGGAAAATGGCAAGCATTTTTGGGTTGAATGGCCTGTTCTCGTCATTAAGTTATGTTATGATGCATCTTTCAGAAAGCCAACAGACAGAGGAAAAAATAATGTGCTAGTGAGATTATGTTTATGACTTGCTTTACTATTGGTTCTTAACCTGTCAAACATTTCTAAACTACTAAATGATTGCCTGTTTAAAAGAATTAAAGTTTTTAAAAAATCATTATTATTTAAAAGGTAAGTAATGTAAGTAGCCATTCCAATAAATGCTTCTAATTAAAATGGGTTTATTTTGACTTCGCTTTCAAAGTTACGAACATTTCTTCCTTCCAAATGGCCTCCATTCCAAAATAGTTTGGATCTCTGAGGTTCTTCAAAAAAAATGCTGTGGATAAGAGCGTCTGCTAAATGCCTATAATGTAATGTAATGTATATCTAGTGTTAAATATTTAGGCTAACCCATGTACCTCCTTGGATAAAAATTATAATGTACCATTTCAGAAGTGCATCCTCACTTGGAGGAGGGACCTGCATTATGCTGTGGTAACTACTTTATTATTAGAGTTGAATTAATCTTGCCACTGACAAAAAAATGTATGGTATAATAACACTTTTTAGTGTGACTACAGATGTAAATTATTGTACATTGGCAGAGGAAATCATAAGTAAACAAATGCGGTGTAATACAAATTCAATATGGATTTTTATCACTGGATTACGTAGTTTCTTTGTTTGCTTAAAAGGATATAATATACTCTATCCACATGCTATACATGAGGGTTTCCAGCTTTGTTTTAATTTGTAAGATTTGTATTGACAGTATTTCATAGGTAGAGAAACAAACTGCTTTCTTAATTCACACATTGGTTTCAAGTGTCCCTCTTGATGGAAGCAAATGCTAATATCTGTATGGGATAAACATGCTCATGTTTGCCTGGCCATATTTTCAAAGGTGATTCAGTGCATTTGCTCTAATGTGATGGACAATATGCACCACATCACTTAAGGACTACTCGAGGAGTACAGGGACTGATAGTTTATCTAGTCAGCACTTTTTCATGTCTAACTGGGAAATAAAGGGCAATCTGTGTGATTTACTCTGTGTGCTTACAGTGCTGACCAGCACAACCAAAACAATCTTAAGAGTTGAATCAAGTTGTATCACTTTGATACTGAAAATGTAGCAGTCTAGCACAAAGCATGCAACACCCATGGAAACGGATAACACACGGGCACTGTTTGGCCTCTGATGTGCTTTAATATTGAGCTGCATTGCCCTCTAGTGGAAGCTGCAATTATGCTTCATTCCATGCGTTTATTGACTTTAATACAGGTGTACTGCTTATCTGGACACAATGTAAGACACAAGGCCCTGCCAATGTGGAGACATTATCTCAGGCAATTTATGGTGGGCTGCTGTCTACCTGTTTCATAAGTACAGAATAGGAAGTAGGACTGAAATTTAGTTCATATATCCAAATAATGTGATGCACAGACTTAGAATTTTGAAGTAGGACACGTATATGCTTAATAACCCTGAGATAGTGAAAATGTGGTCAATTACTCTGTAAAGAAATCTCAATGTGTACAATATATAATAGTAGATAGAGAATTGTATGTACATGAAGACATTTAAATGCAACACCTGCCCTTTTAACATTAAACACTGGTGTTCTAAAACATTACAATTATTTGGCAGACGCTTTTATCCAAAACGACGTACAATAAGTGCATATCGAAGGTCATTGACGCGACTACAAAGCAGATCCGACAAAGTACAACTTTCTCACAACGTAGGAGCTATCCCTAGTAATGAACATGGAACACAGTCAGCTATACATTCTTAACTATAAAATAGCAACAAACACAAGTTAAATAGAAAACAAGTAAAAAATTAAATAAAAAATAAAAAACACAGGAAGCAAGTACTACAGAATTGGCCCTATATAGGTAGTTTAGTTGAGGTGGAGTCTGAAAAAGTTTGTTTTCAGACCACAACGGAAAACAGACAGTGTTTCAGCTGAGTGCAGAGGAGTGGGGAGTTTGTTCCACCACTGGGGAAGAGCTTGGGTGGAAAAGCTCCGCAGTCGGGACGAGCGAGAGCCGTTAACAAGGAGGGAGGGAAGGGCAAGTCGCCCTGCAGCAGGTTAGGATAACATTTTAGTATTTTTCTAAATGTATTGATAAAGAAACCTCTGAGTGGCCTTTGCTTTTCGTATCATAATGGGGGAATTTCTGTGTTTTTAGTTTTGTTATGCAGCCTTTATTCCACGATTGCATTCATCTCACCCTCTAGTACCGAATGACTCCACCAAGGCAATCGCAGTACTTAAATTTTTTACTCAATGTAAGAAGCCGCTATATTTACAGAAAGGATCGACCACAACAGTAGCCTCTGAACAGGGCCCGTCCTGTTGGCTTTTCGCTGCCGTTTCACCCTGCTAACCTCAGCGAGTGTGTCTGCTCTCCTCTAGGTGTGTCCTCCAGTAGGATTCGAGGCAACGGCCAGTCGCCCCTCTCCCTCCGTGCCCCCGTCAAAGCTTTGGGCCCCATGGGCCCGATGGCCGGGGTTCGACAGCCACTGAGAGGAGCGGCAGCAGGACAGAGCGGCTCCACTGGAGCGGTGCGGAGGGTCCAGTCCCCCGGCCCCTCAAACGGGGGAGCGCCCCCGGCCGGCAGGGTGGCTGCAGCGAGTGGTAAGACTCCGGGGCGTGCCCGTGCCTCACTGGGGGGGCCGGGACCTGCACCACGCGGAAGACTGGCCCAGCCGTCCAGGAGGTACAGTATCACAGAGATCAGAGTAACGGTTTAATACCAGGTCATATTGCATATTGTGCGAGTTTTAAATCTGGAAATGTGCTTTTGTAACTGAGTGAAACTGGCGTAGGCAAGGCTAGAACACTTTCAACCAGCCTTTACATGAGTTTATGGTTGGTCTTAATTTACTCTTTTTGCCATCTCTCGTGCCTTTGTTAATGTAGTGGTTATAGCTTAGCAGTACAGGGTAGAGAACATACATAGTTGGAGCATACAGAGCAGTCCTGCTTCCTGAGCTGTCAGGTTTCTGTGACGACTGCATCGTGTGTAATGTGTAGTTACGCAATGCCTATGGTTGCTTTTTGTTCCATGTAGTGAACTACACAGATAAAATTCTGTCCCTGTATGCGCCTTGAGATGATGGCAGTCACAAAAGGGCTCACAGCCATGTGTATGTCGAGTGCACTGGCCTTAACTTCTATTCCTTTGTTTTGCAGGTCAATGGGCTGGACCAAATCGTGCAGCCCTGTCACAGATGAATCGTGGAAGGATGGCTGTTACTGAGGCCGAAAAGGCCCAGCGCACATATCATCCCTCAGTGTAATGCCACCATTGCACTGCCTCTCAATAGCTGAAACCCAGCAGGCTGGGACACAGGCTGCTCTGCACCTCACACTGGACAGGTGATGCCACCGCGTTGGCATATTCATCCCACAGATGCACTCGAGACAGACCAGAGAGACCACAATGCTTTGTGGTCCAGAGACTGACAAGATGGGTGCTGACATTGAGGATTTAGTCTTTTCTTTTTAATGTCATCTGTCTGATTTATTGACAATTTGTGAAGCTGCTGGAATGGTACAATACGAGTTGATTTATGTTGTAATGATACATTTTTCAATCGCATTTCACTGATCGTTTATGAACGTGTAGATACCTCCAGATTTGTTACGGTGTTTTAATGCACGTTGTTGTCAAACCATATTTCAGCCAACTAAAACTGGACGTATATTTTTCCATTGACAAAGTACTGATGTGTACTGTATTATGTGAGGACACTGCCACTCCGCAGCACTCATTTTTAGGGATTTTCTTCCATCAAGGATTTGGTGAGACTGGCTGTTGTTTTTTGTTTTGCTATGAAGGTCTGTATTGTATGTTTGTTGGACACAGCAATGCAATTCTGTCTGAACCATTCCCTCCTAAAATAATAATTTTATAAATGGGGAAAATGAAAACGTGTCCTGTGTTGTGTAATTGGTGTCAAAGCTTGCAACACTGAAGCAAGATCTGCTTCTGAAAAGAAAAGCACTTATGGTTGCCTACACAATCGATTTGGTCAAATGGCATGCTTTATTTGAGATGGGTAAAACACAAGGTCTAGGTCCAGATGTCCTCAACCCCCGAGTTGCCACTCGAAACCTTAAATTACAACATACATCAAATGGGCTTATATAGGACCATAAAAACTCAATTACTAACAGTATTAGAACACACATCATGGAACTTGGTGTAAAGCATACAAGATCACAAAAATACCACAAAGGTCCGAAACGTTCCACATATTCTCGTAGGCACAGCTCTTACACAGCAAGCGTTCTAATATAAACACATCCATTCCTAATATTTATCGTTATTAGTTAGTGGTTAAGGAGTATGACATCAATATTAAAGACTGCGGTATTTACGTGGCTTGGGTACTTAATTTGGTCTCTTTTCCAGTGGCAAGAGAAAAATACTGCGGACGACAAAAAGTATTTAAGGATGTATAGAACCATATGGTGAAATTGGTGACTTAATATCGAATTTGGAAAAATAATATCACAGGGAACTAATACATATTTGAAACCATGGTTGGTGGGATTGTTTAATAATGACGAGGGAAAAGGTGAGTATAAATACATTAATAATTTTTGGTATCAATTGCATAAGATTATGTAACGTTGTGCAAGTTATTCTAACGTTAGATATAACATTAGTTATCACTCTTGACTTATCCATAACACCGTGTAATTAAAATAAAATAAAAAAGTTTACAAGCTAGCAATAACATTGTACCCCTACTAACGTTACAGCAAGCTAGCTAACTAAGTCACGTATTGTTCATCTTACATTTTTTGGATAGCTAAGATAATCGTCCAAATGGAAGGCTGGTTGGCTATCTAGAATATGTTTGTTCTTAAAATACAGCTATATTAACGTTAACGGGATTGCCAACAACTAGCCGTTGACAATATTAGGTACGCTAGTACCTGCGTACAAAGGATTCGCGATCACAGTAAACATATTTATTTGATTATTACTACAGCGGGTACCTCGTGTATTGACAGAGCCATTCGATGGTCCTTTTTTATAGAAAAGTGCAATTGCGACCGCAGACGCCCCGGTCTATATTGCCCCGCAGCATCCAATTTTAAACCCAGAAAAACACTAGAGCTTTTCACTCGAGTGACGTAAATAGACAGGGATCTGCTGCGAAGGAGGCCGCGCGCGATGTCTCCCCCTCCCTCCTCTGCTGTCAGCAAGAAGCCTGATTGGTCCAGGCCTGGAAAAGAGAGTTGGAGAATCCACAATGTGCAGGCCGCGACGTCCTTACTGTGGGAAAACATAGCGAAACTAAGAAAGGACAAAACCTTCCCAGAACTGGAAAGGGAATTCGAAAACAGGTAATACGTTTTGAATCCGTGGGAATGTAGTAGCGAGTTTGCGGCGAAAGGCCCCGTCTCAGGCCTTGGGCCTCGTTAAACCCGCACAGAAAGCGCAACAAAGGCGAAGAAAGCAGCTACCTGCATGCTGCATGTCTCCGTCTCGATTTATATTCTGCTGACTTTTTGTTAAGTGTCTGACTGCAGTTTGTTTCGAATTAATATAATATTGCTATTTATTAATGCAAAATTAAATTGCATTGAATTTATTTATGGTAAAATGATTTCGGTAGTGCGTGAAATGTTAGCTACCTAGCTTGGTTGCTAAAATGGCGGAATACAAGATGTCGGCCGCTGTCGCAGGGCGTCTGAGTTAGGTCGTTAGCTGGCTGAAGTTGTTTGCTAACGTTTTTGATGATCTATCGAAAAGCATTTTCCGTTACAGTGATAATATAACAAACATGTTACTTTTTTTGTTAGTAATACGTCCGTGTGCTTCTAGTTATAGCGAAGTCGATGTCCTAGAAAAATACTTAGGTGCGCCTGGCTGCAAATGATCCGAAGAGCAGGGAAGCGCCATGTTTCAGCGGCTGCATTAGTATGAGCTGTGGGTGGGAGTGACAGGCGCCAAACACACACAGGCTGTGTGTGGAAACGTGTAGCAAACCAGCGAATGCAACATGTAGCGCATTTTCTTACGTATAAGTAACGCTAGCTGAACATTTTATCACCAAAAAACTAACGTAAGAAATCGAATGAATGAATAATTATGAAGCTTGTTGCTGAACGCAAGCTAAACTGCTAACGTCTCTATCCAGGTCGCTGACTGGCTGGCTACGTAATGGAAGCTTCCTTGTTGAAGTTAGCTATTGGATCTAATGTGAAATGGAGCCAAATTAGTGGATTTTTATGGAGTGACTTGACTTCGACATTTTGCTTTTATCTGAATTTGATTTGCAGTGCATTGCTAACCAATTAGCTACGTGAACGATTAAACGGATGGTTGTGGTATAACCTGATGGCCAAGTATTTATTGTCATTTATCTTGGTTGGCTGGGCAACTCGTATGTAAATTCAACGCATTGTCTGTGAAACGATTACCTGGCTTGAAGTTTTCTGCAGTGTGAACATCTGGGAATTTGATTTCGTGTAGGAACGCGTTTTTGCTAAAAGAACTGGATGCGGGGAGCTGGAATATGCCCGCATAGTTTTTAACTACTGTATTTTGATTATGTTGAACATCTGTCTTCATGTCAGACCGTATGCAGCTCTGCACCAATTAAGTCAGATGGCGGTGATACATTCGGAGTTTTACTTATTAAAGTATTGTTGACGAAAACGTTGTCTTACTGTGCTGTCATTTCCAAACAGTAAAAAAATATCTCCCTTTATCTTGTTTTATTTTCATGCAAAGCGCACATTGTTTGTGGTTCTTCGCCCTGACCCTTAGTTTCTCCTGCACCTGCCTTGTACACAGATTTAGGGGGCAGTAGACTGTTACACGTTTCTGTAATATTTTCTCTGAGGTTATTAGAGCTTTTACAAAATACTGAGTACATATTAGCTCTTAGCTTACAACCTCTTCCCCTGAAATAATAATAATAATAAAAACATAAAATAATAATAATAATAAAAAATAATAATATCATTAGTTTCTGCAATGTTTCACAACCAGATTACATTTTCTCAATTCTGCATTTCAAAAACAGTACATTTGCAAATAAGCTTGATCAGGCTTTTCAGTATTTAGGACAAGAACATTTTTTGAAATAAATAAATATATGTGTCAAGGCGAGTTTTCAAAAACGTCTTAAATGTTATCTAATGTGTACGTTTCGATAAAGTTGTCTTAAGAATGTATTCCTTTATAAAATCATAAAGGAATAGCCCTTTAGCACTCTGCATGTTTACCCCATCAATCCTGTTTCCAACCCCTAGTTCTGGGTTTATGTACCATTTTACCCAATTAACAACATTTGATGCTGGTTATTAACGGAGGTGGTAAGTCCAGGGATCAGAAAGTAAAAAATCTTGCCATGTGTTTCTTCCACCCGTGAACCTGGGCAGCTGATTTCACTAATTGGTTCTGACTCCTGGCTGAAAAATTGTTGTAATTAGCAAACCCAGGTGAATACTGGGGAGGACTTTTACTTTTTGAACCTGGACTTTCCACCTCTGCTGGTTAATGAGAGGATGTTGACACTTTTTTTTTTTTTGGTCAGATTAAATTGTCCTCAAGGTTTACCAACAGTGATAATTTCTCTCTCAATGGCACAGTGAACCTTATTTTCTGAAGTGTCTTACCGGTATGTCACTATAACTATTTATAGTGTGATGTGTGTGTGATTCATTGTCTGCACTTAATCCTGAGTTGTCCAGCAAATATTTACGCTTTTCCCATATTTCAGTTTATAAAGGTGAATAGGAGTAGCCACCTAATACATATACCAGCTTTACCAATCAGACTCGAACTTCTTTTCAGGTTACTTTGGTCCAGGACGCAAGAAGAAAAACTTATATTTTAACCCATTTTATGTTTTTGCCAGAACGTTGGAAGCAAATGTGAAGGTAAGATTGTTATTGGATGGCTGGCTGGCTTTTATTGTCCATTTTAGATTTTGTAATTTTAACTAGTGAAGATCATACTGAGAGCAAATAATTGTATTTAAGTAATTGGAATCTTATCTAGAGGGACTTGTTCAGGTAAAATCTTATGTTATCCGTTCATACAGATGGATATTTATTGAAGCAGTTCTGGTGAAGTACCTTGTTCAACAGCACAACAGTCTGTTTGAACTCGAACCAATAATCTTCTGTCACATAGTGCAGGCATCTCATGACCAGAACAAGTCTGCATCCATGTCTGTATTTAGTAAGGTTAGCATGTAAACGCATTGCTCAACCAAATGTGTTTTAAAATTGGTTGTGGCGACAAGACAAGTAGTATCCATTGAATCAATGAAAAAGGTTAATTTTATCAGTTTATATAACTAAGTTTAAACAGGTGAGACTGTACAAAATCCAAAGCTATTAAGGAAATATAGTAGTCAGTTAGAGGATCAGAGGGGTATATTTAGTTCCTGTCTATTAAGTAGATCATACAAGTAGCGCCTTTAGTTGAGCCCACATCTAAAAATGCCTACATCTTTTAAATTTTTAAAAAAAAATAGCGTGTTTCAGAGGTTATGCATACTTGTCCTCACCCTTCCAAACTGGTGAAGGATGTTGCAGGTATACCATCAGTCATTTTTCATGGGCATTCCTCATTGGAAAATTAAGGAAAAATAGATTGAAAAAGCTGTTTAAACAAATTGGGGGTTAAAACAATAAATGGAACATCATCAAGGCTACCAGCTGCCAACGCTTGAACTGGGAGAGATGCTCTGGCATGTGAAAGTATTGTAAAATATATATTTTCCCCCACTTGTATGCGTTTTAAAGGCATATGCCCTAATTCTGTACACTTGTTTTTGTATTAAGCTTCAGGAAATAAAAGACAATGGACCACGGTGGTGGGGTCTTGGAGCTACACTCACAGGATCTGAAAATGCCCCACACCATGATAATGCAAGACTTTGGTAGGTATATCTGACTACAATTATTTATTTTTAGTTTGTTTTACCAGTTCTTTGGGTAAAAGTAGGGATGCACAATATAGAGATTCTGTGGTTGATATAAAATGTTTGTGTTGATCGATGCCTCCCTATTTGATATTATAACACCAATGCAAACTGCAACCAATTTTCCACATTCATTGTGCTCAATGAGCACATACATGAACTTATGAATGAAAAATGTAACATTTTATTTGTACATATTTAAGCTTGCTTACTTTGTTATTGCGCAGAGACCACGAGTCTAGCCAGCTGCTGAGTCTAAATAGCTTTGCTTGTGATTTTGGCTGGTAAAATATACATAAATGGAGATGGTCACTTATCGGCCCATAGTATTATCCATAATGTTAGAATTGGAGCTGATGCCAATAAATTTGTTTTCAATTATTATCTGCCATTACCTAAAGGGGAAAAAAGTGATAATCTCACTACATTTACAGGATGTGATGGTAGCGTTAGCGGCACTTGTTGGGCTTATAAACCTTGGCCAGGTTGAAAGTCTAATGTGAGATGTCTGCCAAACTTCTGGAGATAGGCTTTATTAATAAGGCAGTTGTCATTTCCTACTTTTGACAAATCAGAGTCTCATGTAGGTAGAACCAAGTCGAGGTAGATTCAAGCCAACTCTAATTGTGTCACGTGTTCAGTTTAATCAGTGGAATACTGTGCACGGGTCTACCCCGGTGTAGTGATCTCCTCACCGTCAATACCGGTACTTTTTAACTACAATTTAACAATGCGCCAATATTCCACTACACACAGTTCAGAAATTGTATGACCGCATTCCTAGAAGGATTGAAACTGTTTTGAAGGCAAATGGTGGGCCAAGTCGTTATTAGTTACGAGATATTCAGTGTTTCTAGGTGTTTTATTTTGTCCACCCCATGTATATGATAAGTAACTGACTGAAGGTTACAAGCCAAAGTAACGCCAATGTCTCTTCTGCAGTGGCGGGCATGGGGGGCATGGCCCACATTGACGGAGACCACATCGTGGTGTCGGTGCCCGAAGCCGTCCTGGTGTCGGACGTGGTGACGGACGAGGGCATCATGCTGGAGCATGGCCTGGAGGCGGAGGTGGTGGAGGGGCCAGACATCGAGCAGGAGGACGTGGTGATGGTGCCGGAGTCCGTGCTGGAGGCCGAGGTGGCCATCGAGGAGGCGCTGGGAGGCGACCACCACGTGCTGACCGCCGAACTGATGGGGGAGTCTGACCAGGTCTTCGTGACCGGCCTCCTTTCCCACCAGCAAGAGGGTCACCTGGAACACGAGATGGTGACCGAAGAGGTGATGGTCACCAACGCGGAGGCGCAGACGGTCATCCAGGCGCACGAGGGCATGCCCACCTCCACCGTCACGTTGAAAACGGGGGAGGACGAAGACGGCAAGAGCACCTCCGAGGACTACCTGATGATCTCCTGTGAGTAAAACACAAACTCGCTCAAGAATGTACCACCAGATTTACTTTGTGTGGTCAAGTCATTCAGTAGTTTTATAATTTAATTAAACGCTGCTATTTCAAAACAAAGAAGATAAAGGTAAAACTTGGTGAATAAACTGGGTGTAATGAGTTAAATATAACCTCTCTGCATTTGAATGGATCTTTATGGGAATTGGGGGTGGGACTAGATTAAGCTGTAAATTACACATGAATAGTATAGAACACATGGTTAGCTAAATGGCTGTAAGTCGTCAAGGGTCTAAGGTATCAAACGAGCCTTGAACCATCACCCTGCTGCCAGATATGCAGTAGATATGGATGGATCACTTTAAGGGTTGTTTCTTCTGACTTATTTTTCCATAAAGTTCAATAGTAAAATGAGTCAGGAGAAACAACCCTCAAAATGATCCATCCATATCTACGGCATATGTCAGCAGAGTGATGGTTTGAGGCTTGTTTGATACCTTAGACCATGGGTCGGCAACAGGCGGCCCGCGGGCCATTTTTGGCCCGCCAGCAATAATATTTGGCCCGCCAGATAATTTAGAGATGTAAAAAAAAAAAAATCTTAAAAAAAAAAAAAAAAATTACGTTTTTTTTTTTAACAATATCGAATCGACAGTCCCACGTATCGGCAATAATGTACGAATAGCGAATCTACCCACACCTGAAGAATGCTCATTGTACTTTTATCTATGTTGAGAGTGAATGACACGCACAGACAGTAGTGAAGCAATAAGTAGGTGGACAATGCGTGGTGCTGAAATAGCCAACATGTGGCGTGTGGTATGAAGAACGCGGAAGCGGACGCACACCCGCGGTACATTTGTAATAAAAAATAAAGGCGATTGCACCCCCCCCCCCGTCAACAAAAAATATTGATTGCACCCCCCCCCCCCCCCGTCAACAATTACAAACGAGGTCCGCGAAAATCCCAAATATGGTTATATTTATAGTCTTAAAGTTACAACTGGCCCGTTGAGTGCAATCATAACGCTAATTTGGCCCGCGGCCAACTTCAGTTGCCGACCCCTGCCTTAGACCCTTCATAACGTACAGCCATTTAGCCAACCATGTGTTCCATACTATTCATGTGTAATTTGCAGCTTAGTCTAGTGCCACCTCCCAATTCCCATAGAGATCCATTCAAATGCAGAATACAAATAAAATAGGGCTATTTAATAAAATGAAAAATACGTACGAGGACTGGTTATTGTTTGTATTGACAGAATCCGCTTTGTTCGCATTCGTATACACGCTAGAAGTGTCATTTTGAGACCATTTTAGCTGCTCTATAGAAGTGAATGGAGAGCGACAAATACCCTATACTGGATTATAACCCCAGGGTAGCACAGAGCAACTAACAAACATATATCGCCACCATTTGGACTCGTATCATGGCCAGGTAACTACTCAACCCAAAGTTCTACCACAGATCAGTTGCGCTTTAAGTGCTGAAAGTGCAACATGAAGCCTAATCCATATCTTCTGAACACAAGATGGAGGATCTTTGAGAACAAAGTGTTAAAGTGATGGATCACTTTCAGGGTTTTAAAAAAATATATATTTATTTTAAATGTTTGTTTTTATTGTGTTTTTGCAGTGAAAGATATAAGATACACATGTTTCTGACCTGGCAGCTTTACAGTGGCTGCTTTCATGTCATTTGGGGGGGTTTGTGGTCAAGAAGCGTTGCAGGTAACTCCAAAAAGTAGTACGTTTGTATAGTGACTTTGTTTTCAGAGGTTGTACATTATTATTCCCAGTTATAAACATGCCAATAGTGTTTTCCTTCTTCGGTTTTGTGCACCATAGGAAATTGTTCCAACTCTGTTCATCCAACCATCTAAATTTTGAGGAAAAAGTGGTTGGCATACATGCGTACATCTCTAGAAGAATAACCTCGCTGTCCAAATTGTTTTGGAGTAGCTTGAAGTACGTTTTCTTGCTTAGAACAATTAACATCGAATGTCTTTATATCAGCCCCTCTAAATATATATGCTCACAAAAACTTCCTGGGTCAATCAAAAACATACATAAAAACAGAACTATCAGAAGCCCCAGAAAATTAACTATCCCCTTAAGGCAATTCTTGGTATACGGCTACTCCTTTTGTGAGCACCCAATGCTCCAATGCACCTCATAACCTATTGTTTGTTTTCATTCAGTGCGGTGATGGCCCATAAAGCTGTAATACATGGGTGTGACTTATTATTGGTTTTGAGGAGAGACTGCCATTCAGTCATTTTAAGGGGCCCTGTCCTGTGTTAATGCAGTGGATGACGTGGGCGAGAAGCTGGACATCGGCAACACTCCGCTGAAGATCAGCACTGAGGTGACGCAGTGCGATGGCTCCAAAGAGGGTGGCTATGGCTCAGAGGTCATCAAGGTGTACATCTTCAAGGCGGAGGCCGACGACAACGACGACGTGGAGATAGGTGAGCCACGTGCTTGCACAGGAGAGGCGTTTTAAAAAATGTTTTTACAACCTTCTCTTTGATTCCTTTTTCGGAAGAGGCACAGCCCTTAAAATTCTGAGTCATTTCTGCTTCAAGAGCACTTATCTGAAAACCATGTATGATCATGGGGGTGGGTCAAAAGGTTGGACATTGGAACTGTGCGTCAGTGACATTTCAATGCTCTTCTATGATTACATCTTATTGCCACCCATTGGCAAACTATGGTATTGCACTTTGTCAATCAAAGGGCCCTTCTCCAAAAAAGGTCCTTGTTTATATTTGGGGAAAACATGCACATGTTAATATCTGTAGCTCGAAATATTTATTTATTAATACATTTTCTCTGAGGGGGAAAAAGTAAAAAGGTTGGATTGTTTCAAGGATACATCATGTATTATCTTGCTAATCTCTGAATGCTTATTACTGCCACCAGTTGGCAAACTATAGTACTGCATGTTTTCACGACCCATTACTAAAGTAACATGAAACACAATTTGTGATGGCTTTGTACTTTTCATGTGAACTCTCAGTTTGTAATATTTCACACCGGTTGAATAAGAACCTGAAATCGGGCTGTATGTTCCCGTGGGCGCTGCTTGATTGTGAAGTGAACGCCAATGTGGGTTTGACTTCTGTACCTGATGCGATTGCAGGTGAGACAGAGGTGGTGACGGAGTGCGACTTCCACAATGGGCTGGAGCCGGGGGGCGTGGGAAGGCTGTCCAGGGAGAAGATGGTGTACATGGCCGTCAAGGACACCTGCCAGGGGGACGAGGACATCGGTGAGTCCGCAGGTTTTTAACGGCAGCATGGAATTGTGGGATTGGATCCATGGCCATCTTTGCCTTCCACGGTTATAATGGTAGTTGAGCCAGTGTGCAGTGCGTCTGTGAGCCGTTCTCAGGAGCGGAAGCGCGAGTCAGTCGCACGGCTTTCCGTCTATGTCACTGAGCCTCTGTGCTTGTTACTACCCCCGGACTGCACAGAGATAGCAGATGAGGTGTACATGGAGGTGATCGTGGGGGAGGAGGACGCGCCCGCCATCCAGGAGTCGCAGCTGGAGGATCCCACCATCAACAAGACGTTCGTGCCTGTGGCCTGGGCAGCCGCGTACGGTGAGCTGTCAATCAACTAGCTTCCCACTCCATCTGCCTCAGCCCTGAGATGTGTTTAATGTACTGCAGGGGGGTTCAACGGCAAAGTCAAACCCAATCATTTTTAACGCTTAAATTTAAGAGAGAAAAAAAAAAGATTCAAGATTTGTTATCTCCTGCACTATAAAAATATTTGTTTTAGATGGTGAATGTAATTTGCAATTTGAAAGTTTCAATTGATTGAACAATCATTCATTATGAATTCACATTTTTTTTCAAAACTGTCGTAATATCAAAAGGTAACATAAACAGGGGGAGATATGAATTTACCCACAAGTTGTTGGTGCCCAGTGTCCCACTATTAAAGCAATACTTGTATAATTTTGAATAAGCTGCTTAGAATAAGTAAAGCTGAATCCAGTCCTTTTGGGCATGTGAGCTGATTGGAGGGTGAGACTGTGGCTCTGCCCCTTCAGGGAACAACCTAGACAGCAGGTTAGAGAACAAGAACGGCACAGCCACCCAGTACCTGCAGATCAGCGACAGCCTGAGCACCAGCAGGGCGCTCAAGCAGAAGGCCAAGAAGAAGAAGAAAGGAGAGACGCGGCAGTGCCAAACGGGTATGACCGCTGAAATAAAAGGGTAGCAACCAAACGTGGTGCATTCACTGACTGTACATTAGTGTTCTTGTTGTGTATATCAGAGGGGAAGTGGACCTCTTTGTCCTTTCAGGTTGTAGAAGTGGCGTAGGCTCAGATGTTTGCAGTTGAAAGTTGTGTGGTCAACAATGCATTAGGCCGGACTACTCAAGCCTCCTGTAATTTTAAGGTGCAAGTCAGTAAGTAGAAGGTAGAATTGGGCTGTTGGGAACTCTGTTGAACTTGAATTTCTCCCTCTGCATACTTCCCCACAGCTGTCATAATCGGGCCGGACGGGCAGCCCCTGACGGTCTACCCGTGCCACATCTGTGGGAAAAAGTTCAAGTCGCGGGGCTTCCTGAAGCGCCACATGAAGAACCACCCTGACCACATGTTCAAGAAGAAGTACCAGTGCACCGACTGCGACTTCACCACCAACAAGAAGGTGAGCTTCCACAACCATCTGGAGGGCCACAAGCTGATCATCAAGAGCGAGAAGGTGCCCGAGTTTACCGAGTACACGCGGCGCTACCGCGAGGCCAGCCCGCTCAGCTCCAACAAGCTCATCCTGCGCGACAAGGAGCCCAAGCTGCACAAGTGCAAGTACTGCGACTACGAGACGGCCGAGCAGGGCCTGCTCAACCGCCACCTGCTGGCCGTGCACAGCAAGAACTTTGCCCACGTGTGCGTGGAGTGCGCCAAGGGCTTCCGGCACCCGTCGGAGCTGAAGAAGCACATGCGCACGCACACGGGCGAGAAGCCCTACCAGTGCCAGCACTGCGAGTTCCGCTGCGCCGACCAGTCCAACCTAAAGACTCACATTAAGAGCAAACACGGCACCGAGCTGCCCTACAAGTGTGGCCACTGCCCGCAGGCCTTCGCCGATGACCGGGAGCTGCAGAAGCACATGGAGATTTTCCAGGGCCACAAGACGCACCAGTGCCCCCACTGCGAGCACAAGAGCACCAACTCCAGCGACCTGAAGCGCCACGTCATCTCGGTGCACACCAAGGACTTCCCGCACAAGTGCGAGGTGTGCGAGAAGGGCTTCCACCGGCCCTCCGAACTCAAGAAGCACTCAGAGACTCACAAGGGCAACAAGGTGCACCAGTGCCGGCACTGCGACTTCAAGATCTCGGACCCGTTCACGCTCAGCCGCCACATCCTGTCGGTCCACACCAAGGACCTGCCCTTTAAGTGCAAGCGCTGCAGGCGGGGCTTCAGGCACCAGAACGAACTGAAGAAGCACATGAAGACTCACAGCGGCCGCAAGGTCTACCAGTGCCAGTACTGTGAGTACAACACTACGGACGCCTCAGGTTTCAAGCGCCACGTCATATCCATACACACCAAGGACTACCCGCACCGCTGCGATTACTGCAAGAAGGGCTTCCGCAGGCCCTCGGAAAAGAGCCAGCACATAATGCGCCACCACAAAGACACCTTGATGTAACGTCGCAGAGCGGGGGTCGCGGGAGAGGGAATGTATCATCCAGAGAGTTAAACTATGTTAAAGTTTTAATCAACTGTTCTCCTTTTCAGTGCTTATCCACATACCCCCCCCCAATTGTGAAATGAGTCTTAAAATAAATCGTACCGGTGAAATGTACTAGACAGAGCATTGTGGGTGGAGTTTTGGGAGCAGAGGGGAGAGGAATTGGGTATTGGGTGAGCAGTGGAGGGGAAAGGTATCACTCCATTCTACGTGTAATTCTTTTCTCCTTGATTTGTTGCAAAACTTGTCAACATTAAGGAGTTTTTTTGTTTTTTTTAAAATAACCAACTGGTGAAATGCTGCAAGCAAATAATGTTCTCAGTGTTGGGAGAGATGCTTTTAAGGCTTAAGGCACATCTCATACTATCAAACAAATTTTGCGTGTGACTTTCCCAATTTTCATTAAACTACCAGAGTGTAATGCGCTTCATCCTCAGTAAATAACATGTATATCCTTTTTTAACTATCAAGCCGTTGTCTTCATTTGTTTTTGCTGATCATTTCCTTGAAACCCAGTCTGAGCAGTGAATTAATTTAAGTTGCGAAACTTGCTCTGGAAAATGTTTACACGTTCACCATGCCCTAATTTAGCTAAAAAAGTAAATTCAGATCACTAGATTTTAGGCTACTGTGTAACACTGTCCTGAAAATGTAATTGGATTGTGTCAAATGTTCTTTCATTTTAAGTCTCCAACATTCAAACTGGAAAAATGGTTGAATTAGTAATTTCAGTGGAATGGGTCATAGAGTTGAATTGTAATTCACCTTGTAATTGGCACTACTCGAGTGTATACATGGTTACACATAACTACCTGATGGGCATACATGCGCACCCATATAGTTGAATACATCTGTTCACAATCATGCCTTACATGTAATTGTAATTTCCATGCACTGTATTTAGTAAAATGTAATCAAACTGATTTACTTTGTAAAAGTCTCTGTGATGTATAAGTAAGTTGAGTGATTCTCTGGAACTTTGTGTATATTTTAGTAAAGTGAACTCATTTTCTAAACAGATACAGGAAATGGGTATTTTCAAGCGTGTGTTCCCCTGCATTGTGTGATTGTGGGAAATGGAGTTGGAACTGTCAGTGTTGGTTTTCACTTCACTTGCACAGTGTTTGTTCTTACCCTTCCAGTAATGCTCATGAATCTAAACGAAGCCTTACCACATGTAAATGTTTAGCGCAGAGGTGAGTCCCCCAGCCTCCCCTCCCCTCTTTTTTAAAGAGATTGAGCGGGACTGGGTGGGAGCGGTTGTGCCTTTTGCGTTTGTCACACGTTCAGCCCTATGTGCAGCCTATCTGAAGAGAGGCCTGCTCGCCTAAAATGTTTATCCCGCGTCCCGTCTTGGTTCTCAGCTCTGAATGCGACTGCACTTCCTATCAAAGTGCATTGTGTAGCTCAGAGTCAGTGGAATTCCCCATACCGTGCCGTTTCAGTTTCACTGCTTCAGTTGGGCTGCCCTGCCCCTTCCCCCACTTCCCTTTTCCTGTTTATAAAGCACCTTGTTATGTTGTAAAAGTGGGTCTAGAAGAAAGGTTTCTGATACTCTGAAATGTTTGTGTTAGTGTCCCCCAAGATCAGTCTATCGTCCACTTAAAACTTATATAGCCAAAATATAGATTTCAAGTGTCACAGAAAGTGGTGTGATGGCTTATTAAAATTAATTATATTGCCCTCTGAATTCTGTAACTGCTGTACATTAAACAAACTGGTGACCATGGACCTTGTCATCCCATGACAAAACGGTCAAATGATCCAATGTATGCTTTTTAAATATTTTCTGATTTTATTTTATTTTATTTTTTTGATGTCAGTTGGTGGATTACTAGTAAGGGGGAACAAAAATAAATCTAAACATTTTTTAAGGACATAGTTCCTTTCAGTTTTTTTTTTTTGTTTTTGTTTGGAATCGGCTGGTTTAAAGTTTTTCAGGAACTCTGTAAATGCCTATCAGGATAATGGTAGATTTTATTTTCAGTTTGAAATTTGCCATTTCAGAATAATTTTTGTAGAGTTTATTATGTCCCATTTTTACTGTTCCAAGAGTGTGATGTGGTATCTCAATCCTTCTGTAAAAAGTTCTCGTACAAGTGGCTTACTGGTAGTGAGACTTTGAAGCACAGAAATAGGTTTCCATACAGATGACTAAATTATATGAATTTACAAAATCTAAAGGCTAAAAATGTTCATTAAAATGTTATTAAATTCCAAGAGACGGGTAACTTCATGGTTTTGTGCACAGTAATTACTGCTGTATATGTAACAGCTTTGAAAATATTGTTGAAATTAATTAATTCTGCAGTTTATTAATTTATCATAATTTAAATAAAACTACCCCCCCCCCCCCCCCACACACACAATCAGTACTATTAAATCATATAATTTCAAAAATGTACTTTTTAATACTGCAACACGCAGCATAAGAAACCATGCCACCATACTGTTGTAAAAGAGTAGGCCTACTCAATATAGACACTTGCTTGTAGTTTGTTTTCTTCTGGGGAAAAAAAATCTTCCAGTAAGGGCAGTGAATGCCTGGTGCAGATGATGAAAGGCACTGTTCGCGATGCGTTTCCTACACGTCAAAAGAAACTAGAGACATTTGAAGATTTGAATTTGAGGAGTTAAATCCGAAGACCGACAGGTAGTGAACAAATTTTTTTATTTCCGATGTAATCTCTTAATGGTGTTGAGCCACTACATATGTCCGGTACCACCTGTATGTACCATTGCATAGTCTACCTATCTGCTTCTGGAATTATACAGGAAGAAAACACGGATGCCACATTTCCATGAACGTAAATCAACTCATCCTTAGTTGATGGAATTGCAAAGTGGTATTTGAGTTGTGCTTGTTGCTTAGGTTGTTACAGTATGCTGTGGCAGAAAATGATTTTAAAAAGCAGACATGCGCTGCTTCAGTGCAGAATCTTAATTGTGAACAGGAACTGAATTAAAACAGACTGGCCAGCTAATCAGGGTATTTTTGTTCTGAGACGAGTTCCCTATCTCCATCATAACCCTCTTAATGTGGGGGTAAATGGTCTGCACTTATATAACGCCTTTATCCAAAGCGCTTTACAATGGCCTCTCACTCACCCGTTCACACACACATTCACACACCAATGGTGGCAGCTGCCATGCAAGGTGCTAGCCTGCTCATTGGGAGCAATTTGGGGTTCAGTGTCTTGCCCAAGGACACTTCGACATGTGGACAGAAGGAGCCGGGGATCGAACCGCCAACCCTGCGAAGCAGCGGCTCTACCTCCTGAGCCACAGCCGCCCCGTAAATTGAAATGGTCAGTTTGTACCCCGTATCTGAAAGGTTCATTTTGAACAGAACTGTCCAGCAGCAGAATGTAAAGATACACAGTGCGCTCCAAAAGTGTTAGGACAATGACACATTTTTTGTTTTGTCTATTTTTTATAAAATAAGGTTTTGCCCCAACTCTCATTTTTCAAACCCTTAAACTGTTCCATCCATATCTACTGCATATCTGGCAGCAGAGTGATGGTTTGCGGCGTGTTTGATACCTCAGACCCTTGATGACTTAAAGCCATTTTGCGAACTATGTGTTCCATCCTATTCCCGTATAATGTACAGCTTAATCTAGTCCCACCCCAGAATTCCCATAGAGAACCATTCAAATGCAGAGAGGTTATAGTATCGCTTGTAGGAGTACCTGGAAATAAGATATCAAGAGTGTTTTGCTGTTGTTGGGTTACAAACATCAGGAAGTCATGGCATGCAAAGGATATGCAACCAAATATTAAATATTATGACTAAGGTTATGTTAATTTGTCCAATTACTTTTGGTGCGCTAAAAAGGGGTGGGGACTATCAATGGCTACAATTGCTACACAGTTCACCCGATATGGACGTAAAAACCCTCAAATTAAAGCTGAAAGTCTGCACTTTAACCTCGGTCACTATTCCATTTCAAATACAAAGTCCTGGAGTACAGATCCAAAATGGCAAAAAATGTGTCGCTGTCCGAACACTGTGCACTGTACTTGCATCACCAACTAAAGGCACTAATTGATATAATGAGGTAATGAATGGATCAGGGAAACCATAAAAAACACCTGCAGGAGCAGAGCTCTACATCTCATGCTTAGAGGACACTGGAAAATTGTGGTCCACAAGTACCCTCCTGGTGGTCTGAGTGGAGCTGCAATGAAACCAGTGTTTGGAATATGTCGATATCTGGGCCCCATTCCTTGTACGTGGATAACTAGCTGGCTGACTGCTGAGTAAAATATGGAACCCCCCCCCAAATATGGAACATATGAACCAACAAAAACTCTTCCGGGTTTTACTCAGCACAGTTATCCAGCTTACTCAGCCAGTTATGAGGAATAGGGCCCAGGGGGGTATACTACGAAGCAGGATTACGGATAACCGCTAAAACCGGGAACAGCTCTTTTTACTTCAGTTCGTGTTCCAGATTTGTGATGGTTCCGGGTTTTACTTGGTGCAGTTATCCAGCTAACTAAGTAATCCGGCTTCGTAGTATACGCCCCAGGTGTCACTGTATTAATATTTCAAGGCTTTTTTCAGACACCTAGGCATACCTGTGCAACTGATAACTTTAATGAAGTTTATGTTTATTGAACATTTCAAATACATATTTTATTTTGTTGAAATGTGATCATTTAAATAGTGAACTAAGATCTTTCAGTGGTTAATGTAAAAAAACAAAGCTAAAATGTGGGAACCACTGGTGTCAGGCTTGCTACTGCCGCACTGTATCTGATGTGAAATGTACAGTGCCCTCCACTATTATTGGCACCCCTGGTAAAGATGAGTAAAAAGGGTTATCAAAAATTCACCGTTTGGTGAATTAGCTTAATCTCACACTGAAAAAAATTTGAAGAATACAACCGTTAATTGAAGTAAATTTATTATGAGAAAAAAAAAATCCCTCATCAAGAAATAATAATTTAACAAAACCATGTTTGCCACAATTATTGGCACCCTTGCATTTATATATAGAATAAAGTAATCATTTTTAATATTTGGTCGCATATCCTTTGCATGCCATGACTTCCTGATGTCTGTGACCCAACAACATCAAAAGACTGTTGATATCTTATTTTCTGGTACTCTTACAAGTGATACAATAACATGTCTGCATTTGAATGGATCTCCATGGGATTGGGGGGTGTGACTAGGCTTAGCTGTAAATTATGCTGGAACAGCATGGAATACATGGTTGGTAAAATGGCTGTAAGTCATCAAGGGTCTGAGGTATCAAACGAGCCTCAAACCATCACTCTGCTGCCAGACATGCAGTAGATATGGATGGATCGCTTTAAGGGCTGTTTTTCTTGACACATTTTCCTATTGAACTCTATGGAAAAACAAGTCAGGAGAAGAAACCCTTCAAGTTATCCATCCATATCTACTGTATTTCTGGCAACGGAGTGATGGTTTAAGGCTTGTCTGATATGTCAGAGGCTGAGCCTTGATGACTTAGAGCCATTTAGCCAACCATGTGTTCCATACTGTTCCAGTGTAATTTACAAATTCCCATACAGATCCATTCAAATGCAGAGACGTTATAGTATCTTTATATATAGTACTTTATTCTATATATAAATGCAGGGGTGTCAATAATTGTGGCACGTGGTTTTGTTAAAAATAATTATTTCTTGAGTGATTATTATTTCTCATAATAAATTGACTTCAATTAAAGGTTGGATTTTTCTCATTTGTTCAGTGTGAGATTAAGCTAATTCACCAAACGGTGAATTTTTTATTATAACCCTTTTTACTCATCTTTACCAGGGGTGCCAATAATAGTGGAGGGCACTGTATGTCTTGTGTTGAATTGGGAGTTTCTCCTGAAACGTGACTTTCCAGTGCCGCTTGCCTTCCGTTCAGGTTCCCGTTTTGGCATTTTCGCTGATGGCACGGAAGAACTCCTGCACGTCTTGCTCATTGAAGTCCAGTGATACCCCAGCCCCAGGGTAGCACCGGCCAACGATGCTCTCGAACCCGCGATACTCAGCCACAAAGTCCTGCTGCATAACTCTCCACACCACCTGAGTAGCGTGCGTGAAAAAATACAAGAATGGTTTTGTTGAACTACAAACAACCACTGTGGTCCACATTTAACTGTGCCCCCCTAAGGTAAGGACACAAGAACACAGCCTGGGACATTCATTTATTAAGCAGGAAGGATAGGGTGGACCAAATGGGCGTGTTCTGCTCTCGTTCTGCTCAAAAAGTGACCATAAGGCGTCGCTCCTTTGCCCGCTAAAAACATAACGCGGAAGTCGGCGAAGCACTTGTGAATGACGTCTGAATTGTGTTATTAGATGCTCACACAAATATTTTTTTGTAGTTTGAGCATTTTTTGTATTTGCTGTTTTTCAATTGTCAGTTGTCTATCTAAGGTGTTCCTGTGGCTTCCTGGATCGTCCAGTTTAAAGAGGCTCCAAGGCTGCTGTGCCCCAGAGTGGTTGCCATGGGAGAGGGAGGGTTACCTGCAGCAGGGCGGGGTCCTCGCACAGGTCCCGACCCATCTTCCTGTGCAGGACCTCCAGGGCGCGCTGCACCTCCCGCCCAGAGTGTAGCGCTGTCAGCCGGCGCAGCTCCTGTTTGCTGTAAGCCAGCTGGAAACACACCTCCTCCTCCCGTACACCGTGAGCCAGGCAGCCCCGCACCCCGCCCAGGAAGTCCTGAAACGGGAGTGGTACTGAGCTGCGTTCAAGAGCAAGAGCCTGCTCTTTTAGTCCAGGCTTTGGAGCGGCTTAAGTGAACTGTTCCCCTGCGGCACTTTCCTTACTGATTTGGGCCCCATATTAAAAACTGTTTACGCCCGTGACTGCTATCTTGTGTGGTTGTAGACACACGAGAACCTAACCCACATGTCCAAATCTCACTTCACAATTTTGTCTGTTGCGCATCAAAATTGTGTGGTCTGTGTGACCGTACTGGCTGTTAAGCTTCAGAGACCTGAACACCGCTGCACGTTATGCACACTCACACTCAGACGGCCGAAGGGCTGGCCCAGGTGGGCACGGACGTACTCCTGCACCTGCAGGGCCGTCCTCTCCTTCGCCTCTTCCCACAACGGCCCGAGCTCCGGCAGCCCCGCGCGCCCCAGGAACCCCGCCATCCGGTGGAAGTTCAGCAGCTTCACCACCAGGGGGCTGCAGCGAGCGCTCTGTCCAGAGAGACCCTCCACTACCAAACCAGGACAGACGGACATTCACTACTCTGTAAATTGTTGGCTTGTTTTATTTAAACAGGTTTAAGTAAAACAGTATGTGCGAGCGGTGTGGGCTCTGAGCATGCAGCAGCTCACTGCTCCTGTACTCACGGTTCTGGAAGGCTGCGGTAAAGAGTTGTATGTAAGCTTTATCCAATCCCCAGCATTGCTCTGAGCTTCCCAGCACAGCGTACCCCTCTATCACAAACTCCTCCAGCCTGAGCACAGCGGGCAGGATCCCCGGCCGAGCCCTCTTTAGCACCCGCACGCTCTCCATCTCCCTGCCCAGAGACTCCTGAGGGAACGGCACCATCAGCACAGAGGCAAACCAGGCCATGGCCTGTACTCACTTTCCACTGGGATGATTGTGGACAAAGCAAGGAGTATGTTTTTCTCTCTTTGTCACATCTAGGCAGTCAATATAAAAGCCAGTTAATGGTCACTATTAACCCGAGCTCTATTGAATGGAATGCTTGTACTGTATGTGTTGGCATGTAGGTTGTGCTATATACAGTGTTAGATACAGTGATCAGGGTGTAGGTGTTTTTGTGGCATGGGCATCCATGCATGCTGACAGACAGCCATACATGCTGCACAGTGCAGTTTAATGACTAAAACGGTACGAGGAATGGCTGCGCCGATGATGAACTCACGGTGTAGTTGCGTAGGCTGCGTTGACTCTGCTGGATGGCGCACTGCAGCAGAGAGCAGCAGAAGGACGCGGCGGGGTTGTGCAGCTGGCGGGTCAGGCACTGGTGGGCCATCTTCAGCGTGCTCAGGCAGCTCAGTGGCTCCGCTTCCTCACACAGGCTGAGCAGGGAGCACAGACGGGCCTCCGCGGGCCCCAGTACCGCCCGCACGCAGTCCCGCTCCCCGAACCCGGGCTCTGGGAGTCCGGCACCAACCGAAAATTTACCCCAACTGTGAGGCCTTCTCTTCTGCCTCGGTTCACTGCGGGGGAGCGAAGAGTGAAGACACATGAAGCGTTCCTAGGGTGGTTACTGCTCTTCCGCCTCAGGGAGCACAACCCTTACAGCGGTTATGCCAAACACCGCCACACAGAAGAGAGCGTTTCCCCTTTCCCAAGCTACCAGACCGCTTTCCATGTCTCGCAGCATGTACCGCCTCTCACCCATTGCCACAGCGGAGATGTTACTCACACACAGCTCTGCGCCTGGTCGACCGCGCTGCCTCTTCTGCCAGCTGGAAACTGCAGAGACGCAAACTATTGCAAAGTCAGTCTTTGTTTATTAATTCTCCATTTCCTCTCACAGTTTGGAAAACCACATTTTACTCATAGGCCCGTTCGATGACTGTTTGATGCCCTTCGCCAGTTTGTGAGGGCATGCGTTCTCCAAAATACGTGTTGTCAGTTGTGTTCTGGCTTTATTGGTAATGCTGAGTTGTAAGCGGGAGGAAGGTGTGGGGTGCTCAGCAGTACAGAGACAGGCTCATGGACCCCATGCTTGGGGCTATCATATCCTGTAAATTACTGGCCCACATGAACCAATCAAACAACCGTGCTCTCACAGTAAACCATTATGTTCTAAGACATGACGAGTTGAAGACCAGAAAAGCATTTAAACATCAGAGTTGAACCCATTTCTCATGGGTCTCATGACTAAGGTAATGGTTAAGGAGCTGGACTTGTAACTGATTGTTGCAGCAGGCGTTTCAGGGGTTAGGACACTGCGTTTGTTTGTTGTACTAGGGTTGTACTTAACATGCATTCATCCATATATATAGCTGTATAAATATAAAATATATGTAGAAAAGAAGTTGTGTCGTCTGGATAAGAGCGTCTGCTAAATCCCTATAATGTAATGTAATGTAATTGAAACAAGCTAGATTTTTACATACTATAAATGCATGCAGCCGGATATGCGTATGCTTATTCAGGTTAAATACCTTGCCCAGGGCCACAACAGCTTTGCCTTTCTGCACATTTGAATGCAACCTCTGGATTACAGGCCCAGTTCCTTAACCACTACATTACATTGCCACCCCACGCTCCCAAGAACAGAGCTCAGCTAACCTCAGTGATTTTCGGACCTCTATCCAGGCTGAAGAACGCCGTGAGGAACTCCTGCTCTGTGACACACGCCGACTCCAACTGAATCAGAACCTGCTGCACTACCTACAACACACAGGAGACAGAGCCACTTTTTCACCGTTATAGCACTTATAGCGTTATAGCACCGTTATTTTCTCAAACAAGTCCCCACCATTATAATACAGAGTCAAACAGGTCCCCACTATTATAGTACAGAGTCAAACAGGTCCCCACCATTATAGTACAGAGTCAAACAGGTCCCCACCATTATAGTACAGAGTCAAACAGGTCCCCACCATTATAGTACAGAGTCAAACAGGTCCCCACCATTATAGTACAGAGTCAAACAGGTCCCCACCATTATAGTACAGAGTCAAACAGGTCCCCACGATTGCTGTCAGGAGTGAGGTGTCTTCCCTGCTATCAGACGGTATGAATGATTTGTTGCTATTCTTATGAGTCACAGTAGTCTGCTAGGTTAGTGGAAGCGCCTCTGTTCTCTGAGTGATTTTATTAACGTCGCTGCAGTGTGCTTTCTTTCAATCTACACTAATTGTGTTGCTGCAGTGCGTTTGCTCTCGACCAGACCTACGTGCTGACTGACCACGGTGCTTCTCGTTACCGAGTGGACAGGCTGTGTTGCCACAGTATGTTTTCTCCTCAGCGGGGATTGATTTTGTTGCATGGGGATTGATGCACAGTTCCTGTGTTGCCACAGTATGTTTTCTCCTCAGCGGGGATTGATTTTGTTGCATGGGGATTGATGCACAGTTCTGTGGAGCCGGACCCTGTGTTGCCACAGTATGTTTTCTCCTCAGCGGGGATTGATTTTGTTGCATGGGGATTGATGCACAGTTCTGTGGAGCCGGACCCTGTGTTGCCACAGTATGTTTTCTCCTCAGCGGGGATTGATTTTGTTGCATGGGGATTGCATGGGGACTCTGTGCTGCAGTGCAGTACGTTTCCTTCTTATTGTGGAAGGAGCACCTTGCGGGTGTGGGTGGACGGAGTGTGTCGCGTGTGGACCGAGTGCTCGGCGCGTGGATTTAATGAACGGGGTCAGAGATGCTTGACTCACCCTACTGGCTCTCCTGTCAGAACGTAGGGGCATAAATCCACTGCTGGAATCACGGGCTGCACAGGGAACTGTCCCTGTACACACAAACACACCCAGCCACTGCTCAGAGATAAACAGAGTTTACCCTGACGGATAAACCTGGGTCATCCTCACACAGACAGGTTTTTAAAATATTTATCTGCTTCACATTGGATGTGGAAATATCAAATTCAAGTTCAAAACACAGATTTCAATCACAGATTACTTATTTATGTAGTTATAATTCAGGAGCCTTTTTAAAATGCACTGTACCACGGCAAACTGACCAGCTTTCTTTGTCTCCTTGGCACTGGACAGCTGTAGTCTTGCGGCATCGAATAAGTCCTTCATCTGTTTGTCAAAAAGCTTGCCAATATTCTCTGCATACACCTGCACAGGGGGATCAATAATTAATCAGTCAGCTCCTCATTTGAGAAACATGAAAAGTCCGTTCAGTAATGTTTCCTGTAACAAACATTCCCGCTGGAGTATCAGCCCTGTGAACTTGTAAAACTTTAATAGGAAACGTTATTGATGTCGAGATGCTTTTGACCCGGGGCGCAGAGATTTGCGTGTCGTTTGATTGACATGGAGCAACTTAAAGAGTTCTCCACTAGAGGGCAGTCTCATTCTTCTTCACCACAGCGACGGCGGCTCAGTAAGATCCGCAGTCTGGGAAAGAAATAGCGGTTGCCCAAAGCTTGAATTGACAGCGGAGGTGTTTGATTGTAGTAGTTAGAGTGTGCTTTTAGCCTGTGGAACCGAAGAAAGTCACACAGTGACTTCAGTTCTGACCTGGATGAGTTGTTGGAAGACCTGGGGGCTGCTCTCTCTCAGCCAGCTCATGAGGGGCGTGTACTCCAGCAGCTGCCTGTGAAACTTGGCAGGTATCAGCAATGTCTCACCCTCCCTTCGGGGTTCCTTCGCCACGCCCTGTGAACACCAATCAGGGCACAGGATCACTCCGACGCGGTTGAACTGTGCCTCCGGTACCCACTGATGCTTCAGGGAAGTCAAAGGTCTGGGTCCGTTTTCCTGTCTGACCCTTACCACGTACTCCCGCTTACTTTAACTTGACTTTTGACTTTACTTTTCTACTGTCTGTTTTACTCATTCTCAAAGGTTTTCTACTGTCTGTTTTACTCATTCTCAAAGGTTTTCCACTGTCTGTTTTACTCATTCTCAAAGGTTTTCTACTGTCTGTTTTACTCATTCTCAAAGGTTTTCTACTGTCTGTTTTACTCATTCTCAAAGGTTTTCTACTGTCTGTTTTACTCATTCTCAAAGGTTTTCTACTGTCTGTTTTACTCATTCTCAAAGGTTTTCTACTCTCTGTTTTACTCATTCTCAAAGGTTTTCTACTGTCTGTTTTACTCATTCTCAAAGGTTTCTGAGTGAAGTGCAGCTTCTGTACCTGCTGCATCACGGCATTGTTTATCTGCTGGCCCAGGCGCTGCTCAAAGATCTGACGCACGTTCTCAAATCTAATCAGCTGCTCAGCAACACCCTGCAGCCTGCGTTGACCTGGCAACACACAAACCAACAGACACACACGTGTGCGCACATGAGCACACACATGCGCACACACACACACACGGAGGGTTAGCAAAAGTTATAACAGATATAACGACTAGTGGGTGAGCTACAGTGTGATTCAATTCCAAGCAGACTAGAGTATAACCAGGGGCCTGTATCACGAAGCAGGATTACTGAGTTTTAAAACCCTTTTACTTCAGTCCATGTTCCAGATTTGGGAGTGTTCCGGGTTTTACTCAGCGCAGTTATCCAGCTGTCTCAGTCATCCTGCTTTGTGATACAGGCCCCAGGTCCATATTTTTTGACAGAATGGAACATTTGCTCATTCCATCATTCCTAAGTCCATAAGCAATTCCTGTGTTTTTCGCTGTTTTATTCAGCCTTAGAATTGGTCGTCACTCCTTCATTAAGAGTGAGCAGCTCCCCCAAGGAGTTGTGAAAAGCCAATAAAAAAAATCTAAACAAAAAAACCAAACATTTTTTTCACTTCATTTCAAAGGTAACGGCAAAAGAGTAATGAATATACAGTAAGAGTGACCAGCTGCTTTCTGCCAGTAATCGCAGGTTTTAAAATTGTTTTAGGGACACATCTGATTTTATGCATGACTTTCCGGTTTCTTGCAGTCTTAAAATCACTTGCCAGTGTCCACATGTTGACTTATCCAATATGCACAACTGTAGGTTCGTGCTCACTTCTCGCTCGGTTCCACCAGTTTGTCTTCCAAACTGGAAACTAAAGTGCAGAAACTGACAGCAACTGTTTTGCCTTAAATACCCCAGCTATGTGCGTAACGTCATTCTCTTTTTGCATGCCCTGGCTTCTCAACATGCACAGTGACTTCCGGATTGTCTCAAAGGGTAAAGCCGTGACTGTCAGCTCCAGTGTACAACCAGGGTATGAAACATCGAAACGGCAGATCTAAGAGAGGCCAACCTTTCAAAACCTGACAGGAGGCCAGCAGGGACGTGGATATTATATTCCTTTTCTCTTTTTAAAATTATATTCCTTTTCTCTTATTAAAATTATATTCCTTTTCTCTCTTTTTTCAAATGCCAACAAATCATTTGCCAGGTCAAGAGATTAATCCCTCACCCCAAAAAAACATTTCCTACAGAGCATGCTCTTGTGTGTTTCATAAGAGAAAAAAGTCCATATAAGGAGCGGTGGAGATGCATTGAAAATGATGAGTAAAAAAAACAAGTGAGCTCCCCTGAGAAATACTGAAGTCTGGCTGGAATTCAGTCTATCCAATAGCTGTTCCTTTTCCTCTGTAAGGTGGCAGCCCCGTTGGGGAGTCACAGGTCACACATGTGAGCAGTCTTCTCCTTTCTCTCACTCTCTCTGCCTCTGGGCATCTGCAGAAGAGTTACTATGATGGTGACCTCCTTGCCTTTTCATGTTCCACACTTGGCAAATCGAAATGCCTTTCCGCTGGAGTGTAGGAGAGGGACTTACTACAGCCTGCATTATGAGGTTTGAGTCTCCTGCTGTTGCACACTTTCAGGCCACATAAACAGTACTGAGAGATCCAGGGTCAAGGCAATCTGTCCTAAACAGGGTGCATACCCCCTTCCCCCACCATAAGCCCAAAGACGATGAACAAACCCGTATAATGATGTGTTACACTATGATCGCTCTGATTATGATGAACTGTAGCGGGTAAATACTACACTGTGAGTACCTGCTGTAAGATGAGTCTTCCTGCATTGGGACAGTGCTGTGACTGCTTTGGTACAGGCCTTCACTTGCTCTTTATCCTCCAGGTCCCCCTTGGTGAGGACTCGTATGTGATCTTCATTCAGAGTCAGGCCATCCTGCAGAACAGATCTAAATCACATCTCTACAGAACAGACTCCAAGCTGAATCACATCTCTGAAGCACTGACTCAAAGCCGAGTCACATCTCTGAAGCACTGACTCAAAGCTGAGTCACATCTCTACAGAACAGACTCAAAGCCGAATCACATCTCTGAAGCACATACTCAAAGCAGAGTCACATCTCTGAAGCACTGACTCAAAGCTGAGTCACATCTCTGAAGCACTGACTCAAAATCTGAGTCGCATCTCCCAAGCGCTGACTCAGAGCTGAGTCAAATCTCTTCAGCACAGACTCAAAACTGAGTCACATCCCTGAAGCACTGACTCAAAGCGGAGTCTCATCTCTACAGCACTGAATCAAAGCTGAGTCACATCTCTGAAACACTGACTCAAAGTTGAGTCAAATATCTACAGCACTGACTCAGAGCTGAGTCACATCTCTGCAGCACAGACTCAGAGCTGATTCACATCTCTACAGAACAGACTCAAAGCTGAGTCTCATCTCTGAAGCACTGACTCAAAGCTGAGTCAAATATCTACAGCACTGACTCAGAGCTGATTCACATCTCTACAGAACAGACTCAAAGCTGGGTCACACTGAGTTACATCTCTACAGCACAACAGCACTTTTACTTACAATTCAGCATGCAAATACAGTATATACATGACACAATATCAGTGTCACTGCTTTTTCATAGGTAAACAGGTGGCCTAACCAAAGTATAGTGCTAGCACACAAACATGGAACAGGTTAACAGGAGTATACGTTGATATGGGAACAGCAGACTGACAGAGCAGCTGGGTTGATGAACAGTCCAGATGATTATAAATGATTGGATTCGTCACAAATAAATATGGGTATATAATTCTGGAGTATTATCTTCCTTTATTTGATATTTTTATATTTCCAGTTACACGTGAACATCCTGTAAAAGAATCAGGATATTTTTGTACGCGTAAACTGTTCTTCCAAAATTCAGTCTGCTGTGAAGCAATGATACCACTGTTGCTTATACCTGCATTTATAATAATAATAATAATATCTTTATTTATATATCACATTTCAAGCACAAAGTGCTTCAGAGCTTGGAACATGTTTTACCATGAACTGAGTCCTTAATTTACTGTCACAGGGAAGCAGTTGGTGGTCCATCCATGGCTCTAATTAATTGCTCCTCAGTAGACAGTACCTGGTGTGCTTTTAATGTGGGTGAAAATATGTATAAAATAATCGTTTAAATTCACATCTCAAAACATTAAAGTTGCAAAACAAAAAGGAGTCTGGCAATCTCTCCTGCTGCATCCCTCTGATCTGAATCTCAGTGTCCAAATGCTCCGTATCGCAGACATAAGAGGAAACGGAGAGACAGAATCACAGCTACAGTAAACACCATGCTTTACGAAGCTTCAGTGACTGCAGATCTGGAGAACAGGTCGAGTGTGTGGGAGTGCAGGAGGAGGGGGGAGTGAGACTGTGCTCTTCTTGGCACTATGGCGCCGAAAGCGACAGACATGTATTCTGTGCATCTGCGATCCCTTCATTATATACCAAACCAGCCATTACTTGAGATATAAACCAAATTATTTGAAACTCATGCTATTATTATGATTGAAAATATTATTATCATGACATTAGTACAACATAACATTCCATTAATAAATAATGACAGTATTGTTAAATTATTTGTAATAGTAGTACGTAATAGTAATATTTATTTACTTAGCATTTGTCTTCATTCAAAATTTACCATTGAAACCACTGTGTTCAAATAAATAGCAGTGCGTTAAAAAAGTGAATAAAGTGCAAATATTTAAAAATAACTTTTAGTTTCATATTTCAAATGTAATAGAGACATTACACATTCAATTCCAAATCAAAGCATTAACAAATTTTATCAAGTCTACATTATTCTTTTACAGGAAGCAAAGAAAAGGAATATTAATCTGTTCAAAAAAATAGCAGTGTCGACATTTTTCTCTTCAAACTCAAACACTTACTGTATAAACTGAAGACATTTTTCAAGATTTAACTTCTCTTTAAATTTCTGAACTAATATTTAGTTGCATAACCATTGTTTTTGATAACTGCTGCACATCTGCGTTGCATCGAGTCAGCCAACTTCTGGCACCTAGAAACAGGTATTTCAGCCCAGGATGAACAAACTACATTCCTCAGTTCCTGTGAATTTTTGGGTTTTGCTTCAGAAACTGCATTTTTAATGTCACCCCACAAGTTTTCAATGGGGTTGAGGTCGGGGGATTGAGCTGGCCACTCTATTACCTCAATCCTTTTTGTCTGGAACCAAGATGTTGCTCGCTTAATCATATCTTTGGGGTCGTTGTCTTGTTCAAACATCCATCCAGGGGCATTTCCTCTTCGGCATACGGCAACATAATCTCAAGTATTTTGATGTATTAAAACTGATCCATGATCCCTGGTATACGATAAATAGGCCCAACACCGTAGTGTCCCCATACCATGATTTTTGTGCCACCATGCTTCACTGTCTTCACAGTGTACTGTGGCTTGAATTCAGTACCCGGGGGTCGTCTGACGTACTGTCGACGACCAATAGACCCGAAAATAACAATTTTACTCTCATCAGTCCACAGAATGTTACGCCATTTCTGCGTGGGCCAATCGATGTTCCTTGGCAAATTTTTACCGATTCTGCACATGCCGTTTTTTCAACAATGATGCTTTACGGGGGCTTCTTGCTGATAGCTTAGCTTCGATCAAACGTCTTCTGACTGTAACAGCACTTACGCATAATTTTAGATCATCTTTGATCTTTCTGGAGGTGATGATTGGCTGAATCTTTGCCATTCGGACTATTCTCCGATTCGTTTTAACAGTAGTTGCTCGTTTTCTTCAGCGTGTTTCGGGTTTTTGTTGCCATTTTAAAGAATTTGAGATCTTTTTAGCTGAGCATCCTAGAATTTGCTGCACTTCTTTATACGTTTTCCCCTCTCCAATCAACTTTTTAATCAAATTACGTTGTTCCTCCGAACAATGTTTGGAACGGCCCATTTTACTTAGCAATTCAAAAAGAAATATATTTTATAACAATGTGTGAAACATTTGCTTCCCTTCTTCCTTAATAAAGGACAATTAATGACACCTGTTTTTTCACAGAATTAATTAATTCTCTAATTAAATTCCACACTGCTATTATTTTGAACACGCCCCTTTCAATGAATGAGTCAATTACTCAGAACAAGCAGTGTGCATGTCATGACAGTTGGGTCTGTTGTTTTTCTATTACACTACTACATCTACATCTAAGTAAAATATTTGCCATGAAGAAATATCACTACTACTAATAACAGTGGTCCATCAGGTTATTGATGTTGTACTGCTATTTTTTTTAACACAACTGTGTAAGCTGTATGTTTTATACGGGTGGGTTTTACTGAAGGTATTCAGGCTCACCCGATCAAAGCAACTAACCAGAGAACTGTCAACCTCTGCACTCACAATAGTCAGGATGGCTGATAAAACAATAACTCAACTGGCTCGCCATAAATGTGCATGACGACCGACTTCATATGCACACAGATTGCAGTCGACCTCAAAAAGGATGCACTTGTTGTGATATACTGATCACAGCACATCATAATGGTAAAGGGATTTACCACATGACCACAAGCTTTATATGAAGACAACTGAATACAAATGATTGAAATATAATTGATCTTTATAGCATATTACACTACTATAATACTACCACTGCTTTTAAGGCACCAAAGAAAAACATTTCTTATGTCATAATTTCAAACTCCAATTTCTGACAGAACCAAAAATAAAGATATTTTATAGTGAGTGGTAAATATCTGCTTAGAGTGATATATATTGTTGATGGTTAACCAGAGAAAACTGTTGAAGCATAGTATTACTGTAATAAAGATGACATGTTTGCATGGTCAGACTGATGCAAAATAAAATACCAGGTTCCATCGATGGGACCCATTTCTTCCTTGGAGTTATGAAATTTTTGCTCAAACAATCTTAACATCCATCCTACATGTACAAATGAAGAATGATGAACAGGCTCTCACCCCCCTTCCCAGGAGGCCCTTGTCCAAAGACTGCACACTGCCAATGCTTCTGAACACATGGCTGTGAAGCTACAATATGACAATAAACACAGATCTATTTGTTAAGCTGTTATGCCATCACTGACCAGATATGTCAATACACACTGTGTTTGTAGGTGTGTATGTGATATTGAATTAGGCTGAATAATTAGGAAATCTCCCATCCATCTCCCATCCATTTGCACAATGCTTAAATCATAAAAAACTAGTTCATGAAAAAATGTACATCTAAAATTACTTAGTATTGGTAAACAGGATGAATATGGAAGGGTTTCATATTGGGAAGTTCCACACAAGGATGCAATCACTACTGTCACTATTTATGTTCTATGTCATGTATTCCCATCACAACAGTGAATTATATAGTAACCTAATGTGGAGATTTCCAATCTTTACTATCACCTATAAATGTTGGTTAACCTGAATTTTGGGGTGTGACGAGGACTCAAATTTAATTAATGCGGCTTGAATTAAAATAACTTTCCTATTATAAAAACAAGAAATGGCAGTAAAATAGCGTATCCCAGCATGCATTGGGGCAAGAGGCAAGTATACCCCCTTTGTATGTTGCCAATCCATCTGCATTAGCATAACCTGCATGCGTTCGGACTTCAGGAGGACACCAGAGTACCCAGCGAACACACACGCAGACACAGGGAGAACATGCAAACTCCACACAGAAAGGCTCTCGGCCGGGATTCAAACCCAGTACCTTCTTGCTGTGAGACAACAATGCTATCCACTGGGCCACTGTGCTACCTTAGTCATTCCCTTTAACATTCAAATTGACCTGGACAAATTAAACAAAATAAATGTGCTTACTCGTGGTTTTGGGCCAGGCCATGTGAGGGCATCTTAACACAGAAATTAAGACATTTTAAAACTGAGATAACCAAGCCAAACCAAAAGGGAAAATCAATGCAGAAAGGCAACAAGTAGAAAGAAATCAATAACAATGTTGGTGATGCCCAAAGAATAAGGGATATCTGGCTTGGGGATGGAAGAAATTGAACAATACTTTTAGCTTCCTGTTATGAGCCCCATGCCATGCTGATAAACAATTATTATTTTCAGGTTATCGTCTCAAGTTTGCAATTTATGAAAAATCAAAACCATCTTCAGCAATCCGCATTCCATCAGAAGACACTGCTACACTGCTGCAAGTAAGTGTACTTCAAATTTAATGACCTACCTGGCAATATAGGTAATGTAGCTATACATGTCACAGTAAAACTGTGTCCTGGTTATAGCCCCTGAAAAAGCATGGCCCCCTTTTTTAGAATGAAATATGTAGGTTGATAGTGTTGAAGACTGTGTACGCTTAAAGGATCATCTTTAAGTCATCAGATGTGCGTGTGTGTCTGTTTGTTGTCAGCAGTTAAGATAAAGATGTTTTGCTGCAGTTAAGATAAAGATATTTTCCTGCAGTTAAGATAAAGATGTTTTGCTCAAGAGCTGATTCAGCAGGAGCTAGAAGAATATGTACACAGCTGGATCAATGTAGAATGTGATGAGTATATCGTTTTGACGTAAAACACAATCTATGATCAGAGAACTTACTGCCTTGTTTCAGAGAAAGCACCGTACTAATGTATTGTGAATCCTCTTCACGGACCATGTAATAAAGAATGCCTTATCACAGCAATCCTTCCAAACTCAAGAGTGGATTATATTTTTTCCATGACTATCGATGTTTCTCAATCCTGATTGTGGGGACCAACTTTGCAAGCTGGTCTCTCTTGCTTTGCTTTTCATGGATTTGGTTTTTATTGGAAGGTTCAATGAACAATTTGCAGATATTGGGCATTTCTACAGTTAATCAACTTTAAGTTATTTTTCAGATAAATTGGCCGTAAGAGCTGCCATTGAGCTTACTCAAGTTATTGTGTTTTGCTCATTTCGACTGCTTGAAGAAATCGGTCCTGCTGTCACTAAACCTAATTAGTTGTTGCATTGGTTGAGTATGTAACTTTTATTTTGAAAAATGTTGAGGAAATGCTTAGTTGGTAGCAATCATAGAAAGAAATGATCTGAGAGAAATCCAGCACCATAGACCATGTTTATACCCTCAAATTCTGCAATCGGAAAACCAGCAATTCACTCCGAATTTTGTTTTCAAAACAGTGGCTTAACCATGACCACATCGCCGACCAATCAACTGTGAGATTGACCTTGCCAGTAGATAGCAAGTTCACCAGCTAGACATTTCATCAAGACCTGTTACACCGGCGCTATTTCATGGAAAGAAAAATAAAAAAGAATTGAATAAAGCTTGCTTGAAAACTGGACTAAACATAAGTGCTAATTTCAGAAGGTGGTGAGATTTTCAGGACCTAATTGGTTTAAAGACTGACTGGACAGCAGAGGAGGTTTCTCTAAGACAACAGGTGAAGCAGTGCATCACCAAAAAAGGGTGTGAAAAAGAACATGCATATCACACACACAACATAGGCTTTCTTTAATATTGAATCATCACTTTCGACTTTCCCTTGTGAAGCTAAAAAAAGTGCTTAGATTTAAAAATATGAAAAATATTTTATATAGTTCTGTGCTTGTATCGTAAAAAACAGAGCCACCCTCTGACTTTTAAAAGGAACTTCAGTGAGGCACAGTGTCTGACCGCTTCACTTGACCATTGGAAATCAATGGGGGACTTTATAAGACATGATTGGATAATTGTGGATTATGACGCGTTTTTGAGCCCACCCGTGAAGCACTGCCTCACTAAAGTATTCAATAGAGTTCCAATCATGCGTGTTCTTGTACGCGTTCTCGTCCTGATGATTGACATAATGTCTAACCATTCAGAACACGAGTTCAGCTATCCAGCAATATAATCATCTTCACCGCCAATTTCGAATAGACCATTACTGTGTTACTGTATTAGAGAGAGAGAGAAAGGGAGCGA
Organism: Ilyophis sp. 1 JC-2022; assembly: GCA_022702515.1. Taxonomy (NCBI): domain Eukaryota; kingdom Metazoa; phylum Chordata; class Actinopteri; order Anguilliformes; family Synaphobranchidae; genus Ilyophis; species Ilyophis sp. 1 JC-2022. The sequence continues at coordinate 28,740,673 of CM040397.1, forward strand.
GAGAGAAATTTATTCAATTTTTATGGTTGTGGCATTGTCAGCGGTGATTTGTTTTGTAAATAGTTACATTTTTTATTGTGTTGTAGTGTTAATAGCTAGCTAATTGCTAACGTTAACTTAAACTAGCTCACTTTTTGTAAAGATTTTTGATTTTACTATTTCATTTGGCTGCATTTGAAAGAAAATTTAATCTGTGAATGTAAACGTCCTGGATCGGATTCTACAGGATTAACGTTATTAACGTTATTTTCAATCCTTAAACTGTGAAGAAAGATTGCAAGTGAAGGCGGATGGGAGACCGAAGCCTCCTATCAATCTTATCCAGTGAGTAGGCTCGGTAAGTCAGCTTTAACGTTAAATGCTCGTAGTAGCCTACGTCGAGGTGGATTAGTTAACATTACAGGCATCTTGCTAACGGAATCGCACATATAGCTGGCCATGTGTGTTGTTTAAAGGAAAACCAATAATTTTTTTATCCAAGTGTGTTGCTACAGGAGATGTTCAATGTTTGCGAGAGATTGCTTTCATTATTTAGGCTACGTAATTCAGGTCTGTTAAAATGAATGCAAAATCGAAGGAGCATGACAGTAGTGTAACCGTGCGAATTGAGTCTGAGAATTATCATTTTATTTATGAAGGAGTACGCATAACAAAATAACATTAGTGCGGAAAACCATGACATTCCTGAGAGGTTGATCGATGGGTTGGCATGAGCTGGCATTTAGAGGAATAACGAGAGTGAAAATTGGGATAACAGAGCAGAGAGTTGACTGAGCTTGATGACGTTCAGGCTGCACGCTTAAAGTCGCCCTCTGTGTTCTCCGGGATGTCAAATGGCCTATTCGCACTGGACTAGGGTATTAGGCTACCTGGTGACCTCATATGTTTTAGGAATTATCCCCCGAGAGTTTCATGTGGCGCATTCGCACGGGATAAACACAGTCAGTATTTCACTCAAATTTACTTATGAAATCCCAGGGATTATCAACAGGTACGAATGAAATGTAACATTTCTATAGGCTACTTCCATATTCTCCGTTTTTCTGCACATTTGCACATCATATGCAAATTGGTGTGTTGAACTTGAAGTCGAATAGGCTACAATTCCTTTCAATTCAGTCGCGTTAAATTCAGCAGTAACATTTAAATACTTTTGGTATAAGAATCGCACCCAAAATGTCAGAATTAGCAATAATCATTTCCACCGCAACTCAGAAAGATGAAGAAAAAAGCAGGGGAATTCTTGCTGGGGAAAAAAATATCACCCCAAATTACTGAGATGCCAATCCACACAGGACTCATTTTATCAGATGACCTGTTTTGTGCGAAATATGGTAGGTAATTTACGGTGGGGAATTTTGACTTTACAAATTACGGAAATGCATATTCGCTCGGGATTAAGATCACAGACGACCTCCACAAATCACATGAGGTCCCCAGGTAATACTACTCCAGTGAATTGGGCATAAGACGATTCAAAATGATCTGAACGAAGCTATTTCAGCTACGGTGCAGGTGGATTTGAGTATTTATCTATTGAATATGCATAGGTAATTAAATAATTTGGCTGCTAATAAATTAGTGTTTACATAACTACTTGTCATTGTATTCTATCTGGTGTTATTAATTTGAGAGAAGGCAGCTCAATTTAAATGGTACAGCCATAGTGCGCTTTTCTGCCTATAGCTGATCAGTTGACGTGGTCAGTGTTAAACAACTCAAAAATGGCCTAGCTCAACAGGTAAAGCAGGGGTTCGATTTTCACAGGTAGAAAAAAAATTGTGGGTTTGCTTCACCAAAAATTTTGGTCAGCAGCCACCACTGCTGGACAGGTAGGTCAAATGTTTCAACATGAATGGACTTTCTGCTTTCTAGACAACTGTAATTACCTATAATTAATCGTAGCTAGGTTGGTAATTGGTATTATTGATAACGCAACTTTATTCAGCGGCTAGTTCTTAGAAGAAGGGCATGCTTGCTAACGTTATATGTTGTAGACTTATAGCTCGCGTTAGCTTGAACTGGCTACACGGCTATAAGTTACCAAAGCGTAGCTACCAGCTGTAGCCAGAAAATGCCTTGTTCAGACTAACGCTACACAAACTCAGTGTTATGCAACAACTCTGCAACAACAAAAAATACTTTGCAATACCAATCTGTAATCCTGCAATTGTATCTAGCAGACTTTCACGTTCACAACAAGGTCTGTGGGGTGGGGGGGTGTCTCTTTTTCTGTGGGCAGGGGCAAGGATGTTGTAACAACAAATGTGGGGAAAAACTGCATACTCGGATTTGTTTGAGCGGCATTAAGTAACAGAAGTATTCATATTCTTTTTTGTTGTTGTGTTGTTGTGGACGTACAGACATACGTATATACAGTGGCGTAACGTCGGCAGTAAAATAGGGCCTTCGGTAACCTTACCTTTATACGGATATTACTCTCAATCTGTTTCCACTTATAGTTCTTAATTATCAATCAAGCAATTTATTAACTGAATAACAAACATTGATGAATATATCAAGTTTTTGCAGTATTGCAGTGCTAGTATTTTTTTTTTTGTATCATAAAATGGGTAGCACTTAAATATACGTAGGCTATGTAGCGATGGCCGGTGCGTTGGAAAAAGTGGGGATTACTTGTTTCCGTTTATTTAGCTTGAGTAGCCTAACAATCAAACAAAAATCTAAACCAATTATCTGAATAATCAAGACCAATTTGTAGCCTATAATGATTTAGAAATGATAATGAAAAAAAGACAACTTGAGATTGTTTAACAAGGATCAGGCAATAATCTGAACGCGTTAAAGAATGTAATTCACGACACTCAAATTAGTCAAAGCGATTTAAACATTAGAAAGCATAAATTCAAATTTAGCCTCTTAAGTGTATCGAACCGTTCAGAGCAACGCATTATTCAGGCTAGAAAAACTAATTTACGAAAATCTACGAAACATTGAACAGAGCCTTTAAAAGTCGAATCTTCGCATAATAACACGTCATCATAAATGTGGATATAGACAAATGCAACACAAGTTTGATACACAAAACAATAATGCTATCTCAAAATAACTTGGTAGCCTAATAATTTACTTATTGTTCTTGGTTATTGAGTGAATCAATTATTTGATTGGCAATCAGGCAAAGTAAACGGAAACAGATTGAGAGTGATCATCCGTTAAAGGTAAGTTTACAGAAGGCCTAGTTCTACTCCCACGGTACGCCACTGCGTATATACAAAATACATACTAAAACAAATAACTGTCTAGAAATGTCTGCTCTGGGAGAATATACAACTGACAGCTCAGTGGCATCTCTTAAATGGGAGGGACTTGGAGCCCAGAAGCAGCATAAACAGATGGCCACCAGAGCCAAGGTTAGGAAGCAATGTCCATGCATTGGAAATTACCCATTATTTTGCTAGGAAAACCAGCCATATTATGGGTTAAAAGCACCATTGCATTGAATCCTCCTCACCACCAGGTGGCAGAGCTCAGTGCTCAACTGTTTGTGATTGTGGTCCACGTGCTGCAGCCAAGCGCCGTACGTGTAGAGGTTCTCCATCTGACTCTGGACGCTCCGCAGCAGGCGATCATGTTGGGACAAAACCGCTTCAATGTGCCCTACCTCCTCCAGAGCCTCATCCAGCAGGCACAGGAGCTGCTCTGCCTGCAACTCTGACACCATCATGGCTTGCATGTTCTCCTGGGGGAGGGGAAGAGTAGGGGTAAGGGCTTAACTTTCACTGATTCTGTGTGATGGGTCATTAGGCTATTGCTATTCCAGGCCATTCATTCACATTAAGTAAATTGTAAATAAATATTAATAATAATATATTATCATATTTATGCTTTTTTCTTTTTTGTTTTGTTTTTTTTTATTCCCCATGAAAAAAAACACACACATACTTTCGGACATTATTAAACATACAATGGTGACTTATTGAAGAATGACTTTAATTTACATAGAAAATCTAATAAACAAGTGAAGAATATAAAATGTCAAACTGAAATATTAAAGGTGCGCTATGCAAGATTTCTACCTATAAAATATTATAAAATAACCATGCTCAGTCATATCTATAGTGCACTGGCAATCTCTGTTGAAAAAAAAACCTTACTCCTCTGCCTGTATTTATTATCCTAAGATGTGTTTGGGATGTTTCTGGGTGTGGCGCTCTTTTCTGTGTGGGAAGTGGTGGGTATGGCTACAGAGCCTGGGATCATGTTTCATCTGAGCATTTGTAGGCCAGCTGGCTACTGCAATGGCAGATGTGAAGAAGAGCAAAGCCTACAGCAAAGCCTAACATCAAGAAGACAAGGCGCATTCCAGAAGCAGTCAACCCCGGATTTGCTATCCTCGATAGTGACAGCTGAAGTTTTTCATGGAGTTTCCGTTTTTTCTGTTGGACCTGTAAGTAACGTTACCTCAGTCCCTATGGAAATTCCCCATGGAAGATAAAATGGGCTTCAGAGACTATTGACTATTTCTTGGAATCTGATTTATAGAATGAGCCGAAACGTTCCTGGATTAGCCTGTGTTGTACAAGTATACAGACCATATATCGCATGTTCCAATTTTTATTTTTTTAAGTAATGCATTAATGATTGTAGTTTGACTTGTAGTTCACTTTAACAGACTACATATTCAGTACCGCAATGCACGGGTGGTTCTCGACTAATAAGATATCATCATCTCGTCTGTGTGGACATTCTTGGGCAGATGGGAGTACTGCAGCTGAAGATGAGCTAATGTTAGCTTGCTAAGTAGAGAAGCCCGTCCGACAAGGTCAGAAACTGCGCTACAGTTAACCACATAAACCAATTCTAGCTTTTAGTCCTTCAAGCTAGCTAGCTAAAGTGTTTAAAAACATGTGCTACTGCTGGCTAACGTTATATGACAACGTCTGGAGACAAGGCTGCACGTTCGGAGGGAATTATCTGACGTGGAGTTTTTAATCAGTGCTAGCGCTGGTATGTTCACAAAAAAAATACTAAAATATAAAATATACTCGAAGCTGGTCCAGAAAAACGACATATTTTGCGAACGGTAGAAATGGTACACAATCAGTAGAAATGGTTTAAAAGTAAGCTGTAGTTAATGTCTACGCTCTAAATGAATGGGGAATTTACTTCTGAAACCAGCGTGAAGAAGTGTTTTCTAAAAACACATTGTTCATCACAAATGTCTAAAAACGTATTATCTTCCACTTATTTAACGGCAGTTATGAAGTAAATGGTCTGCTAATGTTACTCATTCCTCACATAATTCCGTCTTTACATCCCAGTTCTAAATTAAAGTTCAGAATAACGTTAGCTAAATACTGAACAAACACACCATTTTTTCAACCAGAGTAAAAATAATTTGTACAGTATAGTACTTCTGGCTGTTTGCTCATTTAGATAGCTAGCTAATGTGAGTGATTATCAAGCTAATCCAGAGCTAGATGACTAAATATAGTATGTATTCTACACTGCTCAAAAAAATAAAGGGAACACTTAATAATCACAGTATAACACCAAGTCAATTAAACCAAACCGGTCATGCTGGATGATGTTTCAGGCAGCATAACATTCGCCACGGCGTCTCGAGACTCTTTCACGTCTGTCACATGTGCTCAGTTTGAACCTGCTCTCATCTGTGAAGAGAACGGGGCGCCAATGGTGAACCTGCCAATTCTGGTGTTCTCTGGCAAATGCCAATCGAGCTGCATGTTGCTGGGCTGTGAGCACAGGTCCCACTACAGGACGTCAGGCCCTCATGCCACCCTCATGGAGTCTGTTTCTGACAGTTTGGTCAGAAGCATGCACACGAGTAGCCCACTGGTCGTCATTTTGTAGGGCTCTGGCAGTGCTCCTCTTGTTCCTCCTTGCACAAAGGAGCAGATACCGGTCCTGCCGCTGGGTTGTTGCCCTTCTACAGCCCTGTCCAGCTCTCCTCGTGTAATGGCCCGTCTCCCCGTATCTCCTCCACGCTCTTGAGACTGTGCTGGGAGACACAGCAAACCTTCTTGCGACGGCACGTATGGATGTGCCATCCTGGAGGAGCTGGACTACCTGTGCAACCTGAATAGGTTGCAGGTACCGCCTCATGCTACCAGTAGTGACAAGGGCACGAGCAAAATGCAAAACTCAGTGAGGAAGGATAAGAAGAGAGAAATGGTCTGTGGCCACTATATGCAAAACCATTTACTTTTTGGGGGTTGTCTTGCTGTTGCCTCTCCTGTCCATCTGTTGTCACTTTAATTTGCACCAAAGCAGGTGAAATTGATTCACAATCGTTTACGCTTCCTAACTGGACAGATCGATATCCCAGAAGTTTCATTGACTTGGTGTTATACTGTGTTGATTAAGTGTTCCCTTAATTTATTTGAGCAGTGTAAATAGCAGAATGCATAAGACTATTGTGTTAGGCACCAATAGTGTAAAACCTTTGGTCGTCCAAATCAAGGACTAACCCTGGTGCTAACCCTATCCGTTGATCGTGAAAATAACCCTAAACTTGCCTCATCCCTAATGTTTATGGTTTTCTTAAACCTAACCATAACCCCAACCCTAATTGTAAACCGAATTCAAATAATATGCCTGGGATTCATTTCAGATACAAGTAAATTTTTATATTAAAGTTGATTAACAAAAACCTAAATATTATCAGTTCAACAAAAGAAACAAAAGTAAATTTGGTTGAAGCGATTTTTTAACAAATGGATTTCACTGAGAAAATACCAATGTACATACGGTTATCGTGTTAGGTCCCAATAGTGAAAAGAAATTTGAACATACATATCCAGGACTAACCATCGTTGGCACTGAATTACTCCATAGAGTGTTATCCCCCACCTCATTGCCAAAACCCTAGCTCCGCCCCTGGTTAACCCTGTGCATATTAAAGATCTTGGCACTTGGCACTCAGAGTAGAGCTTTCAATGCTGAGAGCTATGTGTTTGTCAGTATCCAGGCCAAATTTTTAATCAGGCTTTCTAATTATGCCCATGTAATCATCTCTTGGTTTAATTGGCTTAATGCTTTTCTCTCTGTTCATCTCAACTGATGTGTAGCATTGTGGCACAAGACACTCCACCCCTTTTTACTATAAAGCACTTTGGGATCCTTAGGTCAGAGATGAAAGGGGCTATATAAATGCACACAGCAGTGCCTACATGTTCAGTTCGACAGAACTAAATCCAAAAAGACAGCAAAAAATTATATCATTAAAATAATTAAAAGAGAACACTATATATTTGCATTTATCGATTTTTCTTTCATTTTGCTCTTGTCCGCTTCTCTTTTCTTTTTTGCAGGTTTTTAAAAAGTTTATTTTGTCCTTTATTTAACTTGCTGTAACAGATTTAATCATGTCAATAAAACTTCTAAATGAATGGGGAAAATACAAAGGTTCTGTGGATGGATCTTTATTTAAAACTGAAAACTGGCAAGCTCGTAAACAGCCACCCACTTTAAATACCACTCCCCTCTCCACACTCAGCCTCAGCATCACACACACACTCTTCATACTCAGCCTCAGCATCACACACACACTCTCCACACTCAGCCTCAGTGTCACACACACACTCTCCACACTCAGCCTCAGCATCACACACACACTCTTCATACTCAGCCTCAGCATCACACACACACTCTCCACACTCAGCCTCAGTGTCACACACACACTCTTCATACTCAGCCTCAGCATCACACACACACTCTCCACACTCAGCCTCAGTGTCACACACACACTCTCCACACTCAGCCTCAGTGTCACACACACACTCTCCACACTCAGCCTCAGTGTCACACACACACTCTCCACACTCAGCCTCAGTGTCACACACACACTCTCCACACTCAGCCTCAGCATCACACACACACTCTTCATACTCAGCCTCAGCATCACACACACACTCTCCACACTCAGCCTCAGTGTCACACACACACTCTTCATACTCAGCCTCAGCATCACACACACACACTCCACACTCAGCCTCAGTATCACACACACACTCTTCATACTCAGCCTCAGCATCACACACACACTCTCCACACTCAGCCTCAGTGTCACACACACACTCTCCACACTCAGCCTCAGTGTCACACACACACTCTCCACACTCAGCCTCAGTGTCACACACACACTCTCCACACTCAGCCTCAGTGTCACACACACACTCTCCACACTCAGCCTCAGTGTCACACACACACTCTCCACACTCAGCCTCAGTGTCACACACACACTCTCCACACTCAGCCTCAGTGTCACACACACACTCTCCACACTCAGCCTCAGCGTCACACACACACTCTCCACACTCAGCCTCAGTGTCACACACACACACTCTCCACACTCAGCCTCAGTGTCACACACACACTCTCCACACTCAGCCTCAGTGTCACACACACACTCTCCACACTCAGCCTCAGTGTCACACACACACTCTCCACACTCAGCCTCAGCATCACACACACACTCTCCACACTCAGCCTCAGTGTCACACACACACTCTTCATACTCAGCCTCAGCATCACACACACACTCTTCATACTCAGCCTCAGCATCACACACACACACTCCACACTCAGCCTCAGTATCACACACACACTCTTCATACTCAGCCTCAGCATCACACACACACTCTCCACACTCAGCCTCAGTGTCACACACACACTCTCCACACTCAGCCTCAGCATCACACACACACTCTTCATACTCAGCCTCAGCATCACACACACACTCTCCACACTCAGCCTCAGTATCACACACACACTCTCCACACTCAGCCTCAGCGTCACACACACAGACACACTCTACACTCAGCCTCAGTGTCACACACTTTCCACACTCAGTCTCAGTGTCACACACACACTTTCCACACTCAGCCATAACAGGTCCTCCAGTCTGCTCCTGTTTCTCACCTGGTCCATGTTGGCCAGGCTAACATGCAGGTCCTGTGTGAAGGCCTCAGTGTCAGACATGGCCAGCTCACTCACCTGGTCCATGTTGGCCAGGCTAACATGCAGGTCCTGTGTGAAGGCCTGTGTCAGACATGGCCAGCTCACTCACCTGGTCCATGTTGACCAGGCTAACATGCATGTCCTGTGTGAAGGCCTCAGTGTCAGACATGGCCAGCTCACTCACCTGGTCCATGTTGGCCAGGCTAACATGCAGGTCCTGTGTGAAGGCCTCAGTGTCAGACATGGCCAGCTCACTCACCTGGTCCATGTTGGCCAGGCTAACATGCAGGTCCTGTGTGAAGGCCTGTGTCAGACATGGCCAGCTCACTCACCTGGTCCATGTTGGCCAGGCTAACATGCAGGTCCTGTGTGAAGGCCTCTGCATCAGACATGGCCAGCTCACTCACCTGGTCCATGTTGGCCAGGCTAACATGCAGGTCCTGTGTGAAGGCCTGTGTCAGACATGGCCAGCTCACTCACCTGGTCCAAGTTGGCCAGGCTAACATGCAGGTCCTGTGTGAAGGCCTGTGTCAGACATGGCCAGCTCACTCACCTGGTCCATGTTGGCCAGGCTAACATGCAGGTCCTGTGTGAAGGCCTCTGCGTCAGACATGGCCAGCTCACTCACCTGGTCCATGTTGGCCAGGCTAACATGCAGGTCCTGTGTGAAGGCCTCTGCATCAGACATGGCCAGCTCACTCACCTGGTCCATGTTGGCCAGGCTAACATGCAGGTCCTGTGTGAAGGCCTCTGCATCAGACATGGCCAGCTCACTCACCTGGTCCATGTTGGCCAGGCTAACATGCAGGTCCTGTGTGAAGGCCTCTGCGTCAGACATGGCCAGCTCACTCTCCTCCATGAGCCGCTGCACACTGGCCGCTTCTCGTGCTGTCAGTTCTTGAAAGCCTTCCTCTTCTTCCTCCTGCTCCTCTGACACCCTGCAATGCTGCCATGGCAACACCTCTGTAAATCACAACAGGGAAATCTGGAGACAGGACGATGCTTCTGTACGCACACTATCAAAGACACAAGTTCATATGTGAGCATGGGCTTCTGTACCAGGTACATTTTCAATCACATCGACCGTTTATTTCGTAAATGCCTAATGTGACTTTGAACATTTATCTGGACTGTGCCTGACACTTACAATGTTGGCACTTACAAGAGTAAATAGTATTGCACTATCATGCCAAAAAAGCTTGATTTCTCTTAACATCTAGCTCTTCACAGCCCACATGAGTGGGGAGAAATGTCTCCATTGTTGTAGACACTATCCAGCTACTGTAGCAGAGCTGGGTATGTGTGCAAATGATTGTGAGAAGGAAGATGGGATTTTAATAGTGTTTTGGTGTATGAGTAATTAATCCCTTTCATTAGAGATGAAAAGATGGTGGACATTCACATGCAAATTAATTAAGAAAAGCTGGCAATTCTCTCTTTCCAGACCTCTACAGCTGGGAGCAGTGTTGAGTTTGTTTATAACAACACTTCCACAACGAAAAGAAACTCACATACTTGTCTTATATCTAAATTCCAACTGGCAAATTGGCAAATGGGTGGAGGAACAGGCTTCCATTTGCTCGATTTCTTACAGATCTGTACAGTGCTACATTGCCCTGCTGGTAAAAAAAACAGCTCCTTTCAGCTCCACTAGCTCATTTCCATCACAGCTCCAAATCTAACCGTTTTCATAAGTGGCGTTCTTCCTTTCTAAGTACCTAATCTAGTTCACGGCTTTGCAAATATTTTCCTGAGGTTTAAATTGGAGCTCAGGTGTTCCACCGCAACTTACAATTTTGTCATTTGCAGAGGCTTTAAGCAACAGCGACTTCCAATAAAGTGCATTTAACACGAGCAAGAGTTGGGCAAAGCTAACAGTCAGAGACAGACAAAGCTACAATCTTTTGGCATTCTCATATATCACTGTCACTCGTGCTACTGCCTCAGGTTACAAGGAGAAAGTACATGTTCATTTAAGAAATAGTGTATATGCCAGATACATATAAATACAAAAAACAGAAGCAATGGGAGCTGGCTGAAGTATCTTGAGAAACGATACCAGTGCTTTTCTTTTGGTTCGACGCTGCTCAAAATACATCCAGATGCACCCCTACACCTAGTATTAGTTCATGTTTTGTGATGAAGCTGTTCCTTCATACTTCTGTATTACTGTGAGGTCATATCTCAGCCTTAATATGCAGCTCTTAGCTCCTCACCCCCATAATTGCAGTGATTATGTGTTCTGCTGAGTGGATCAACTGCATGATAGTGAACATTAGACGCCTCCACTTCCCGCCAGGCTAGGCCAGAACAACAACCACACAAACAGTACAAGCGTAAGAGGGCTGCTTCTGTCTTCCGGTCTTTTCTCTTGCTGACCCGCTGAGCTCTGAGATGATATGTATGCTTTACTGCAGCACAACTTATTTTGCGTATGCCTTACTTTCTGTACTGCAGATTACAGTGGCAGCACACCTGCATTTATTTTAGGACTATTTGTTTATCTAACACGATGCATCCTGAGAATAACATCATTTGCATGTGCCTTGAAAAAAACTGCAGCATAAAAACTCACTGTTCCTGTAGCACAAATTCTCTCCCAACTGCAAATTTGACAACAGATAGTTACCAGTCCCCCAGAACTATATTTGGAGAATGATAGCAGAGAGTTAATTAAGCTTGACTCTGCTTTCTCTGGCCCAAGAAATGCTCCAATCTCCACTGTTAAAACGTATTACACATTAATACCAGTAAAGGTGCCATGGTAACATTTGATTGTATCATGGTGCCATTTGACCACATAATGATTGCATTTCAATTGTTTAGCATTTTTACCATGATAGGAACGGATAACACCAAGGTAGCATTTGATGCTCGGATTTGATAGCACCATGACCTGATGAAAGGTTGTGTCTATGCAACTAGCTTAGCATTGCAGGATACATGCTGCTGTTATGTGTGGGACCAGTACTCTATTTGTGTACATGCAATCCTTGCAGACAAAGCAATGCCCATTACAAGTGTTTATGAAACAATATTTCAGGCACTGAGAAAACCCTCCCTACCTCATATTTACAATACAAAAGTTAGCCAAAAAAAAAGAAAAAAGAAAAACTTCTACACTGCTTTGCACATAAAATGAGGTTTTATAAAGACAACCTGTCAAGAGTGTTTTTTTTTTTTTAAACAACTAAAGGTAAAAATGACTGTAAAGAGATGACGTTAAAGAGATGTTAGGCTAATAAATGACTTGAAGCACACCCAAATTTAATTTATACCAATAAATGTCTAACTAGACACATGTGAAAGTCAATTAAATGCTAAAGGCAGGTAAAACAAAGCAACTCCTTACAGCACAGAGACTAAAATTACAAACCACTGCTTAGGTGCAATTGTGATAGAACATTAGTTATACAGAAAAAGCCGGATTAATCATTTGATTCCAATGCAAAAAGCATTTCCATTCAAACAGCCGTATGCAAATCCAAAATCAGAGTTCTCCCCGTCTAAAACTACCCCATCTGGCAATTTCTCTACATTTGAAACACAACATGTCTCTTCAGTAAATTAGCTCAGCTACACTTCACATTTCCAATTGGATTAGTGTATCTGTGTCCTCCTCACTGAATCACACAGCACCTGAGCTGATCCCATCATCTGTATCAGTAGTAAAGGGTCGTCGAAAGAGGCTGTCTTTTGCATAGCATGGACACATATTCCACTGGCTATTAATCACTCCGTGGAAGGTAATTCTACTCAGCGTGCCTCAGAACAAGCATACTTAATTTCAGCATGGAAAAGTTTTGTCCGAATATCTATTCAACGATACTATAAAATGAGAGTATCTGACAGCAATTCAGCAGGGATGAATTTGTCCAGAGTTGCAGGACCTTTGACAGGTATATGTACACAAAAAGGATATTGTCTGGATACTCTATGGTGTCGGCACGTGTAACTGAAAAAATTTGTTTTTCTTTCTTCATTTTTTTTCTCCAATTTGTTGCCCAATTGTACTATATATTTATTCCATTCCCCGTGTAGCAACCACTTGAGAATTTGCCGCTACAACCCCGTCAGCCGGTAGTAGGAGTCACGTCCTCTTCAGGGCGCGACTCTTTGAAGGTCCTGACCATGATTCCAACTTGCCTATGTGGTCCAACTGATCAATAATTCAGATCTTGGCACGTGGTAACTTGTGAAAATTTGTTTCAGATTCTTCATGTTTTTTCTCCAAATTTGGTAGCCAATTGTACCCTATGTTATTCCATTCCCCGTGTAGCAACACTTTTTGAATTTGCCGCTACAACCCCGTCAGCCGGTAGTAGGAGTCACGTCCTCTTCAGGGCGCGACTCTTTGAAGGTCCTGACCATGATTCCAACTTGCCTGGGGCCGCTTACGGACGAGTTGGAATCACGGTCAGTTGGAATCACGAGTTGGAACCCCCGCCGAGGCCCTCCCCCCACCCCTGGAGCGGCAGCCAGTTGCCGCTCCCTGAAGGCACCGGCCATACTCGGATCTGGCAGGACTAGTGGCGCGAACCCCTGATCCTCTGTGTGCAACTGGCATGTGGTAACTTGTGGTAACAGAGCCTGTTTCATGTGAACTGAAATGCAGTTGGTTAGGAGCTATTTGGAGCTGAACTTCCTGCACTTGAAAATCTCGACATTTTATGTACAGTACACAGTGTGCATGCCTAATAAAAGTGGACTGAAAAAACAAACCTGAATATGCTTAAATGCACTTTCATTAAACATTTTCTTCTGGAAACCAAGTAGGCCTAAACATTTTTTAAAAGTCATTTCAAAGTGCACCAGGATGTAAATCACTAGCAAGAGAGTGACTTGGTGTGAATGTGGCCTTTATCTACCGTCTAAGATGTCAGGTGTGATGTTGACAAACTTGACACTGTCCTGTAGGTAGCGCTGGTTGATCTTCCACAAACTTGTGACAAAGGCTCTCTTCTCCAAGGGGCTGCTGGTCTCCCACTGGTACACCTTGTCCAGGTGCAGATGGAACTCTGCTGTTTCCTACCCAGTCAGAGAGAAGCTCTCATGAGTCTAAGCAATGGTATGTGGCTCTGCACCTGCCAGCAGACGGGTGGAGATAGTGTAGGTCTCTCTAAATAAGCGGGCCAAGCCGGTGACAACTTAAGAGTGCTGTTCGATGTTACATTTTTATTGCCTCATTCAAGCCCTGCCAAAACTCATGAATACCAATGTTATTGCGCCCAGACAAAGTGGAGATTGGTTAAATGAAGAGGAGGGAAGCGGGTGATTGGAGGCCTCCTCAGGCTGGCTTTTTTCCCTGCCTGTGTTTCTAAATTTAATGACTGTGGCTCTGCGAGATTTAGAATGGGCCTTATCCTGCCGCCCTACGCCCACACAATGTGCCACACATACTTTGCTTAGAGCTTTAGATCCAACCCCCTGGTGAAAACAATGCATAAATCACTAGAAGGTCAGCAAAAAAAGTTTTGTTTTCTTTCTCAATCCCTAAATATTGTTTAAAGGCATATTCCAGCCTCAACCAACGTAGAAATGCTCGTAACATTTCTGTGGCATTGTTGCAGTGCACCACAACATCACAGAGAGAATATAAGGTTTATTAAGCACTTTGATTTGTAGTAATCTTAGCAAAGCTTACAGACAGAACAGCTCTTGTAACCCCTACATCTCCAGAGGACAGCATCACTACCCAAAGCATGCACCGTTAGCATAAGCTCTCATGGACTCTACAGGTTCACAGTACCAGAGAAACACTCTGTATTCCAGCCATGAAAATTCAAATGGGGCTCACTTTAATTACCTTACCTGATTCCTGATTCTTTGTCGCAGCAGAGGGTGAGCATTTAATTTGTCACCTAATTTCACAAGACAGTCATGTTTAACTAAGCGAAAACAAAGACATAATGTACCCTTAAAAAATGTTTTAACTGACTAAATAATTTTAAATTTCTTAGTTCATATAATTTTTTCACATATTGTACAATATAATGTCCTATATAAATACAACGCATAAAATATGTTACATTATAGTTCATTAGAAAATACATATTTATTATGGGTTCCTTATTTGGCAGCACCTGTAAATAGACATTACTTTTGATTAACCCAAAGTAAGGAGAACTGGAGCACGCAAAGCTCCGAAACAGGATGGAGCTTTTTCTCTTTCAATTTAGATTTTTTGCATTACTTTTGATTGAGATCAAGAGGGATCCCTAATTTGTTCTGCTGAAATCTTTCCGTTTTAGTTGCAGCTACTCAGAACACAGGAAGTTGAAAAGTACTGACATTGCTTTGTGCGATTTCTGTTTCAATGCCCAAACACAGCAAATCATCTTTGAAATATTTGAGCTTTCCTGACCTTGAGTGCATCTTTCCCATCGACGAGGGAGAGCTCCGTCGCAGGCCAGCATGAGGACAGCTTGTAATTTCCCCTCATTCCCTTCACTTTCACCAGGGACACCCTCTCCCAAGAATCCACGCTCACTGCAAAAGTGGTCAGAAAGGTTTAAGCGATGGTGTAATTTAGCCCCTTGCTTAAGTACAGTAGATCTACATACTCAAATACTGTCTGATTTGCAATGGAGATTCTCGATTTCATATGGCCTTGTTAGCATTCCTTCAATTAACCTGTCAATTAAATTGTTGGTTGCTTGCCAAGTCCCGCATTTCAATAACAAACAAGCCTTCCTCTGTGCACAGTTAGTTTTATGAGTGAATAATGTGCCCATATCAGATAGGCCTTCTCTATGACAAAAGCACCCCCTGAGTCAGGTGAGATTTTCTAGCCAAGGCCTCCAGAATGGTCTCCCAGGAAATCAGATACGTCTTTGCAGAGAAATGAAAGGCAAAGCTTGATGATTCAGGTGAGACCTGTAATGGGGCACTGAGTGGGTGGAAGGATGAGTAACCAGCGGATTGGGAGCAGTTGCTCTTTTTACACAAACTGGTTCTTAAACAGATAATCTTTGTCTCCATTATCTAATGCTGCGATGCGCTCTCTCCCTCTAAGAAGTGAAGAAGGATATTTTGAGAAGCTTTTTTATGTATTTTTTTAATTTTTATGTATTATATAGTTTTGTACTCCTTTTTTACCTGTAGCGCACAGAATGGCTCCTTTTCTCTTTCTGCTTGCTTTCCAGACAGGGGACACAGCTAGGACCCTCTCCTTTTGCGGGGTGAAGATATCTCTCTGGAGATCACAGCGAAGGGAGAGCGCCGCCATGGTGTGACAAGATGACGTATCAGACTCGCGACACGCCTTCTCTGTTCTGCACCAACTCAGCCTGGGAAACAGCAAAGACACAAAAATCCCAAGAGCTGAGCTGCCTTTCCCTTGTGCTTGACTTCTTCAAATAGGTCGAGCCACTCTACCCCTGGAGATATGAGAAGTTAAATCTCTTTAACAGAGCTCTTCAAATGAGAGTTGTACAAAGTGATGCCTGAAGTGTCCTCAGCTTCTCCCCTTTCTTGTGCAAAGCTCTGCAAGTAGATATCCTCAAGACAGCATGCTGAAGCAGGTTAGAAACCTGTGCTATAAACAGGATACTAAATGTGCCCTGGTGTGTAGTTGCTATACTTTTTCAGTTATGCTATCAGATCCGGATGTGGTTACTGCAGCGTGTCTGTGTTCTCACATACCGTGCACACCACAAAGTTGGGGGAGAGCTCTTTCACCTATGCAAAATAAGTCTTTAACTGTGAAAATGCTGCCAGTTCTCCATTCTCAATATGTACCATAGACTGTTTATTTAATTTGCATAATTAAATCAGTTTCTGATTTAGCAGAATATGAATTCTATGAACCCCGGAACATTTGGTCATTTAAATGTTTGGGAGCAACAATCTCTCACTTCCAAGTAATGCCAAACCATAAAATACAATGAAATAAAACATGTCTGCAGCATATTCAGTTCAGGCAGCACATCCTATAATGTAAAGTAAGTTTGACTAGGTCCTAGAAAATACAGAACCTTTGCCTTTATTTAAGAAATCGTGCCACAATTGCTTCCACTTTGTTGATGTTTATTTATTTTTATTGAAAAGTAACATAAATGTCTGTACTACATGTATTTATAATCCGTCATTTTAATATATAATCTTACGTATATTATTTTTATATCGGCATCTGTGTACTTTCCTTCCTTTCCTTCTTATAACAGTAGGCCTACACTTTATCTGATCTGATGTTTATCGTTTGATTTACGTGGAAATTATCACCGCATATGGGGGATCATTCTGTGGTATTTCATCCTTATGGACAGGGTATTCACTAGATGTCGCTGTTTTAATGTGAAATAATTCTCACTCTCGCTTCTCATTCTGCCATCGATTTTTATCTTTAAAAAATGTTTTCATTTGTTTTTCACTTGAGCTGGAATTAATAACTTGTGCACAGATTTGCATTTTTATTTAACTGTATGCAATTTGTTCTTGAATACATTTCATAAGTAGGCTATTGTAATTATTTCTAATGTATGTTTTTACATTTTAACTATGAGAATCTATTTTGAGCATGTCGGCCATTAATTCCAATAACTGATTCGCAAACATTTCTCTATTGCTGAAATTAAGGAGAGTAGGCCTAATGAAGGGCTATATCAGGAACATAACGTGGTCTAAGAACTGAAACAATTAAAAAGGTAAAACGTCCTGCAAAACTCAATTTAAAATGTATTAAATAGTCCTGCAAACATCATCATAGACCTGAAGGATGGTAAGCATTAAAAACACATCCACTCATAACTGAATAATTCAAAAATTCGTGGCAAAAGTTCGCGTGAAAATGATTATTTATAGCTACATGCCCTTTGCACTAATACGCATCAACCCCGCAATACGGCAGGATACCTCAGTAGCAATTGATTGCAGCTACGCAAACTAAGGTCATTACTCTGTTTTCTGGCTTCAATAAATGACAAAGAAATTAAGAAACCTGGGGAATTCACGCGCAGTACGCTTCTCTCAGCGGTTGCAAACCACGCTACATTGGTACAACTTACTAACGTTAGCTACCCTGGAATCAAGCCAAGTCGACGTCACCGAGTGTGTAGGTGGGGTTAATGAAGAGAATATTATAGCGGTGTAGCGTTGCTGTGGTCTGGACAAGGGACTGCGCGAAAGCAGGATACTGTAGAGCAACAACCTTGGCAATGATGTGGAAAAACTATCTATCCGAATTGGATCCAGAGGTATTTTTATTTTATGCAATATCTTCCCATTTCATCGGGAAATTAATCTTAAACTGGATGTTGATCAGCTATGCTTAATCAGTAGCTAACTATCAGTATCAAGTTATGGCTTTTCACCGCGCATGTATTTTTCTTTTTATCTAAAAGAAAGAAGAAAAAACAAACAAACCAATATAACGGGATTGATGCCTTGCCATTTAAATGGATTTAACTACTCTCATCTTGTTCTAAACGGACTGGTTGTTCCTACTCTGTGCGTGTGTTGTGCCGTATTCTAACTAATTTTTACAAAGATTTTCATAAAGCTTTATATCCACTGTATATTTACATCACGGATGGTATTTGTTATATTATCTTAATGAACGGATGCCTTTATTGAATGTTTTTATTTAGCCTATGTTATTATTGCATTGCGGAGAAAATCTGATTTAAATACCCAGGCAGTGAGCATTTTTTCTTCTCTCTTTGCCAGCTTTGTTAGTGTTGTGTTGACAAGCTGGAGGCAGTTTTCATTCTCTCCCAGCGAGGCGAGCGATATCACTCCACGCATTTGGATCGACAGTTCCAGGAGGGTTGTTTAGATGTCACAGGCAGCTCCGCGGTGCTGGCGCAGTCTTCCGTAAGATGGACATTGAATTCTCACGTCAAAGAATACATTTAAAGTCGAGTCCGTACCTAACATAGAGGAAAGGTCAAACGGTGCTACGCTCCGAGTTGCAATCTGCTAACTGAGTAGAAGACACTGGACACTTAAAAAACACTTTGCTACCACCCAAACTGCTAGCTCTTGCCATATCTCATAAATATATCTCTCTGCGTGTTTAATAGCACTGCAGGTTGGTTTGTGTTTGCTCAAGTGTTCTTGCAGGTAGCGTTTTGAGCTGAGTGAGGTGTGGAGATAGAAAATTGGCACAAAGCTCTACAAGGAAAGAGAGTGAAAAGGTGGGGAGGAGGGTCTCTCCACCCACCTGCTTGGACTCACTGCCATGGCTTTGCCAGATAACTCCAGCGGTTTTCAAAGTGAGGAGCCACCTTTCCCAGAGATTGTGGAGCTGAATGTAGGCGGTCAGGTGTACATTACCCGCTACTCAACACTCACCAGTGTGCCCGATTCTCTCCTCTGGGAGATGTTTAGTCGGAAGACTACCAAGGGGCTGGCTCGCGACACCAAGGGCCGCTTTTTCGTTGACAGGGATGGCTTCCTGTTCCGCTACATCCTGGACTACATGCGGGACCAGCAGCTGGTGCTCCCCGACCACTTCCCAGAGCGTGGAAGGCTGCAGCGTGAGGCTGAGTTTTTCAACCTGCCGGACCTCGTCAAGCAGCTAGCGCCCAGGATCAGCAAGCAGAACTCTCTGGGCGATGAAGGCTGCCAGAGCGACCCCGAGGAGTCATCTCCCAGCAACGATACGGCCCGGAACCTGGCCTCCCTGGGCGCGGCTGCGGCTGCATGCGCCAGCCTGGTACCCGGGGCGGGCAGCGAGGGCAAGCGCTCCGGCTTCATCACCATCGGCTACCGTGGCTCCTACACTCTTGGCCGCGACAGCCAGACAGACGCCAAGTTCCGGCGGGTGGCTCGGATCATGGTGTGCGGGAAGACCTCGCTAGCCAAGGAGGTCTTCGGGGAAACTCTCAACGAGAGCCGGGATCCCGACCGCCCGCCTGAGCGCTACACCTCGCGCTACTATCTCAAGTTCACCTTCTTGGAGCAGGCCTTTGACAAGCTGGCGGATGCCGGCTTCCACATGGTGGCCTGCAACTCCACGGGCACCTGCGCCTTTGCCCACGAGCAGACGGACGACAAGATCTGGACCAGCTACACGGAATATGTGTTCTACCGTGAGTGAGATCAGACCTCTCCCCCCTCACCCCCTGCGCCCCCCCCGCCCCCACTCCTGGCCTCCTGCTGCACTCTGTGATGGCTCTAACGTTGTAGATATAGAAACCTCCTGATTCCACCCATTCACCTCTTCCCAACTGTCTATCCCCCGAACAATGCTCCTTGGTGTCTACCAGATGCTTTTACCCTCCTTGAGTCGTCAAGTCCCATCGTCAAATAAACCCTCTGCCATCGCCTGTCAAACCACGGCTTCCCCCATCAACTGGAGAGACGGTTCCTCCTTTTGTAACGCCATTTCCCCTCTGTTTATTGTTTAGTCACTTCATTTGAGAAATGCGCAGTAATTACAATATGTATTCTGTGATGTATGATGATAGCATATAAGTGTATATTTGGAGAAAGGGCTCCTTGCTAAGGGCTGGGTGGACACCTGTGTAACTCTGCCTGGTTATGAGGGAGCTGCTTGTCTCCCTGTTCTACCTGACTTCCCTCCGGAAGATTGGAGAGCTGAATGATTCCACTTTGTGGAACATCAACACTGCAACACAAAGTATACAATAATAAAGGGTTATATACAATACCAATTAATGTTCAAGTTTACTTCTAGAAATGTTTGTGTGACCACAGCTTTAAGGAATGGGTTATTTTATAAACACATCTTTTAAAAATGAGTAGAGCCAACTCTTACCCTGTTAGGGGTATAAAACAAAATGAACCAGCCAATGGTTTTCACGTGTTATTGTAGTTTTTGTTTTGACAAAATAAAATCATGGCTGCAGTGGGAGGTCACATATTAGGTTCAATTCATTGAAGTCGCAGGAGGAAGAAAAGTGTTTTTTCAGAGGCAGTGACCTCCTAACTGCCCACCTGCATTGCTTTCCAATCAGAAATAGTGTGTAGGAGGGGTGGGCTTGTAATGGGTGAAGGAAGAGGGAGAGAGTACAATGAAAGAAAGAAAAAAGAAAAAACTTTCAAAATAAATTTTTGATGGTTGGAGCTGATGAACTATGGTTATGAAATGGACAGCGAAGCATTCAGTGTTAAAGTTGTGTAACAGAAAGAGGGTCGACAACGCAAAGTGTTACATCACATACTGTAAACACTATTTTATTTTTTATTAGTACTTTTGTGCTGTCATTCTGTCTTCTTAAAGTTAAATTTTTGACTACTATATAATTATAATAATTATAATGTAATGGAGGTGTACTTATTATCTTCATGTCTGACTCTTCTGTTATGTAATAATGGCCAGGGTGTGGTCGGTGGCCCCTGCAGATTCACAGAATAACAACAGGAAACGCATTGCTGGAAATCTTTGGTGATTTTTTTCCGTGTCAGCGATTGAAGGCCTTGTTTCTGCTAAAACGTCAGTTTATCAGATTTTTTTTAAACTAAAGAAACGTGTCCTTTATTTGAAAAAAAATTGCAGTACTAATGTATGATATTAAAGTGCATATTTTTTCTGGATAATGCTCAGACCTGTTCAGAACTTTTATTATTGCAGTTTTGGTGTAGCTTCATTTTTTCTCCATTTTAATTTTTTGGTTACATTTACTTCTACAATGAGAGAGAAATATCTGGGTCACCATCATAAGGCCTTTCTCTCTAGCCGACGCACCATATTATCATAACATTTCACACTATGTTGCTGTGACACTGTAGCACCATGACAACATTCCAGGAAAGGTATGAGACTTGTGTTTCCCCAGTGACTAGTGAGGTTTGAGAGCCGTGGAGGGATGATATTTTGCTTCTGGTAGAAATTTCCAGGTGTCCCCTCAGGGCAGCACTTTTAAGGTCTAAGCACAGCATTACTTACCTCAGAAAACAAGAACAACAGTCTCCACCCTCCAGTTCATTTTTCAAGAGTAGCACAGATGATTTCTGAACTGTGGAAGCATGATTAGTGTTAAGCTCCAAAGAAAGAAAGAAATACACAAAAAAAGAATAGAACTGAAATAGTACGTGCAGCACCTTTATATGTGATATGCAAGCACGTAAAACAAAAAATATCAGTGAAGAAAACAGCTTCATTTTTAAGCCAAATGGTTACTATGGCTGCAATGTTGACTTCTCTGTTAATCGTTCAACTTTATGCTGCTCATTGATAGATTTAGTTATAGATAACCGGAACCCTGTCAAACAGTGGCTTTTGTGTTTTTGGAAGCATTCAGAAGCTAAAGGTAATGTGAGAGCTTAGAAGCTTCATTTTGGTAGAAACCGTTATTACTGGTTGGGCCTATCTTGATCCCTCATGTATTTTTACCCAAAGTGCAGGGTCTCCATCTCATTTTCACTTGGGTCGCTAGCCTTGAAGAGGCAAGAAACAGCTCTGCAACAGAAACAAGGACACAAAGATAACAGGCTCTGTCAAAGCAGATTAAGGTTCTTGTATTGCTGCGACTAATCTGGGCAATTAAGCCAAAGATTTAAATATCCGCTGTTCCAGCAACAAATCGGACGTCTGAATAACACATCCAAAGTTTTTACCTGAGGAAAATTACCAAATGAAACGATTATGGGTATGTGTTTGCTGAGTTCCAGAATTGTATATATTTATATATGCCATCTGAAATTGGGAGATGGGTCTTGCAGTAGAGTCATGATTTCACTGCTTTGGGAGTGGTAGAATGCTGCTTCTATGATCCATCCAGCCTGCAGGTAATGAGGCAGAACTATCTTTGTTGTGAGGTCAACAACAATGGCAAGTTTGTGACATGAGATTAAGTGCGTGAAGTGCCACTCTTTCAGTTGTTGCAGTTCTGATCCTACTGTTAAGGCTGAGATAACTTTGTCTCGATGCCATAAAAACCCTCATTCTTTGGCGGCACAGCTGATCTCAGGAGTGACTAGGAGGAAATAGCAGGTATTACCCATAACTGATGTGACAAGCTCTAAATCTCCAGGCCACAGAGCGCTTGGTACAATGAATGAATTTAAAGGCAGAAGGCAAGTGACCTTGCGTCATCCACGTAATTCTTCGGTCTTTCATCAGTGTTGTGAGTAGAATTTCAATAGAGGTGATAACTTGTGTTTTCCTCAACAAGATATAAAGGCTTTCAGCAATTCCATTGGTCGTTCACATTATTGACCATTTGAGGAGCAGCTTTACAAAGCGCAGCATCAATAGCATCAATTTCCTTGTTAGTCAACTGCCCTGAAGTAGTCAATGGTGCCCACCATTGTTATCAGGTTGCGCCATTGAAAAGCGGCCACTGTATAGAGGGGAATGACAGCTGTGAATGACACCTCTGCCGTCCTTGCCATTGGTCTCTAGTTGCTCCTGCAGTGTCATTTAGGAAGGAGGGCTTTCTCCCACCTCATCTTACAACAGCGAATCCTTCGGTTGATCAGTAGCCGGCAGTCACCAATGCATGAAGTGCATTCCATCAACAATGACTGCTATGCTTAGAAGGTAGACTGCAGACAGAAAAGAAGTGGTGTTTGGCTATGTGTATCCCGGGGGATGTGTGCCAGACTTTGCTGACCCAAATTGACAGGATGTGATGCCATGGCCCTTGAAATATGACTGGGCAATTGAAATTAGGAGGCAAATGAGCAAAAATATGGGGCCAAAAATTAATTGAGCAATTGCTCAAAATGGAGAGCGATGTGCATCGGAGTTATACTGAATCTGGGCCTGTGTTTGTTACAAGTCTGACTTGCAGAGTCACATGTGCGCTATTGAATTACAGCAATTGTAAGCAATTGTAAACTACTAATAGTGTGGAACAAAGGCTGTTGTCACATTTTCAGCTTCTCAGTGCTGTCTTGGGGAAAGGCCAGCACCCCATAATTCATGCAGTCTGAGACTCAGTTTTACTTTGGACATTATTTACCGTCAACATCCTCAAAAAGAGAGCTATGTCACAGCTCCTGGTGCAACCATATTGAAACCTGCTCCAGAAACACACATGGAGACGGAGTCCTCTCAGATCCTCACTGCAGACTGTGACGTCCACAATCCCCTCCATTTACAAAGAAGGGGAAAAAGGGCATTGTGAATAGGTTGACTCAAAGCCAGTTTACACATACAAACGTGCACTCCTAGAAGCCATATTGGGAGCCTTGAGTGACAAGCTAGCCATTCGTGCACTTTGTGCGTTAGTATGTTTTGACTAAAGTCTCTTTTTCAGGCCAGAAGTACAAGTTGTGTTTGGTGTATGACGGAGCATGTAAACTCCTCTTAGGTCCTCTTGCTTCTTTTTGTGATATTATTTTCACAATCAGAAGCCCTCTTTCTAATAGCTTTAATAAAAATTAAAAAATTAGTTAGTTTGGGGGCATACACAAAATAACAAAAGAAGGACTGGGCCTGTAGCGTATCAAGCATCTGAGCAGAGACAAGGCAGGGCATATGTCACAAACACAAGCCCAGGGTTCTGCATGGATACAATACAGACAGCGGAAACACAGAGGAAGCAAGGAATAGGAAATGAGCAGAAGCACACGCACAAGTATTTACAGAGTGACTGCTGTACATTTTAGTTTGTTTGTCTGCCTGCCTTCGTCAACGTGTTTGAAAGCCTGGGTTCCAGGTTTATACGGCTGGATAAACAGTAGTAGTCTCAGAATTGGCTGTACTGAAATAGCAGGGGCTGCTGTTAGGGTCATGGACTATAAAAAAAATTAATTAAAAAAACAGTTTTTTTGTTTGAGTGAAGATTCCTGTCATACTCTGTTGTAAAAAGTTTGGCTAAAACATTTAGCATGAATAAATGTGTTCAAATAGTGAGTTAAACCCCTCTTTGAAACTACATCTACAGAATACTACAGTATGCTTACTGTGAACTAAATCAGACAATAAAGTTATTTTGTGATGAACTGTGTTCATCAAATGTTAATGTCTCTCAAACTGTATCCATGAATTGCATGTAATACCATATATAGGTATATAAGCATGCATAAATGCACAGACACACACATGCTTACACAAATATGTGTACAAATATGCACACAATCACACATGCATACACAGGCACAAACATACAGTACATACTCTTGTGCTCTCATACACACACAAATACACATACGTTAACCATATTCTCATACACTTACAAGTTATCACTCTCTCTCCGTCACACACACACACAGACACCTTAATAATCTCTTGCCGTCCATCTGCTCCTGTTATTGTTCAGACACTGTCGTGGGAAGACCCCTCACAAGGCTAAGGGCCTATCATTCTCCCCCACCCCTATCAGCAAGCCAGAGGTAGCTCCACTGTCCATGCTCTCTTTTTCACACATAATTACAGCAATTTGCAAAGGCCCGTGGAGACATCTTTCCGACGCCACAAAACACATCTCTCTCTCTCTCTCTCTCTCTCTCTCTCACCCACACTGTGTACACTGTGACAGTGTAATAACTGTCCATCAAAAGCTCTGCTTGCAATGAATACATACAGAAACACATGAACATGCACACACACACACACACACACACACGACACATGACACACATGCGTGCATTCACACGCACCTCGTCCACCTCCATATCTCAAGTTGAATTCCTCCAATCCTTTCCCTGGTTGCGTTCAGATCTGAAATTTAAGCTTTCTTCCTGTCGTTCCCATCTCTTGCTTCAAGGGGGGAATCCCCTTGGTTCCAATTTAAGAAAGGGGAGGGAGTAATTATATTCCCTCACTCCCTCGTTTATCCTCCCTTCCACCAATAGTAAAAAATGCAAGCTTCCAGCAAGAAAGCAATCCCACAATCCCACAAAATTTGTCACAAGACAGCTCACTCGAGGGAAGAGAGCAAAGGAAGGGAATGTGTTAAATTGGATCCGAACGCAGCCTTTCAATCCTCCTTGTCTCACCTGCCCGTGACCACTTACCCTGGTGATAGACATCTGGAACAGGTGTGCACAGACCTGAACCCTCCCTGTCTGTGCAGGTAAAGATGCAACAAGATGTCCCCTGAAGACTGCCATGCACTCCATTTTAGCTCTGGAGATATGTCACTCACCCACCTTCCCACCTCAGTCCTCCCTGCAATACCCTCTGCTCTATGAACGCATATCCAACTGCCTTCCATAGCTGTCTTGGTGGCCACAGGAATTTATATGTGTAGAGTATCACTGTTTAGTCGTGTATTTTGCTGTAATACCCATTTCCCTTTACTGGTTTGTCAAATGGCTCCCGGCACCGCACAATTTCACAGAATCACACTGCCGTTTAACTACACCTGGAAAGATCTGCGCGCAGCTCAATTTAAAACATCTATCTTGCAGGCAGCTAATTGTTTAGAAACAAGCACATTGATGTCCCCAAGAAGGAGCAGATTTATGTGTGCAAACTATGCCATAGGGTTTCATTTATTCAATGTTCATTTGTTCTGCTAATTCATCCCTGTTCCATTAACTTAGAACAGAGGAAAAACATGGGGGATGGGGAGGTACAAGAGCTACTGTTCGTTACTATAGGCAAGCAATCAGTGACCTCAACCAACACGGCACAGAAAATGCATTACTTTCCCAAAACATCACTGTTGTAGAGATTAAATAAAATTATGTGCTAGCCGGCGAGTGGTCAGTGTTTAAATCTTTTTTTTCCACAGCTACTTTTACTGTCTTGGCAGACAGCATTAATCTAATATAGATTTTCCGGATAGGAAAGAATTTCCCTCCCCATTATTTTCTGCTTAGTTTTCATGCTACTCGGTCAGAGGTGCCTTGCTCCATCGCTATACCGCTAAAAAACACACTATAACCTCCCGGTAAAGTACTCGAGTGTGGAGTCCAGTGCTCTCGTGACTATTTCTTTTGAGAAGTATGTTACGCATTATATACAAATACATTTTAGTACATTTGCTCTGTGATTATTCCTAGAGATGTTAAGACAAATGAACTCCCACATTGCCAATTGCTTAATTAGACCAAATTATGTGCACTATATGATTTGATTTGATTTGATTTATTCTTTTATTTGAGTGTCATGCTTCCGAAGAAGCCCAGCCCATATGGACTTACAAGACACTTCATTTCAATCATCATAAAACAACGATCAAACATATCAAGAAACATCCAAAATACAAAAATGATACCTATTACAACATAAAACACACACAAAAAGTAAAAAGTAAAAACACATCCAAAATACAAAACAGGATACCTATACTACAACATCAACACACCAGACCGCCTACTTGAGCCTGTGAACTCAATATCATATCAGGAAACCCTGACAAATCTTACTTGAAGAGCTGGGATTGCCTTCTATTCCAGACCTTAGAAATAAAATTAGCAGTCTTAAATACTTAAATATATTGCGTTCATAATATCATTGTCATATGTTGTCATATTCAGGAAACATATACATAACAGCAGCAGTGCAAACCTTGTTTGGAATTTCATAACAATGCTGATGATATATAAAGCAGTTGTCGATGCTTTAAGATGAGACATTCTACACTTCAAAAAGCGTTACCTCGGTTGTATCTGATAATCTGTGTAAGTGTGTGGAAGGATTCTACAAATGGCGAGAGTTGGTGGCCAGCGGTCAGAGGGAATTAGTGTATCTGTAGACATCTTGACACCAGCTCGAGGCGGCAATATGACTCATCCCCCCCACATACCCCTCCTCACAGTACTTTGAGGCGGGACATTTTCTAGAAAGTCCTTCTGCAGAAAGAGAGAGAGGTCAGATACAATAACTGTGAGGTCGGATATGCACTCCGTGACAAATGATCTATCAATTTAGCTACTTACTTCAGAGGATCAATGTACTCAGATTCCATTTTATAATGTTTGCAACAAAGATTGTAAATGTGATATGGCCGTGCCACTAGTCAGCTTGTTAGTAAGCATTGTATTGCTTGCTGGTATATACACTGAAATGTAAGTGTATTGAATGTACTCTAATGAACATTTGCCTTCAGAAAATTATACTATACAGTCATTTATTAATGTATGAAGAATGGCATCTCGCTGGAAATGAACAGCACTCCGTCTCAGCTTGGCTGATTTTCACAGTTCCCACGTAAGGCATATATTTTGCTCAAACATGGGCACGACTGAAACTGCACTCTCGAGAATGTTCCGTGTCCTGGGACAGCAGCATCCCAGAGCTGGGGAAGATTTTCTTTTCCTGTCTGGGACCTAAGCTGAGACATTTCTTGGAACGTCCGTGTATAGGCATGAGAGTTTTCCCTTTATTCAGGCATGTGACTGTATGGGCCACATGCCTGAGTGGACACAGCTGCAAATATATGAGGGGGAAGAAGCTGCAGAAAGTCGTGCCTTTTTAACTTACGATGTTTTGACATTCATTCAGTTTGTCTATTTAATGAAGTTCGCAGGTGTAGCAAATATAACTTTCCATTTAGCTCTTTATGATGCACTTATAAATGACCATAAAACTCTCAAAGTACCAGCTTCGCATACAATTTTCCTCAAAGTGGAGTTTTGTTATATTCTCTTAATGGGGGTTGTGAATGAAAGCATTTAACAAAAACAGCAAACGTCTGCACAATGTATGGCCAGGTCTAACTACACTGGTCAGGTGACACAGTGGTGGAGTTTTTCTGTATGTGATAGCATTGCATGAGGTGCAAAGAAGTTCATGTTAAGTGCAGACTGAAACATAAAGGTTGTTTGTTTCCATGTCCAGTTAAGCACAGTCTACAGAGCTGCACAGCTTCCTCTCAGCATTAGACAAAACATAGAGAAGTATCATTATATCAGAGAACACCACTGCATATTTTCATGAATATCCTGGAAGTGTAGACCCACAAATACAAGATAAACTTATGAGCGAGAGTCATAAGCCAAAGGGGAGCGCAGTATTTTATAACCCTAGCACTCTCAATCTAAATTCCGCCTGAAACAGATTCAAGCTGACAACAATACTGAATGAGCCATGGCCCCTGCATCGTCAAAAAATCTTCATCCTGTTGTATTTTCTTCTGTATGGATCAAAATTTTATGATGATTTCTTTATTTGAATATATATACAATGTAAACATATTTTTGTACATCACATGGAATGATTTATTTGAAAGTTAGAAGAGAAACAAGCAAGAAAAAAGAGACGTATCAAGTTACCTCCCCGCCCCCTACAAACCAGCACCACCCAAATCCCCACCATGGCAGGGAGCACCCGCCTTCTTCAATACAGAGTAATAAAATTGAGAGATAAATATAATTTCTATCTCATGCTCCAGGGCCCCTGCATCTTTCATCTCTGTGCTCATATCTGTATGGAAATGTAACTGAGAGCAATTTACAGGGCAACAACAAAAACACAGCCTAGGATTATAAGCAAGCACCTGCAATAATATTACGACAATGCTGGCAGACAAATTGTCATCCTAGATTTAGCATTTAGCCTGAATAACCATAAGAATGGTTGAAAACCCCTGATCCAGAGCACAGTATGCTACAGGAATTATAAGTAGAAACAGGAAGAAGTGCATAACTTCCTGTGCAACAGGGCCTGGGTATTTCTGTATATATGACAAACACAAACAATAAAAATAACTACTCTGTGGCATGATGCGACAATGACACTGCTTGTCCGAATTTAGAGTAATGAGGCCTTGTCTTCCAAAGGCATTGCTTCGGAGTGATGAAGTAAGTAGTGTTGTTGTTGTAGCTAATACTCACTAAGGCCTCACTGGGTTTAGATCTGGGAGAAGCCAGCAGTAGGTGACTCAGTTGAATCACTGGCTTACACAAGCACCAGCAGTGTCTCAGTCAGCATTCGATGTTCCTCATTCACAAATCAGCAATTAAGTAAATATGTTTTTTTAAAAAGCATGTAAAAGCATACTCCCATACTCTAACAATTATTAATATAAGCTGGAAACTGACTGAAAACGAGAGAACTGATTAAAATCAGTGAGGGAGAGATAAAAACAGCCAGGGGCAGGCTGAAAAGACCTGCCGCTTTCTCTCCGAAACAGGCGGAGCACTGAGCCAAAGATGAGTGAGCCCCCGGGGGCCCCGCTCCGATAGGGCAGTCCAGCCTGGCTCCTGGGCCACGCGGCTTTTTGTCCTCATGGAGGGCCTGTCAATGGCCCCTGATCGTCAGCACTTTGTCAGCGAGGATATTTATAGGCACTCAGGCACAGGGCCAGATGTTGGCAGGGCTTAGGCTTACGTGGTCTGTAATTACGCACAGCGGTTTCCTGTGGCTGCGGCACACGTTTGGGAGCTTTTTTTGCAGCCACGGTAGCTGCTCGACGCAGGAGTGGAAAGTCACATGCTTGGCTGAGAGGTTTTCCAGGAAGCAGGTGATGGGGTCATACCGGAGACATCGCTGAGGCTGAAAGAAGTGGCTCTGGCATGCGACCTGACTGGTCTCTCCCTTTCTTTCTCTCACTCTGCTTCATTGGCATGACTTACAATTACTGCCAAAAGCATAAACAGCAATCAATAAGAAAAACGCACAAAACTAGAAGTCACTTAGTCAATCGTAAATCTCTCTCTCTCTCTTTCTCTCTTTCTCTCTCTTTTTCTCTCCCTCTCTCTCTCTTTCAGACGCTCACACGCTCGCGCTAACATATTTATTAGGCCTGGCGGACTCACACATGCTCACCAAACCTAATAGAGCAATGTGGAATTTCTCTGATCCAGCCCTCTGAACCAGTAGCCGTCAGACAGCAGTGCCTCCCCCTCACCCCCTCGTCTGCCCAAAGTCCAGCTGCACAGCAATTACGGGCGGGTGGCCATTAGCGTTTTCATTAAAGCTTTCCCCCAGCATCTGAAAGGTACAAATCAGATACGGGTAGAACGAACGCCTGCCCACCCGGAGCGCTGCTTTGGGGGGCTCAGCTTCAGAGGAACCCACAGACTGCAGGACAGGGGTCACCTCAGCCATCTGGAAGCTCTGATATCTAATCGCCCTTCTGATTTTAAAAATTTTCAAAAGGATTTGTCCTTATTGAACATACGCCAACATGTGCATGCGCGCGCACACACACACATACATGCACAAGCGCACACAGATAATGCATGCAAAATCAGAAGGATCCAAACCCGCAGCCTTCCGGATTCAAAGGAAGCCTTCTGAATTCACTTGCGCCACAGGTTTAACAGCTAATATTAAAATATTAAACCATTCTTTTGTAGTGTGCCCAGAGATAAATCTCCTTGTCAGTTAGGAATATGATGAATGTTGCATTACAAACTTCTTGAAAAAAGGACGCCGGCACAGTTGGGTAAATGAGCCAAGACCAGACACCTACACAGTTACTGAGACGAGTAAGACTGAGGCAGCGGGCGAACAAAAGCGAGAACAACAAGGAAACAGCACGCTATCAAAGGAAAAACCCAGAGTTTTATTAGCAGGCAGCTCGTGGGCTGAGACTAGGCTGAAGAGGCTGGTGTATTTGCCCTCCTTGGACTCCGTGTCAACTGATCTGAGGTCAGATACCACCACTGTGGGGAAAAATGGAAACTGCAGCACACATCCTACCTGCCAAATATGCGCATTGTTAAATAAAAAATCTCAACCACATTGATGCATTTATATTGGGGTGAATGCAGTTAATAGCATTAACGGTGGAAGATGGACATCTAAGAGAAGCATGAGCGAGGCCGAGAAGCCTGTTTCTATTGTCATGTATTGACAAGAAAGTAGGAGAGTATCTTCCTTATTTTTTCCAATAAGCCTTTACAGAAGAATAACCCCCATGGTGGATAATCCTTCTGACACTCACACGCCCACACACACCCACATATAAACACTTGCGAACCATTATCTTAACTACAAATACTCATAAATATACATAAGCGTACTTTAGGACCCATTCATACACTCACGCACAGTCACACGCACACTCACACGCACGTTGTCCCGGAGATTTACAAACAGAACAACGTGAACATATAAAATGTGGTGTGTGCAGCCAACAATCTTTTACTTTTGGTAGGGGGGCCTACAAAATGTACTGTGACTTCTAAATGACTGAGTCTGCACTTTCACGTCATAGTCTTCCTGATCAGCAAAACTGTAGATATCCGCCTTGTCCATATCGATGGGTAGCCTACTTAGTAGGCTGGCTAGCTAGTATATCTGTGTCGCTAATTCCTAAGTGGACAATGCTTTTGAGGGCTGTAGGCTGTAAGTTAGCTTGCAAGCTATGAGCGCACATTATCGATACCTGTTCAATCCCGATAGGCACACAAATTCACATTAAACGAATGGCTACCTAGTGAACTAACTAATCAACCACACGTATTGAGGTCATTACCTGAGATCATGTGTCTGTTCCGCTATCAGGCCTTTTGTTTGCCATGATAGTGAAGTTACTCACGACTTGCTCTTCTAATCCCACCCTGTAAAATCGGTGTCAAAAGTACAATTCAAAGGGAAAAAAAATACTATAAAATTTATAATAATGCAAATGAAAGTGAAGAATAATTTTTAAATGATAATTATAAGGGCTTTGCACAGACATTCGGGGGGGAGAGGCTCAAGTTGAAAAAAGGGCACTCACCCCCTGTGCTCATGTTTGCACACAATACCGTCTCTTAAAATTGCATTTCACCCTGCATGCGCACACAATCATTTACACAGACACCTTAGCCTTCAATATATTTTACCTTTATTCAAGTGATGTACATTAAATAAACATTAAACATGCACAATATATAATAAATAAAGTAAATAAAAGCTGTACATATCTCTGAAGATATTCATGACATCACTGTGGCTTACTGTGTCTTGTTTCCACTTGCACATTCGACCCGTTCCAGAGCCGCGCTGGCTCGACTTCTGAGCATTTCCATTAGTTCAAATTCGAGCCGCGCCAACGAGACCCACTCCAAAAACGGCCCGATTTGTCCTCTGGTGCTGGCTCGAATATAATGGAGCCGCCAGTGCGTTGCTATGGTGATTCACCACAGCAACGTAGCCGAAGAAGACGCGCTTACTCACTTTGTCGGCTGTTTAATAACAACAACAACAACAAAATGGAAAAAATAAACAACCCGTGGGGTTTCGAGGAAGTCCAGGCCCTTTTAATGATTTGGGCAGACGAGTCGGTTCAGCAGCAGCTGAATTCATCGCTCAGAAACGAGAATAAATAAATGTTAATTGAAAAAAAGAATCCGATCCAGTACGAAACTATTTTCTATGCCTATTTTGAACCGATCCAACGATCGCGGACTCTGCTGGTTTAAACAATTGAATGTGTTTAGCGAAGATCAATCCACATAAATAACGACTGGGAGGGAGGCTTTTTGTGATAACATATGTCTGCGCTGACAGATACGTTGTTGCTTTTGAAGCAACATATTCCACAACACCAACACAAACAAACGCAACTCGTAGTTCGCCATGTTGAAATAGCTAACATTAGCAAGGTACTTTGGAACAGCTGTGTCGCGTTACATAGCACCGATACATAACGAATCTCTGGCGGAGAACCAGCTCGGATTAATGGAAAAGCAATTTGAGCCGCGCTGTACGTCTCGCATTTGGGTTGGGTTGGCTCTGGAACGGGTCGAATGTGCAAGTGGAAACAAGACACTGGAATATCCTTCTCAGGAGAAGGTCATGTATTCATCTCTTTGTGACTGGCTCGCCTAGGCCCAAACTGAGCAATGGCAGCCGCTGAGCTGAAAATACACGGGGCGGAACAATTCCCCTTAAACTGACTATTGGTCTCGACCTGATTTCTCATCATTTTCATTGATTATCAATACAGTGATTAATTCACACAATACTCCATAGCCAGTTCTCCTCAATCAGCCTATTAATCAAGTAATTCAATCAGTCGAGTAACCAAGTAAATTTTGTTTGCATCACAAAATTGTGCAAACTTTATCAACATTATTTAAAATTGTGGATACTTCTTCGTTCTCAGCACTTAGACTCAGGTTATTGTTCGTATTGACAGAATCCGCTTCGTTCGCATTTGTATACATACTAGAAGTGTCATTTTGCAACCGTTTTAGCTGCCCTATAGAAGTGAATGGAGAGCGACAAATACCCTATTCTGGATTATCACCCCTGGGGAGCACAGAGCAACTAACGAACATATATCGCCACCATTTGGACTCATATCATGGCCGGGTAACTACACAACCCAAAGTTCTACCAAACTTCAGTTGTGCTTTAAGGCAAAAGGAACAGTGGCTCAAGCCTCACCTCAGGTCTATGTGTGCACCTTCCTGCCCTGTCAATGACAGTGAGCTCAAACAACAGGGCAGAGAAAATACACAACAAACAGCATCAAGCAAGCCACTAAGCCACTCTGGCAAGTGGAATCATAGTCACACCCTTACAGTAAAAGGCTTTAACACAGTTCTGGCTCCCACCAGGTCCCTGCCCCCATCCCCCTCTTTCTGCTGCTACACTAATTCTTCTTCCTGCCTCTCCATCTGCCTCTCTGCACACCATCTCACCACTTTTTCCCCCTCTGTCTCAATGGGGACCCAGCCAAACTCAAAGCCTCCAGCTCTTCCCGCAGAAATGCCTGCCTACGTGCCAGCCATGAGGATGACACACTTATAATCTAAGCGCTCAGATTGAGTTCTTGTGATCCTACAATGCAACCAATGTGATGGAGTCACTTTTACTTTCACACACACACACAAACACCAACACACACACACACACACACACACACAAATACAAACTGACAGAGACAGTAATATAACACGGCAGGGATCTTTCAAAGGCAAATGTAATATTTGCTCACACTGGAGGCAATCCAAAACAAACACCTCTGCAGTGTGGAAAATATGTAAACTTTTGGTTCTCTATTTCGCCTGCAGTTCACAATCACACTTTAAAAGGAGGTGTAACATAAACAAATAAAACCTTGTGAATGTAAGCTTATGGAATGGATGGGGAAGTGTCAGGGAGAGGGATGTGGAAATGTTCATGCATATGGGGCCTTTTTGTGTGGAGTTTGCATGTACTCCTCGAGTCCTTGTGGGTTCCCAGTGAGAGAGAAGGCCCATGACATTCTGAAATTTGCTGAGCAAAAAAAAATTATTATAATTTTCCCCCCTCACTCTGACCACTCTCTCGCTCTCTCTCTCTCTCTCTCTCACAAAGGTGGGAGATCTATGATCCAAGTGCCACTTAGCGACCTAGATCCCAGTGCGACCTGCAGTCCTGCGGAGAACAGTATAACTCTGGACCCGAGGAACGGTTCCTCGCTGGCCGTCACCTCTCCGTCCCTTTCTCCTCTCCTCCTCGACAGCTCTCCTCTCCCTTCGCCTCATCTTTCTTCTGCCCTGGACACGCCTCCATCCATCCACCCTCCGGTCCCTCCTCTCCAGCCCGCCATCAGCCCCCCCAGGCCCACCACGCTGGCCCTCAAAACCCTGGCCCACCCCCCGGGGAGGGTTAATGGATGTCCCGCCGCACGGGAGCCCGAGGAGGATGAGAAGAAGGCCATGGAGGATGAGCTGAAGAAGTGCATCGAGGACTTCAGGAGGATCCGCATCCCACAGTGCTTCCCCGATCGCAAGAGGCACTGGCAGACTGACCTGCTAAAGAAATACAACGCGTAGCTGCCTGCCTTTACGCCGCCGCTCTGAAGCGATGCCTAGCTGCATGGGCACCGGCACATCTGAGCAGGGGTGGCACTCCCCCCCTCTTAGACACCAAGACAAATAGGCTGGGTCGCTGCGATATGAGCCAAGAACTTTCACAGCCCGTATGCTTCTCTGCTCACTGTTGTAAGAATATAAAGGCATATTTCTTACATAAGTCCAAGGTGAGAGAAGTTTGTTTGGCAAGATTTTCAAGAACTGCAGAAAACTTGTTTTTTGTCTTGTTGGGGGGGGTATTGAAGACAGTGATGATGAGATCTATACTGACAGGGCATTTACACTTATAAATTAACCAACATGCTTAACACTACTGTTTGGGCTGTTTTAGTCTCATACAAAGAATAAAATGATAACACTATGTTACGTAGCAATGTAGCAACATGATTACACTCTCTTGCAGGAAGCACTATATAACAGCAAGAAAGTAACTGCTCTGCATCTACATATTTACATAACCTGTGTTATTAGGTAAGTGTTGAGCGGGGTTTGGAGGTTAACCTGTTTAGATTGGTAGTTATGCTAATTATTGGCATTGGGCTTAGGTGGTATTTGGACAATGGTTAGGAGTAGGACTAAGGTAATTAAAATTACTTGAGTAAATACATTAATTGTGAAATTGTGTATTGTATCATTGCTTTGTAACAATAAGTAATACATAATAGCTGCACATCAAATATACAGTAATTACACTGGTAAATTGCCTCTTTAATATGAGCTAATAATTGAACACATTTCTCTGACTCTAGCTCGGATGGATGGATAGGGAATATGGTGACTGAGAACTGCAATACACAAAACAAATGAACAAATTAAAAAAAATAAAAAAAAATCTCACAACAAATGCATTTCTTGTGTGTGCACTAGCAACGTTCACGTGCGTGCTCTAAAGTGCAATCAGTTACCGAGGTTTCGCTAGTCAATTAGCAGTCATGAGTCGGCGTCAGTTTTTTCAAATGGTGGATACTGCATTTTGGAAATAAACTTCATATATTCATTATTGTATTGTACTTAATTAGGCCAAATATTATGCAAGAGTTATTTATCTGCATTGCCCATGTAAAATTTTCAGTTTTCCCGACGTCACTCCCAGTTGGGAACGGGAAGGAATTGTGATGGGAAATACCGGGATCCCGGGAACAGGGATTAATCACTAATATAGACAAAGCCAGAAGCACAACAATATTTCACAAAGCAAACCAACAAAAAAGAAACTGGAACAGGTAGTTACAAGCATTATCATTACGGATTGGATGTCTACAATGTCACTCTGGGATATAGAAAGTTGAACTGGCTTTGTTAAAGTTGTTCCACTTGCATGTTGCAATGTGCTGGCATAATGTATTGCCAAAACCGCAGGAAAAACTTTGAATTATTACCAATCTTCTGTGATGGAACATGGGATTTGTGATTGTGAATGGGGGGGGGGGGCGGTGGAGAGATCGTGGGCATTGCTTAAAGCCAATGAGAGTAGGGGGGAGGGGGCATCAGGAGGGACAAATACAATTTTAAAGGGGGGGGGGGGGGTACCCCCCTAGGCCACCCCCCTCCCTTTGCTAATGGATGGACAGTGCAATGCAACGTGCACGTGCAATGACTTTAACAGAACCAGCCCCACTTCCTTAATTCCAGAGTGACATCGTAGACATCCAATCAGCAATGACAATGTTTGTACCTACCTTTTCCGGTTTCTCTTTTGTTGTTGTGTTTTGTGAAATGTTGTTGTGTTTCTTGGATTTGCCATTTGTTTTGTGAGATGTCCTTGTTTTTTCAGGGTTGTTCATTTGTGCTGAGATGTGTTTTATAATTTGTTTTGTGTAATGCAGTTGTGTTTTGCACTTCTCGGCCACTGTAGAGGAACTCTAGTTTGATCAGTTATTAATTAATTCATTAATTTGTTTTTAAATAAGTTAATTTTTAAACACACACAAGGATCCATCAGAGAAT
Organism: Ilyophis sp. 1 JC-2022; assembly: GCA_022702515.1. NCBI lineage: Eukaryota > Metazoa > Chordata > Actinopteri > Anguilliformes > Synaphobranchidae > Ilyophis > Ilyophis sp. 1 JC-2022. The sequence continues at coordinate 28,778,113 of CM040397.1, forward strand.
GGATGATTTATTGTATACACATTTACATAAACTATTGTAACATGGTTTTATGCTTCATTCGTAGAAAAATAAAACAATGTTTTAATCTCTGATCTGACATGTCATTTTATGTAATGTTTTAATGATAATAAAAATATTGGGGAGGTGCATATATTCATTTATGTACTTTACTATGTCTTGAGAGTTTTGCAAATGACATCCAAATAAAAACCAACACGTATCTTTCTACCTTGAATACACAGTTCAACAAGAACACATACCATGAGGTCCTAGATAAGTATTAGTCCAGGTGGAGTCTGAAAAGGTGCGTTTTCAGGCCACGATGGAAAGTAGGCAGGGTTGGCATGGAACCTAGGGAAATAGGAAGTTCGTTCCACCACTGGGGAGCTAGGGTGGAAAAGCTCCGCAGTCGGGATGAGCGAGTGCCATTTACACGGAGGGGGGGGGAAGTGCAAGTCGCCCTGCTGTAGATGAGCGAAGTGGTCAAGCAGGAACATAGGTCTGGATCAAGTCCTGCAGGTAGACAGGGCCTGTCCTATTGGCTGCAGTGTAGGCCAGGGTCAGAACTTTGAACCTGATCCTGGCTGCAACTGGCAGCCAGTGGAGTGGCCTCAACAGGGGGGTGACGTGAAAATTTCGGGAGGTTGAACACAAGCCGGGCAGCTGCGTTCTGGATCAGTTGAAGAGGCAGGATGGCGCAGGCTGGTAGGCTTGCGAGCAGGGAGTTACAGTAGTCCAGGCGTGAGGTGACCATGGTCTGGACCAAAAGCTGGGTGGAATAGGTGGTCAGGTACGGTCGAATCCTCCTGATGTTGTACAGGAGGAACCTGCATGACCGTGCCGTCGCCGTAATATGGTCTTTGAAGTTCAGCTGGTCGCCCAGGACCACCCCCAGGTTCTTTGCAGAGCGGGAGGCAGCCACCATGGTCCCGTCAACGGTGATGGAGAGGTCAAGTAGTGGGGAGGTTTTGTGTGGCATGAAGAGGAGCTCTGTCTTGTCGAGGTTGAGCTTCAGGTGATGGGTAGTCATCCACTCAGAGATGTCAGCCAGACAAGCAGATATCTTCTCCTTCACCTGTTGGGTAGAGGGAGGGAAAGAGAGGAAGAGTTGAGTATCGTCAGCATAACTATGGTATGAGAAGCCATGTGAATTGATTACTGAACCAAGAGATTTTGTATAAATGGAGAACAGCAGAGGACCCAGTACAGATCCCTGTGGGACTCCTGTAGACAGGGGATGGGGTGCAGAGACAGAACCCTTCCAAGAGACATTAAAACAAGCTAATATTTTCCACTTTAGAGAAAAAAATAACATTTTAAGTTTCATTACAAGGCTAAAACACATTTTTTGCAGTGTAATGAAGTGGCAATGCTATGATAATGCTACGATGTCATGGTCATATTGTGATAATGTTATGTATGGGCCGGGATATGTGTTGAAATAGGATTTGTGTGGTGGACCTATCCCAGGGGCACTATCACATATCTGGGAACAGCTTCCTCTGGAATCCTTTGGGTATTATCTGAGAACATAAATGACATAAATCAAAAGCAACATCTTTACCTCTGTGTGACCGATATAATAACAAGCTGTTTGTTTGGTGTACGGAATTCTGTGGATAATTGTGAAATGCATAAATATTTAGAGTGAGGACAGCAATCAGCCATTTTATAGAGGGTTGTACATGCACATGATGCCAGTAGCAGATAAAAATAAAATAAAAACCCAAATGACCCAACATCATGGGGCGGCTGTGGCTCAGGAGGTAGAGCGGGTCGTCCGCTGATCGCAGGGTTGGCGGTTCGATCCCCGGCTCCTCCTGTCCACATGTCGAAGTGTCCTTGGGCAAGACACTGAACCCCAAATTGCTCCCAATGAGCAGGCTAGCGCCTTGCATGGTGGCTGCCGCCATTGGTGTGTGAATGTGTGTGTGAACGGGTGAGTGAGAGGCCATTGTAAAGCGCTTTGGATAAAGGCGCTATATAAGTGCAGTCCATTTACCATTTACATCATAAGGGAGATGAGACATTCCTTCCTGGTCATAAAAACAGCTTGGGTCCTCTCTTTAAAATGATGTTTCAGGAGACTGTACTTTCCTGTCAAGTGGGACTCTTGGGAAAATGGGACTCTACCATCTTAGTTTAGCACATAATCATAATCACTGATTTTAAAAGTGCCATGATACAACACAAAACTGGACACGGCGTTCACTGGGCACAGGCTAATCTCTAAAAACAACAACAACACATTTCACCACTGAGGCAGCTCTGGTGAACAAGACGCGCTGTTCTTTTATCACCAATGTCTTCATATAACCAGAAAGTCCTCCCTCCACCCTCCCCTCCAAGAAATCCCTCTTCCTCAATTATTCAACCATGAAAATAGAGGATTACATAACGAAGAGCACAGCACGTACAGCAGAACAAATACACTGCAATTAAGTCCAAACATTTAAAATCATGTTTAATGCAGGAAGTTAGTTTGACTGAATGGTTCTAGAAGTCTTATATTTAAAATATATGAGGTTTGTAATATTTAACAATTCAACATGGACTGCGATGTTCCCTCTCTCTGAGGATTACAACCGTGAAATGATCTAATATGGTGTTATTTACATTAAACAGCATTATATCTGGTATTCTTTGCACCGACAGTGATTATTACTTCCATTTGAAACCAGTACCAGGGAATTATCTGTCTTTTTCTATCCTTTTTGTTGAAGACAGTAATTACTGTTTAATGCACCCAACAGAGAAAGGATATGAAAAGCACAAACAAACAATTTCCCCTCAAATTTACATGTATTTTTTTCAAAGCAGAAAGTCCCTCCTACCAGGGAACTAAACCTCTTGAAGATCACATCAATGTCAGTCAGGGTTGCTGTTAATTTACGATGGAATTCCAATACGAAACAATAATAATAAGAATAATAAAGCAATAATTATCATTTCTCATTGTAATCTCATTTACTTCCGATATTGATTGATATCCAATTTCATTGAAGGTAAATGTATTTAAGGTTGAGGAACAATCCATCTCATTTATTATTTAATTGGAGGTGCTTTTTCTGGGTGTGACACGATGATCAGCCATGAAAGTGACCTTGCTGGGGTCTCTCCGGGTGCGTTTGAACTGTGGCAAGAAACAGAAATAAACCCTGCGCTGTGTCACCTTCAGCCTTTTAAAAACCGAGGAAGCAAGGAAGGCTCTGCACATTTGCTTACGCCAAAGCTTTACTTAGCAAATGGGAGCGCTGATCACAAATAGCAGGAGGTTCCTACGCAACGGAAAATTGCAACTAAACAAGCACGCCTGCTGTCTCTGTTTGACGTGCAGAAGACCTTGTGCGGCCTGGCTCAGGGAGAAAGCGATGGGGTCTGTAAAGATACGGATAGGACCCCCCCACCCCCCACCCTCCATCCCCCCATGGGTGTTTTCTACTAAACGAGGATGTGTAGAGGGGAAATCAGAGACTCGCAGGGAAACTCTGCGCTCCTCTCCTGGCTGCCTTCCTGACTGCTCTCCAGAGACCGCTCCACAGGCCAGCTTCCTCCCCATCATGGCTCATCTCTGCAGGCTACAGTTCAGAGAGGAGTATCTGTTATTATTCATCGCTCTTTTAACCTTCCCACTCAGACGCAACATTTGCTCTTTCAGCCTTATTCTTGAACTGAACACTTTGTATGTACAACAAGGCTTTAGCTCCAGTTACCCTCTATGGCGTCTGCCTCTTCAGTTTTCTTATTATCTATGGTTGCTTATACCTCAACACCCCCTTCAACCGTTTAAAGCACTCCTGTTTGAAATCCTCTATTCCAATGTTTAGGATATCCTAGGAGACAAAAGGTGTTTCTGGGAAGGAATACAAATCCAAATAAAGCCTTTGGAGGACCAGGGTAGTGGCAGTGGGGGGGAGGGAGGGGCGTGTCTCTAATGCACGTCTGGTTACCATCTCTCTGGTCACTGAAACCAGATGGCTAGAGGGGTAAATCAACAGAATTAGCCTAGCTGTTCATTGTTGCAACACGCACCACTGAAGCATCAATTTTTTCTCCATACTTCACCCGTACCATTTATCTCCAGCTCACAGAGGTCGGAATCGAATTAAAATAATTATGATTATTATTATAATGACTTCGTATAACACAAGTGAAATTACTCAAAAAAACAGTAAACTGTGCGTGTGTCCTTGTTCAGTGTATCTTTTCAAAATGTTCTTCTGCCATAATGCCTTTGTGATTTTTATGAAAGAATTGCACGCCATGACAGAGCAAACACGCTGTTGATCTAACATGTGGGCATAGAGCTAATTAAAATGTGAATATTTCCGACTTATCCGGCGTAGCTTCTCTTCACCCGAGTGTCTCGTTGTGGTCGAGTCGATGGAGCTTTTAGTCTATATAAAGCTCTTCGCTGCCCTATAAAAATGAGAAGACGACCCGCTGCGGCTCGCAGCGTCAGGTTTTCGCAGCGTTATTAAGAGACAGGCTAATGAGGCGGTGTTTGCTGATCTGATGTCCTGACCGGAGAGTATCCTGCAGTGGGTCCTCACAGTGCAGGCTCAAAGACTCAATTACCTCTCAGCGGAGCTCCAATTATTATTTCTAATTACGGTCCACACAGAGCTCCCCTGACAAAGCAGACGTAGGGAGGAACAGGAATATTGTTCATTGCTACTCGGAAAATCATAAGGAAAAGGCCTGAAAATATATATGCCGAAGCCTCACAATCAGAAATAGAAACTACGCCTGCGTATAACGCTAACGGTTCTGGACTGTTTAGGAAGCAGAGGGCTTGTCTTCATGCGATGATTATCCGGAACAGATTTGTTTTCGATTGTTTTGTGTGATTAACAACCGTGTCGGTTTAAATGAGGCTTGCCCTCAAGCATCTTATTTCTATTTAATGTACAGCGTGTAATGATCAATCTGTGCCTTTGTGCGATCCATATAAAATCACTATAGTTGTAATACAAATCATATTTTTTCATTGTATCAGAATCGTCTGATACATCCTAATGCTTTTCTATTATTAATGACTGTAGGTGTAGGAATGTGAAGTGTAGGCCTATGAAGAGTACAAAGCTAAATGCGGCCACGTCAGGTATTGTTAAGTAAAGAATCAACTGCATAATCACCATTTAATCACCATTAAAACTGACAATATTTAAAAGCTTGTTCTATGTCTCATCTATTTGTAGCTCAAAAGTCCACAGATTAGCCCTGGACTTGGCCAGGAGGCTGAATTCAGGATGGAATGTGGCTGTTGTACTGCTGGGTATAGTGCTATAATCCTTTCTGTATAAAATACTTTCTGGGTCACACAAATCTAAACATTTAGGACTGCCAACATCCTCTAGTTAAAGCTATCTACTGAAATCAATGATTTACAAACAAAACCTTAAAATTTCTTATGAATACAATTTAAAAAAAATATACAATACATATCTTCTGATTATATGAGCCTTCTGAAGCTCTGAAGTTGTAAAATAAGCCAAGATTTAGTCTCTGGTTGGCCAGGCATACATATATTAAGCATGAGGTTATGGCAATAATTCATACATGACTTAAATATTCTTGAATAATATGTTAATAGTTCACTGTAATAGTTATTTTGTTTCTCTCATTAATGAAGATGCATTAAGCTAATTATTCATTCATGCAAAGACAAGATTAAAATGTTAACATTCATATCACAAAATACAGTTTTCAGTCTGTTGTGTGATTAATGCTGATGGCTAAATCACTCAGTGGAAAAAATATGTATAGCACACAAATTGCAATGTCCTGCTTTGGAGAAGATATGCAACCATTTTTAATCATAGGGACCAAAAATACGTACATAGGAAATACATTGACCGTGGCCATTAAAAAGCCTACTTCAAAATCTGCAGTGCAATGGTTGCAGGAGCGAGAAACTAGGACTGGAAAATAGAAGGAAAATCTCTTCACAGAAAACTGTGTGTGAATCACTGCGCATATATTATAGTTCTGTTGTTCTGTTGTGTCCCAACTGAACTGGACACACAAGTTATTGATAGCATGCTGTAATTTGAATCCCATTCAAATGTAAATATTTATTTTTCAGTAAGAACTTGCAACAATCATTTTCAGATGATTACAACATTTTATGACGAAGCTTAAGTAACCCTTGGTTTTAGCTCCTAATATAGACATAAACAAGTGTAAGAGTGTGCGTAGGCATGCAGATTCTCAGACGAAGCTTAAGTAACCCTTGGTTTTATCTCCTAATATGGACATAAACAAGTGTAAGAGTGTGCGTAGGCATGCAGATTCTCAGATGAAGCTTAAGTAACCCTTGGTTTTATCTCCTAATATAGACATAAACAAGTGTAAGAGTGTGCGTAGGCATGCAGATTCTCAGACGAAGCTTAAGTAACCCTTGGTTTTAGCTCCTAATATAGACATAAACAAGTGTAAGAGTGTGCGTAGGCATGCAGATTCTCAGACGAAGCTTAAGTAACCCTTGGTTTTAGCTCCTAATATAGACATAAACAAGTGTAAGAGTGTGCGTAGGCATGCAGATTCTCAGACGAAGCTTAAGTAACCCTTGGTTTTATCTCCTAATATAGACATAAACAAGTGTAAGAGTGTGCGTAGGCATGCAGATTCTCAGACGAAGCTTAAGTAACCCTAGGTATTAGCTCCTAATATAGACATAAACAAGTGCAAGAGTGTGCGTAGGCATGCAGATTCTCAGATGAAGCTTAAGTAACCCTTGGTTTTAGCTCCTAATATAGACATAAACAAGTGTAAGAGTGTGCGTAGGCATGCAGATTCTCAGACGAAGCTTAAGTAACCCTTGGTTTTAGCTCCTAATATAGACATAAACAAGTGTAAGAGTGTGCGTAGGCATGCAGATTCTCAGACGAAGCTTAAGTAACCCTTGGTTTTAGCTCCTAATATAGACATAAACAAGTGTAAGAGTGTGCGTAGGCATGCAGATTATCAGACGAAGCTTAAGTAACCCTTGGTTTTAGCTCCTAATATAGACATAAACAAGTGTAAGAGTGTGCGTAGGCATGCAGATTCTCAGATGAAGCTTAAGTAACCCTTGGTTTTAGCTCCTAATATAGACATAAACAAGTGTAAGAGTGTGCGTAGGCATGTAAGAGTGTGCGTAGGCATGTAAGAGTGTGCGTAGGCATGCAGATTCTCAGATACATGCAAAGGAAGAGCACTTATAGGCTTGTTGATAAAAAAAAAAGTCTAAATGCTTACTTCACGTTACTCAAGCTAATATGAAATGACAATGTGTTCACAAAAAAAGATTTTGATCTTTGACAGTACATGGTTGGTAAAAGGACTGTAAGTCGTCAAGGGTCTGAGGTATCAAACGAGCCTCAAACCATCACTCTGCTGCCAGATATGCAGTAGATATGGATGGATCACTTTAAGGGTTGTTTCTCTTGACACATTTTCCTATTGACCTCTATGGAAAAATAAGTCAGGAAAAGAAACCCTTCACGTGATCCAACCATGTCTACTGTATGTCTGGCAGCAGAGTGATAGTTTAAGGCTTGTTTGATACGTCAGACCCTTGGTGACTTAGAGCCATTTAGCTAACCATGTGTTCCATACTGTGTAATTTACAGCTAAATCTAGTCCCACCCCCCAATTCCCATACAGATCCATTCAAATGCAGAGACGTTATAGTATCGCTTGTAAGAGTACCAGAAAATAAGATATCAAGAGTCTTTTGATGTTGTTGGGTCACGGACATCAGGAAGTCATGGCATGCAAAGGATATATTTCCAAATATTAAAAATAATTACTTTGTTCTATATATAAATGCAGGGGTGAAAATAATTGTGGCACACATGGTTTTGTTAAAAATAATGATTTCTTGATGAGGAATTTTTTTTTTCTCATAATAAATGTACTTCAATTAAAGGTTGGATTTTTCTCATTTTGAGAGTGTGAGATTAAGCAAATTCACCAAACTGTGAATTTTGTATAACCCTTTTTACTCATCTTTAGTAGGGGTGCCAATAATAGTGGAGGGCACTGTATACATAAATAATAATTGTATGGAGTGTCAAAACCCTGGGATGAAAATCTCAAGAGCCTTCCACATTTCATAACATGCATGCCTAGCATGGAAATGTGCACACGCCTCAGTGATAAATATTGCCAGCGGGTGTTTAGCATTGAGAGCTGAATGGTTTTAATGCATGTATCGTGAGGCTGCAAACCCTGAGGTTGAACCATGACGGCTAAAGTGCCACTTTAAAGAATAAATAACACAGCTCGATTCAAGACATGCAGTCCAATTCCAGTGAGTTTTAAATCCCTGACCTTAGAATGAATGTGCTCTGTACCTATTCTCAGCTCCTCTAAGATTAAAAACCTCTGGTGGATTTGTTTTGGTTGAGTAAATGGTCACTTGGGGTGTAAGTGTCTTTGAAAATGAACATAATGAATCAGAACTGCACCAAAGAAAATGAAGTGGTAGCTCAAAAGTATGCTGGCGTCGTTCGATTCATTGATTAGAACAGCTACAAATAAAACTTGCAGGGGTTGTAGTGAGGTCAGTTGTGAAAAAGAGGAGACTGGTATTGGTTCAGTAATTCTCTCCTTTCTCCAGGCACCTTGGGCAAGCTGTGAGCTCTCTGACTGAAGCTTCACATATGGTCCCTCCTGGCTGGTTTTTTACCACATGCAGTATCAAAAATTCTGCAGCCCCCCCAAATGTTGCAGCAACTTCTCAACAGTCTATTTGCAATTAGAAATTCCATTGCTGGGACAAAGGTTGGTGAGGGAGAGTCCCGTCTAATTAAATTGTAATTCTCATGAAATAGTTATGGTGAATTTTGCAAATGGGTAGTAATTGGACTGGATGCCAATCGAGCGGTGCAGAAGCACAGGCCACGGAAAGAGACTGGCCTTATCCCAGATCGGATCCCCGCTCTGCAGCTGTGTACAATCACTGGCCAAGGGAAGATCCAGCCTGATCCCAGAGCGGACGTGTCCCCTTTTCTGCAGAGGCAGTCATTTTGCTGTCTCCGAGAGACGGGATTTGCATTGTGGAGAATTTTCCATATTGTACCCTTGCCAACCTGCATTGCAGTTACTGTAAAGCGCAACCTTGGCTTCTCATCATATTATCTAACCGTATTATCTCTGCTACAATTTTTCCTATAGGCCTCAATGCATAATTAAACTCAAGAGAACAGACACAAAAACTGTTACATTTCATGTAAATCACACATTTTTCTCATTTTGTGTGGTGGGGGCGTGAGCAGGGGCTGAACAGTATTTAATGACACTAGAGACAGAAATCACCAAACTTTAATAATCCATAACACCAAATATCACATACCAAAGAAAGCATGCGGGCATAATTACCACCCTGAAAACTTCAAAGATTTCACAGGAATTTCAAAACACACAGAGGCTGGACTAGACCTCAACTAGCAGCACATCTTTGTGCTTCAGGCATGCATTGTGCTCCTGTCAAGAGGCAAATTTGATTTAATTTCATATACAGAAGCTAATCCGATTATTTACACTGATCAGATTTCTGACAGCTGGTATTGTAGACACAGGTTGTCCACTATAATTCCTTTTCCAATCTAAGGTCTTTGTTGTTAAATCTGTACAAGAACTCTCTGCAAAGGCATTTCATCTGGCTGAAAGCTTCTATTTAAAAAATCCTTCAATGACAAAATATATCCTTTATTTTGCCACATTAGTGCTCACTTTAGTTAATCCTTTTACCTTTCTTCTACAAACATGGGCAACTAGTTAGATTTACAAAAACAAGTAAACATCAATGATCCAATGAAATACAGGAACAAAAGAATGTCGACATGAGTAAGGTGATAATGCCCATTCAGCCCATCTAGGCATTTCAATTTGCCTGCTATCAAGAGTATCAAGCGCCATGTCAAGCCTGGTCTAGAACATTCCAGTGACTTTTACTTCTGCGTCTGGCACATTATTCCTATTCTATTGGCTCTCTGAGTGAAAAATTCTTATCAGTGTGAAATTTACCTTTAACTAATTTCCGCCTATGACCCTTAATCCGCCTGTGCTCTCAACCTGAAATGTCTGCTTTAGCCCACTTTTGTTAATTCCTTTTAACATTTTTAAATCCCAGTAAGTCTCCTTTTGCTGAACTTGAAGATAAACTTCAGAGAAAGTCTTCTTGACTTTTGATATCTGGGAACAATTATTTTGCCTTTCTCTACAGTCTCATGAACTTCTTTATCTTTCCCTGGGCTCTGAGTGTGGTTCCCAGAGCTAGTTACACTACTGAATGTGGTCTGGCCTATTAACCCCAGGAGCTAATTTGAAGCTCACTCTTCCTGCAAAATTGCTCAAATCATCAAACCTGCTTATTTGAGTTGCATCCAAACCCAGTTTTATATCATTCACATTTAAATATTTTTCTACGAAAGTCCTAAAAAAATAAGAAGGACTGTTTGAGTAAACTTTAATTGAAGCAGCAATTATATTTATAATTGCTATTTCATTCTGACAATAACACGTTCATATGGTGCCTTATCAAAGGGTTTTCAATGTCCAAATACATCGTAACATATACAGCTCAGGCATGTAGAGAGAGTACAGCCCAACTCAGGCATGTAGAGAGAGTACAGCCCAACTCAGGCATGTAGAGAGAGTACAGCCCAACTCAGGCATGTAAAGAGAGTACAGCCCAGCTCAGGCATGTAGAAAGAGTAGAGCCCAGCTCAGGCATGTAGAGAGAGTACAGCCCAGCTCAGGCATGTAGAGAAAGTAGAGCCCAACTCAGGCATGTAGAGAAAGTATAGCCCAACTCAGGCATGTAAAGAGAGTGCAGCCCAGCTCAGGCATGTAGAGAAAGTACAGCCCAACTCAGGCATGTAAAGAGAGTACAGCCCAGCTCAGGCATGTAGAGAGTACAGGCCAGCGCAGGCATGTAGAGAGAGTACATTACATTACATTACATTCATTTAGCAGACGCTTTTATCCAAAGCGACGTACAGTAAGTGCATACAGAAAGGTCATCGAAGTAACTACAGAACAGATAAGAAAGCACATTCTTCCCATACAGTAGCAGCTATCCCTAGTAATGAACACAATGCAGTTCAAAGTGAACTGGGTAAATCAGCTCTAATACAATTCTATTCTAACTATTATAAACTTGACTATCTTGAGTACACAGTTCAACAAGAGCACAAACCATGAGGTCCTAGATAAGTATTAGTCCAGGTGGAGTCTGAAAAGGTGCGTTTTCAGGCCACGACGGAAAGTAGGCAGGGTTGGCATGGAACGTAGGGGAATGGGAAGTTCGTTCCACCACTGGGGAGCTAGGGTGGAAAAGCTCCGCAGTCGGGACGAGCGAGTGCCATTTACACGGAGGGGGGAAGTGCAAGTCGCCCTGCAGTAGATGAGCGAAGTGGTCGAGCAGGAACATAGTTCTGGATCAAGTCCTGCAGGTAGACAGGGCCTGTCCTATTGGCTGCAGTGTAGGCCAGGGTCAGAACTTTGAACCTGATCCTGGCTGCAACTGGCAGCCAGTGGAGTGACCTCAACAGGGGGGTGACATGTGAAAATTTCGGGAGGTTGAACACAAGCCGGGCAGCTGCGTTCTGGATCAGTTGGAGAGGCAGGATGGCGCAGGCCGGTAGGCTTGCGAGCAGGGAGTTACAGTAGTCCAGGCGTGAGGTGACCATGGTCTGGACCAAAAGCTGGGTGGAATAGGTGGTCAGGTACGGTCGAATCCTCCTGATGTTGTACAGGAGGAACCTGCTGGACCGTGCCGTCGCCCTAATCTGGTCTTTGAAGTTCAGCTGGTCGTCCAGGACCACCCCCAGGTTCTTTGCAGAGCGGGAGGCAGCCACCACGGTCCCGTCAACGGTGATGGAGAGGTCAAGTAGCGGGGAGGTTTTGTGTGGCATGAAGAGGAGCTCTGTCTTGTCGAGGTTGAGCTTCAGGTGATGGGTAGTCATCCACTCAGAGATGTCGGCCAGACAAGCAGATATCCTCTCCTTCACCTGTTGGGTAGAGGGAGGGAAAGAGAGGAAGAGTTGAGTATCGTCAGCATAACTATGGTATGAGAAGCCATGTGAATTGATTACTGAACCAAGGGATTTTGTATAGATGGAGAACAGCAGAGGACCCAGTACAGATCCCTGTGGGACTCCTGTAGACAGGGGATGGGGTGCAGACACAGAACCTTCCAAGCAAGAGACTTGGTAGGATCTATCAGTGAGGTACGATACAAACCAGGAGAGGGCAGTCCCAGAAATGCCCATCTCAGAAAGTGTGGAAATCAGGAGTTTGTGGTTGACCGTGTCGAACGCTGCAGACAGGTCAAGTAGAATCAGGACAGAGGAGAGGGATGAGGCTGGCTGGCAGCGGAGAGCGCCTCAGTCATGGCCAGGAGAGAGCAGTTTCTGTGGAATGTCCGGTTCTGAAGCCGGACTGATGGGGGTCAAGCAGGTTGTTCTGGTGGAGAAAAACAGACAGTTGGTTATGGACAGCTCGTTCCAGAGTTTTGGACAGGAAGGGCAAAAGAGATACAGGACGGTAGTTCCTGACATCAGAGGGGTCTAAACTAGGTTTTTTTAGGAGTGGGGATACACGGGGCAGTCTTAAAAACAGCAGGACATGGCCACAGGTTAGGAGCAGCAGGTGTTGATAACTGGAGGAGCTGATATGGAACGAGCTCAGCAGATATTGACTGGAGGACTGCTGACGGGGGGGGTCCAGCGGACAGGTGGTCGCGCGATGGTGTGCGTCACAAGTTGGAGCACATCTGCGTCCTCCAGAGTCTTGAAGGACGACAGCGTGGCGATGTGTGGGGTCACCTGAGGTGTGAAGGTGCGAATCATGGCCACCTTCCCCTCAAAGTGGGTCAGGAAGTCATCTGCAGAGAGGGAGGAGGGTGAAGGGGGTGGAGGGGGGGTAAGGAGGGAGGAGAAGGTGGAAAAGAGTTTCCGTGGATTAGACACACATGCATTAATTTTAGTCTGAAAAAAAGAAGTCTTAGCCGATGTAGTTGCAGCTGTGAAGGCTGCCAGCAGAGTGTGATAGGAGTACAGCCCAGCTCAGGCATGTAGAGAGAGTACAGCCCAACTCAGAAATGTAGAGAAAGTACAGCCTAGCTCAGGCATGTAGAGAGAGAGTACAGCCCAGTTCAGGCATGTAGAAAGAGTAGAGCCCAGCTCAGGCATGTAGAGAGAGTACAGCCCAGCTCAGGCATGTAGAGAGAGTACAGCCCAGCTCAGAAATGTAGAGAAAGTACAGCCCAGCTCAGGCATGTAGAGAGAGTACAGCCCAGCTCAGGCATGTAGAGAGAGTACAGCCCAGCTCAGGCATGTAGAGAGAGTACAGCCCAGCTCAGGCATGTAGAGAGAGTACAGCCCAGCTCAGGCATGTAGAGAGAGTACAGACCAGCTCAGGCATGTAGAGAGAGTACAGCCCACCTGGTCAGGTGGGGGCAGCTGTTGAGAATCTGTCACACGGATGGAGGCTGTTCCGTATGTGAGCACAATAGGGTGTGCTCACAGTTATCTCTCTCTCTTTCACACACACACACACACACACACACACGTTCAGGGCTACTAACACCCACAGCACATGTATGTACGCCTCCATTCAAAATGAGTTACCGACACACAGATACTAAAAACACATGCACTTTGATGTGCTATATTCACTTAGAAATACTGGTACATTTGGGCAGCAGTAACAACAACCACATGCCATTTAGAAAAGTACATGCTCCAAATGACAGGCTCATGCGCACAGGGGAGGAATGGAGAGATAGATAGATGGGGGAGGAAGAGGAGAGGAGGAGAGGAAAAGAGGGGAGGAGAGCGGCTGCAGCCCTTTTATTTCTGCATTTCCATCATTAAAGCTGCGGCGCTCTAATCCTGCACCACTGCCTTAATCTCCTAATTCTGTTCTCATCAATCAACTGCCTTCATCACGGCCACTTCACAATCTCACACTCTGCAGCCTCTCTCTCTCTTTCACTCACTCTCTTTCTATCTCTCATTCACTTACTCACACACACACACACACACACACACATGCAAGCATACACAGATGCACATGCACACACACACTCACAGACACGCACACACAGACATATGCATACACAGACATGCATACACACACACATGCATACACACACACACATACACACACACACACACACACACACACATGCAAGCATACACAGATGCACATGCACACACACACTCACAGACACAGACACACACACGCACACACAGACACATGCGTACACACACATGCATACACACACATACGCACATGCACACACACACACACACACACACACACACACACACACACACACACACACACTGCCTCTACAGCGGGGTGTCTGATGGTGCACATTTTGCTAGTAGGGGGCTGAAATGAGGTGTGACGCTCCTCTCTGGATAATGCAGAAGCACTCATACACAGTGAGGAGATGATGCATCTGAGCCTAATCTATGGAAATAGTTACAGAACTGAATGGCTCTGAGATTTTTGCCTGCTGCAGTGTTTGGCTCTTTGAGAGGTGATATTATGATACCAACGACAATTTCACAATCCAGTATAAACAGGAACTCTTTGGGTTTGGTTTGCATAATGCAAACTGTACCTTTTTTCATTTTGGCACAACATCTATGCAGTGAGCATTAAACACTATTTATACATACAGGCCTTGGTAATATGCGCACACTGTTTCTTAACGTTGTTTTAGGTGTCACTAAAAAGCTTTATCACTGGTGTCCTTGTTGTTCAGTACCCACAGTTTGCCCATATTCTGTATGCTCCCATACTCCCAATGCTGACTGTGGTTATAGCGCCATGAAGAGCCTGTCGGCCACTCAGCTATAGAAATTAAGAATACGGAATACTAGTCCAAATCTGGATGGTCAAAAAACATTTGTCAGTTAATTCCAGTCCCTGTGTTTGCTCCAGTTGGGCGTAATCCTGTTTTCTAGAATGTTTACTTTGCTGGTTTGGAGGCAACACCTCATAAACAAATCATTTCTCGTTTATAAAATTCAGTAAAGGAATGCATGAAGGCTCTTTAGCTGGAGTCTCTGTTGAGAAAAAAAAAAAAAACCCTTTCATCCATACATTTTTAATTAATGGCAATTAGATTATCAAAACAGATTACATCCAAGGTAATTGATTGTGATTAATTCGTTCTCCTGTCCCTTAATTGTTATAGGGCCTAGAACAATTGAACAATTAATTAAACTTATTAAGTGAGACTTCTACCGTAAATTTGCTGGAGCAGAACATGCTCAAAATGACAAATAAATACCTTCACACATTTATTTCACAGTAAAATTATAATAGCTCATTATTTTTCACTGTGGACCTACAGATTCTAAGATTCTTATTTTATTGAAAGCTCCTTCAATCCCAACCATGACACTACTGTCATTAAATAATGAATGGCTGTCCTAATAAGAATAACCAGAGTTTGTATCCTCCTTTAGAAACTGTCATATACCAGGTCATTCATTTGTAAGCAGGTAGTGCTGAGCTACAGTAACAGCGAATGTCGGCTACTGCCAGAGCAGACGGCCGGGGTCCAGTACAGGGCATTAATAGCATTAATCGCTTGTAGGCTGCTGTAGCCAAGTTTTCGAAGAAATGAGAACAGACCTCCCTCCAGCCCTGTACCGACGCTGGGGTTTTCCCTGATCATCACACCTTTGTGTGTGTTGCTGCCTGCATGCATGCATGTTTTATTCACTGCTCTAATTTGTTGCTGTACAAACAAGCACATATTATGTACTTTCTCTGTCTTTATAGGTGCATTGTGCTGTTGTGTTCCATTCTGGTTCTTTATCAGCGCTATACTTAATTCACTGACCACTTCACTGCTATTCATCTCAAAATCACTTAAATCAATTAAAGAGTCTTGGACTGCATTTGCTAAACTGTTTTTTATTGAGTCACACAGGGAAGTGAGTAGGTGAGTTTTAAAGCAATGTAGATTATATCAGATTTCAGACTCTCACAAGCCTTCCACAGTGATTATGACCAAAGTCAGACAACATTTTGCGCTAAACGTTATTGAAAATACTCTTTAAAAAGGTTCGGGTGAGCTGAAAACATTTGCTTGGAATCTGTGCAGACAACTTTTTCACGTAAAAAAAATTATTTCAATGGCACAGATTCCCTACATTGGTGGAGGACGTGCATAGAATGGCAATGATTCTAAGATGCACAAAATATTCCAGTTCCCTGTTCCTTGTCAGTAGCCTGGACATCAATAATACAACAAAAAATCCCCCCCTCTCTTTCTCTCTATGTGTACCTGTGAAGAGACAGGCGTGTGATAATCTCATAGGCTGCCTGCATCAGAACAGGGGAATTAGTCTAATTTTGCAGTGCACACTGCTCCTCTCCCTACACTGAGGAGCAAGAGAAGATGGAGCCTCTGCAGCTCACCAGAAGCCAGCCAATCAGCCCGGCTGTGACCTAGCTGCCATTCCTACGCAGCCTCCGCACACAGCCTGTGAAATTCTGTCCACGGACGAGGGGGTCCCTACAGTGGAGACTGATGACAGCAGAGTGCAGGATGTGCTCCCTGTGGCCAAAACCACTGCGGAGGCGTGACAGGCGGAGGTGGACAGGCGGAGGTGGACAGCAATCCCAGGCTCATTTAGCACGCTGTGCGGAGCGCAAGTTCCGTCTCGAGCAAGTTTGTAACAAGTTTACGCTCACTTATAGCTCGGTTCTGACTTTATAAAGAAAAGCGCTTGAAACAAATGCATCATTCGAGTCATTTGTTATGAAAGACCCAGAGTGTAAACTATGTGAACTAATAAACAAGACAGTAATACAATGTTCCTGTTCAGTAGTGTTCCTCTGGCATCATTAATAAAAAAGATGAAGCACTGCTGGCCTCCTCTCTTGCCCACCAGATTGCAGCATCGACCCCGAAACTATCTTGACTTGTGATCAAACAGCCATCAACAGCCCATTGGCTGACACTGATTTAGTGGGGGCGGTGCCCTGCACATATAGCCCCTTTCACACATGGAAACCGTAACATTCAAATATCCGAGTTAGGTAGAATGGGTTTTCCCCATTCACAAATCGGTCTCCTATACAAAGATTCTGTATCCGCTACCCATTCCCAAAAGAAGACAGAATAAGGTGATAACTCTGCAATATACAGCTTTGATTATTTGCTCTCTGAAACTAAATGCCAAACGCATATATTTGCCAGAAAGAGAAGGGGTGTATTGGATGTGTTCCGCTGTGATTCTTAAAGAGCTGTGTAGATTCCTGAGGCAAACTGAAGACAGACAAGTTAGACTACTCTTTGTTTTTTCCTTTTTAACTGGCTTAGTTATGGAGTAGAACACACACGTGCATGGTATACACACAGCTATGCATGCACGCATACTCATATCCATGCACACACAAATGTGTGTGGGCATGTGTGTGTTCATGGATATAAGTATGCGTGCATGCATACCTGTGCGTATACACACACACGCACACAGACACAGATGCACCCGCACACATGTTCACATTCACACACAAGCATGCTAACATTTGAAACTCAGTTCTGCATCACCCGCCTGGCTATGGAGAAGTTTTAGCTGTTCTATGGAAATGGAATATCTCTGCTCAGGCCATTGCCCCTCAGCATGAAGCTTGAGAGAGTAACATTTAGTTTTCTGCAGCGAGAATGATTAAGGACGCCTCAGTGGGTTTTTTGTGTATTTATTGCCATGCATAAAAATCTCAGATATTTGCTGAAGTCACTTTTTGATATGTTTTGCCCTTTCGAGATTCCTGTCTGTGAACATCGGGACAGTCTGGGTGTGGCTGATCTGAGGTCAGTACAGGACAGCTCTGCGGTGCCAGGCCAGCTCGCTGCAAACTGTACCTGGCACAGAGGAGAATACAGAGTGGAAGGAGCCATCCGTCATCAGCAACCTCGTGGCGCCTCGCCAAATTGTCACGGAGCCCGAGACGCTTTCGACAAAGCTTTGTGACAAAGAGCACACTGCGGCAGCTTCGGTGATAGTGACACTCTGCTCTCGATAACCTCTCCCCTTCATTTACATACCGACTCCTGCTCGCTGGAACAGGAGTCAGTATGTAAGTGCTCTCTCACCTACACAATGACTCCTTCATTTACATACCGACTCCTGCTTGCTGGAACTGGAGTCAGTGTGTAAGTGCTCTCTCACCTACACAATGACTCCTTCATTTACATACCGACTCCTGCTCGCTGGAACAAGTGTCAGTATGTAAGTGCTCTCTCACCTACACAATGACTCCTTCATTTACATACCGACTCCTGCTCGCTGGAACAGGAGTCAGTATGTAAGTGCTCTCTCACCTACACAATGACTCCTTCATTTACATACCGACTCCTGCTCGCTGGAACAAGTGTCAGTATGTAAGTGCTCTCTCACCTACACAATGACTCCTTCATTTACATACCGACTCCTGCTCGCTGGAACAGGAGTCAGTATGTAAGTGCTCTCTCACCTACACAATGACTCCTTCATTTACATACCGACTCCTGCTCGCTGGAACAAGTGTCAGTATGTCAATGCTCTCTCACCTACACAATGACTCCTTCATTTACATACCGACTCCTGCTTGCTGGAACAGGAGTCAGTATGTCAATGCTCTCTCACCTACACACCGACTTCTGCCCTCTCATATTCAGATAACGTTATTGTCCATCACATGACATGACAGAAATGTGGCTTTGGCAAGGACAAAAAAAACAAACACAAAACGCTGGCTAAAATACAAACACATACGTGGCAAGCAAAAAAGACAAAATTAAAAATTGTGTGCAAAAATGTTTTAAAAAGTGCAGACAGTAAGATTATTTCTTATTTAAAATGGTTATTGCAGTGGGAATGGAAGATTTTTTACACACATCCAATCAGATGCTGTCTATTGCTGCACCAAATACCTATATACACCTCATCCATGCATCACCTCAGATCGAGTGTAGCCTACTAGCTAATGCTCAATCTTATAAAGAAGGGTATACAATCACTAACGTTATTTCAATCGGGAACACTTTGCTAACTAACTTTTTTGCTAGCTAGCTAACTAACTAACTAAAATCTAGACTTCATACAAAGCATAATGTTACTATATTTAGAATGAGGCAGGAATATTCTGTGAGGGAAACGAGTCTTGTCCTACATGGCCAAGCTTGGATGTGTTATGCTCGGGCATGGTGACACATGATGGTAAGTTATCCAAGTGGAAAAGATTTAGAAAATTCTTATTAGAATGTGGCCGCTAGTGGATTCTTATAGCTAATTTAGCTAGCTAAAACTTTTCCACATAAGATAAGTTAGCTAACTATACAGCATCTGTGGGGGCTGTGGGGGTGTTGGGAGCTGATTGGACAAGAGTGAAAGGTCCTCCCCCCTTTGCTTACGGAGCAAGAAAAAGTTTGCAAATCTCTATTTACAGAACGGCAGACAGTGACGGAAATCCCACAAATCCGAGTGCGCGCAGATTCAGCTGTAAATGGGCTTGCCTTGTCGTAAATGAGCTTGTAATAATTATGCAAATAAATTATGCTTGCAAATGTATTGAATCCATTCGAATATTAAATTACAAGTTTGTGACTGTTGCTACACAAATTGGCACATGACGGTACAACCTTGCGAGATTAAATTGCAAGTGTGCGAATCATTTTTGCAACCGCACATCTCAATATACAAGTGTGCGAATCGGGTTTGTAACCACAAATCTCAATATACAAGTTTGCGAATAGTTTTTGTGACCACAAAATTTAGTTTACAAGTTCACGTATTTGTGACATCGATATAACACCATAATTGTCTGACTGACTAGTAGGTATAGAGTTCCGATATTTGGGTCTGAGGGGGGGTGTCCATTATTTTGGCTGCTTAGTGCTTAGTCAATGATGCTCGTAGGATATGTTCTGCTTTTGACTGCAATGGATTTGTACCAAGATGCAATGTTGAAAGTGAGGACAGATTCTACAAGTGGCTTACAGGCAGCGGTTAAAATGTCATTTCTGATGTTAAGACCTCTCAGCTTCCGTTTTGAAGACCCCATCTGCGTGTTGGGTGAAGGACAGGTGGCAGTCACCCCCTAATCCCAGGAAATTGAAGGTCTTGACCTGCTCCACCATCTGCTATTTCAGCCCAATGGGAGGTATCAGATGTTTGGCACCCCCACAGCACAGCTCCTTGGTCTTTGTGATGTTGAGCTCCAGGGAGCTCCCTTCGGCAGTATGTGGACACCCTGACCTCCTGAATCGAAGGGAGGAACAGGAGTCAGTATGTAAGTGCTCTCTCACCTACAGAATGACTCCTTCATTTACATACTGACTCCTGCTTGCTGGAACAAGTGTCAGTATGTCAATGCTCTCTCACCTACACACCGACTTCTGCCCTCTCATATTCAGATAACGTTATTTTCCATCACATGACATGACAGAAAATTGGCTTTGGCAAGGGCTAAAAAAAAACACACGAAACGCTGGCTAAAACACAAACACCACGTGGCAAGCAAAAAAGAAAGATAAAGATTGTGTGCAATTTTTTTTTTAAAGTGCAGACAGTAAGATTATTTCTTATTTAAAATGGTTATTGCAGTGGGAATGGAGGATTTTTTACACACATGCTTTCGATAAGTTGGACTTTGAATGGGAGTGGTTGATAAGAGTCGTGAAGATGTGAATGGTCTTGTGTGATGGATGTGGCCTATTGTCTATGGCGTTATATTGATGTCACAAATACGTAAACTTGTAAACAGAATTTTTTGGTCGCAAAAACGATTCGCAAACTTGTATATTGAGATTTGTGGTTGCAGAACCGATTCCCAGGAAATTGAAGGTCTTGACCTGCTCCACCATCTGCTATTTCAGCCCAATGGGAGGTATCAGATGTTTGGCACCCCCACAGCACAGCTCCTTGGTCTTTGTGATGTTGAGCTCCAGGGAGCTCCCTTCAATTCAGGAGGTCAGGGTGTCCACACACTGCCTGTATGTGGAGAGGGAGTGTTCACCCCTCAGGTATTCGACCAGGTCCATGTCGTCAGCATATTTGATGATTGACAGTCCATTTATATTGCAGGTAATTTCATTGGTGTAGATGGAAAAAAGGACGGGTGATAGGACACAGCCCTGGGCGACCTCTGTATTTAAAATCATGCTGTTGGATTTAAAACCGTTCACCACCACATGCTGTGGCCTGTTTCTTAAAAAGGCTTTAATCCATAAAATCATTGTTGCGTTGACTTGTAGACCTCGGCGGCAGATCAACAGTGTGTATGGTGATTACCATAATAAAAGCAGATGAAAAATCCATTAATAAAATCCTCACATAGGAGCGAGGGGTCAAGATACCTGGCCATAGTATCTAGGAGAGTTAGACTGGCATCCTCGACCCCTCTTTTTGCCTTGTAGGTGAAATGGAGCAGGTCCAGTCCTTCTTTCACCAATGGTGGTGAGCTCCCTACTGACCACCCTCTCGATACACTTGCACAGGGCAGAGGTGAGTGCCACAGACCTGAAGTCAAGACTTTGACATGTAGATTCTTGGGCAGGGGGGGTGATGGTGGTCTCCGTCCATGCCTCGGGGCCAAAGCTTGACCTGCACATTGACTCCTACTCTCTCAGCTACACACTGACTCCTGCTCTCTCACCTGAACACTGACTCCTGCTCTTTCTCAAGTTGTTTTTCTACATGAAATTAAGTGACAAGTGATTGATTGGCTGATTCATTGTTTTTATAGATTTTTAGATTGCTTGATTGATTGGTTGCAGTACTGATTTTTTGATTTATTGATTGTGCACTTGTAGTTTTATATAGTGCTTGCTCTTGTCCTGCAGTTTTTTGGTTCCAAAATTTTTTTGGTTGGTGTAAATTCCATTTCAATTTTGGAAATGAATTGAATTGAACATATTTACTTGTGTTCTTCTTTGGTAAAAAGTGATGAATTAATCACTAGCCCCACGCATCTCACCACCAACGTAGGACACCAACTGTATTATTCATCACCATATCACAAAACCCTGCTTATGTTTATTTGTGTTTGTGTGTGGGAGAGGGGAGGGGCAGCCTTTGTGAGTGTCAGTATATGCAGCCCCGCCTCTGTGACCCGCTCTGAGATGCCCCACTACCACGTACCAGAGGCAATTAGAAGCCTAATTAAATGTTACAGAACACAGCACATTCCAAAAGCCTCAGCGTGCCCCATTATGAAAGCCCAGAGATGCCTTTGAAGTGAAATATTAGAAGGATTACAAAGAGGAACTGCAATCTGTTTCTCCCAACCATCTTGTCTCGCCCAATTAGTGTTCCTGGCTTAACTTTTCCCACTCTGTCAAGGTGAATTTAGAAAGAGAATGAAAACTATATTACCACTGCTGCATTAGTACTACTTGAAATTTAACGGTTAATGCCAGTGAACGGCCAAAAACATTTTCTATCAAAGATGAGATAAGGTGGGCCATAAAAAAATGCTGCTGCAGAGTTTAATTGCAGTTATCACTGAGGAAAATAGTTGTATTGGTTACAGAAATTACCCAGATATAAAGACTAAATTTAGATTGAAAAACAGCATAATAATTGAGAGATTATGTTTCCAGAGTGTAAAGACACTGCTCTTCTCTGATCACACAGTATCATTAGCACTTGTCAGATGTTTTAAACTGTGGTGTCAGACTACATTCCTGGAGGCCTGTGTGCAGGCACCGTTTCTGTCTCCAGCATCTGCACTTCGTAACTGAATGAGCTGAAGATGACATTTTTGCAAATTAGAAATTACAACTCGAGACTGTAGTTCTGTCACATTTTCAGATATAAATTTGTATTCATTACTGGGTATGTTTTAATAAGAAAAATTACTAAACTTACCAAACAAATGTATTTATTGAGTAAGTTAAGCCAGTAAGTTAAGCCAATAATTGTGTTTAATTGGTATATCTTGTTTAATAATTCACATTTAGGCATTCAAAGCACTAAATCCAGTTTAAATCTAGTAAACTGACTTGCATACACACTAAATGGTCAAAAGTATATAGACACCTGCTCATCTAACATCTCATTCCAAAATGATGAGCATTAATATGGACTTAGACTCCTCCTTTTGCTGCAATAACAGCCTCCACTCTCCTGGGAAGGCTTTGCACCAGATGTTGGAACATTGTTGCATGGATTTGCTTCCATTCAGCCAGAAGAGCATTATTGAGGTCGGGCACTGATGTTGGGTGATTAGGCCTGGCTTGCAGTCGGCTTTCCAATTGATCTCAAAAGTAGTCGATGGGGTTGAGGTCAGGGCTCTGTGCAGGCCAATCAAGTTCTTCAACACTGATCTTGACAAACCATTTTTGTATGGACCTCACTTTGTGCACGGGGCATTGTCATTCTGAAACGGCATTCCCCAAACTGTTGCCACAAAGCACAGAATAGTCGAGAATGTCATTGTATGCTGTAGTGTTAGGATTTTCACTAGAACTAAGGGGCTTAGCCTGAACCATGAAAAACATCCCCAGACCAAGGGGTGTCTGGCTACTTTTGGCCATATAGTGTATGTCAAGACAAGGAGATCCTCCTGAGGGTTGCATTGTTTTATTTGCTACTGGTAGAGCTAATCCCGTTGGAGGTTGAGGAATGTCCTCAAAATAAAAAGAGGACAAAGCCATAGAATGATAGAAAACGCTCAATTACAGCAACATTAATGATAACTAAAAAGAGCAGCCATTCCTTTTCTCCCTCAAAGAGGCTCTGCCCTTTTATTCTATTCCAATTACCCAAAAGAAGGTGCTCTTCTGCCGAAGAGAAAAACTGGTCTAAACTCAATAATGGCACTGAAGTCATCCAATAAGCATGGTTCCCTCCCCCACTCTGGGTCTCAGTATCACCTTGACCTTGAGGGTCTTGACTAGAATACTGAAACATTTGCCAAGTTTTTTTGCACTGTGCAGATAGCTTGCACATGGTTCAGTAATGCTCTTTTAAAACTGGGCAGACGCTGAGAGAACTTTAAGTTCAGACACAGCTGACACAGCTACGGAAACCAGAACCAAACTCGCACACCACTGCAGATCTTAGAGGAATTCCCAGCACGCACCGCTCTGCTGTCAACTTCAGAACTGCAGCAGGTTTATGTTGAAGGATAGATGGAGCAGTGTGGAGCAGGACAGCAGCGTGGCTTTTCAGTTCCCAATTCGTCTCCGACAGCCAATTAGCTAGGCCCTGCGCAAGCTGCGAGCCTTGTCACGCTGGGAGCTGTGGTCTTACAGTTTTTAGTATCTTCTGATTCCCATTGGCTGTCTATGTGTTTTGGGTTTCATTATATAAGTTGTATATGTCTATCTGCTCTGATATCATTTGACATTCTTCCTCTCTCTTCCTTTCACTATCGCACACTCTCCCACTAGGAAAAAAAACCAACGCATCTTTATTCCAGTGGCGTGTAGAAATCTAGCCTCCCTTGTTTATTTATTCATGCCTTTGTTTGTACGGCTCTGTGGCTGTGTGAGATGAGTGTTGCCGTGGGAGCACAGTGGGGGAGGTGTTCTTTGGAGGATGCAGCCAGGTGAGATCAGTGCTTTTTTGTAGTTTTGTGAAATGTTTTCCCATCAAAAACGTTAACTGGAAATTTTGGATGTGGATATAAAATTAAGGTGTTGGGTATGGGATAGAGATGTTCCTGTGTTTGGCATAGGATGGTGATATTCCTTTATTTGGTATGGGATGTGGATATTTGTGTGTTTGGTAAGGGGCAGTGATATTCCTGTTTGGTATGGGACAGGGATATTCCTGAAATTGGTTTGGGACAGGGATATTCCTGTTTGGCATGGAATGGGGATTTTCTATGGGGATTTTTTCCTGAAATTGGTTTGGGACAGGGATATTCCTCTGTTTGGTATGGGACATGGATATTTGTGTGTTTGGATATGGGACGGAAATATTTCAAAGTTTGATCTGGGATGTGGATATTCCTCTGTGTGGTATGGCACATGGATATTTGTGTGTTTGCTATGGGATGTGGATATTGCTCTGTTTGGCATGGGCCATGGATATTCCTGTGTTCTGTCACTTTGCTGTCCACACCATTCTAAGTAAATAAAACAAAGTCTCATACATAATAGTTCCGTCTGACATGTGTATACGTGCAGGGCTTTGGGGAGCCAATGAGAAATGGAAGGCTGTCATACAAAAGAATTGCTCAGTTTGGTTAATAAATCACAGAAAAGACACAGATCTGCCATCTGAATTCAAGGTGAGTGGAGGAAGCGCATTTTAAATGGGCAGGGCGGATGGAACGCTAGACAGATAAATTATGAGAAATGAAAAGAATAAGCAAAATGAAATAGCATCAGGAAATGAATGTGTGAAACAAAGCCAGAGAGCTGAGCTCAGGAATGCTGCATTCATTAGCCGTTAAACAGCAGCTCATCTGCGAGGGGGGCAGACTGCCGGGAAAATGTGACCAAAAAAAATGTACTCTGGGCTTCCCCAAGGAGTTTGGAACACATGCTCGGGGCCAATCAATACTTCCAGCAATTATGTAAATGTGCCTCCTCGCTATTGTCCTCAAAAAACATATGATGAGGATTAAATCCATCCAGCCACAGGGAATTATGGGAACCGTATTAACAAAGGCCAGAGCTGAAACAGAAACTCTGTGCTCCAGTAAATGCTCAGCATTATCCAGAAATCTCAACTCAGGATTGTTATGAGAACCAATCGAAACCACACGCAGACACTAAGATCAGGGGCGGGGCCAGTAGGGGGCCAGGGGTGGCACTGGCCCCCACTGGAATCTGATTGGCCACCCCTGGTGCCCCCCCTACCAGAACCGGAATATGATAGGCCATTGTCTTGTCAGTATCGATGAAAGAAGCCTCTGTAGCCCAATGGGAATGGACATAAATTGCGTCAGCCCACAGGCCTATTGTTGCGTCAACACGCGTTTCCCAAAATAGTTTTTAAAGCGCGAACGCGCACTCAACTCATAAGCGCTACTTAACTGTGGTCTGTGGTGCTGCAGACACGGTTAAAAAAATGTATGTGCAATTTAATTTAGGCAGACGTTCCTGAATAAGCGTGGCGTTAGTGATTCATGTAGGTGTTTTAATTCAGATTTATTTACCATGGTATAACGTTACGATAGTTATGCTGTCTTCTAGATATGTTACGAGTCATAACGTTAAGTATAACGTTAACTGTCTGCATGGTTAACGTTAACGTACTTGGTGTAACGTTAACGTTAGCTGGCTAAGTTGGAGGCTGTAGGCTACGTATGAAATATATATATTAGTCTATATGTACATCATAAACATATTTTTGTTGTAGAAAATCGTGGTTGTGCATAAACAAGCTTCGTGCCTGCGAGTTAGCTAACGTTAGCCTATCTTGCCTGCCGGACCAGTGGCACTCGCTGCCGCATTCATTGCTCATTATGCCGCGTAACTTTAACGCGAAGTGTCAGGGGTTTTATAGCTGTTTTGTTAGCGAACTTGGTATCTTTCTACCTGCTTTCTCTAGCTGTTAACAGCTTCAGATTGATTTATCATAGTTGGCCTATACGGTAGTTATGATGTCTTCTATTAGAGTCATAACGTTATACGTTAACTATCTAGTCATCTAGTCTAGCTGGCTAAGTTGAATGCTGTATGGCATAGATAGCTGATCTGTAAAGAGATAAAAACGTATCTGTTGTCACTTCATTCGGGACCATCAGAAGCGAGAGATGGAGAAAGTTGAACGCAACTTCGTTCACCATTGTGATCTCCAACGATAGCGTGCTAACAAAATGTTACCGCTAGCTTAACGTTATGTTATCTGGAATATCTGCTCGTAGCATAGCAAGCAGAGATAACTCGTCATGTAGTGATAGCTGGCTAGCTAAGTAACAAGCAGGCTTCTTTGCTCACTGTCTAAATGGACAATAAGAGTAACGTTAATGTGAATAATAAAATACAAGAACTTTCCTCTGCAGACAAGGAAGAAACACTGAATTGCTATAACGTTTTCAGTCATGTAAGTTAAAGTCAATAGTTTAGCTAATGCGAGCTGGCGAGTTGATTGTTTAACCTAAGTTCACTAACGTCGACACCTGTTGAGTTAAGTTAGCTAGTAATTGTGAGCTGGCGAGTTGGCAAGCTTGCTAGCCAGCCACTTCTGCTTGTGATGTTTTCCGTAAAACCATTAAAACCAACATTTAAGTCCTACCTTCCGTCTTTACAGGTAAGCATTTTCAACCATTCTGAAAGGTAACGTTATTTGTCGTTAAATGTTTTGCTAAGTTAACAAGTTACGTTTTATTTAATAATTTAGCAGCCCACTAGCTGGACAGCTGACGTTAACGTTATACACTTTGGTAGCTAATGTTATGTCGTAACTTGCCAGTCGAACGTTTATTTCATAAAACTCAAAAGTAAGCAATTCAATTTACAAGCAATGACTGATGGGTCGCAAGTGTGCTTTCTCTGGGTGCAAGAGCATCCGCGGATTAACGTTAACAGTTACACTATGCCCAGGTTGAATTAGGGTATGCCAGCCAAATGAATGCGGAAACGTTACCAAGCCCTACTGATATTTATGTCCCTCCAAATGCGGTAAGTTAAATGAAGTGCAGCCTACGGCGTCTTGTTGGCTTGCTAACGTGATGGTTATCTTGTAGCCTCAAAGATATTTACTTGAGTTGTTTTCGTATCGTTAACCATAGTTAACTGGCCGGTGATATTTCACTGCCTTTTGCGTATAAGATATAACGTTAGGTTTGATAGCTACTGCGTTGTCGATCTTACTGGCCTGAGGATTGAAGCAGGAGGTACGGAGTTACGTTTGATGGATAACCGTTAACTGCACTATCTGGAACTCCCCATGGCTGGAACATGTATTTACTTTTGGAGAGAACTCTTCATGAGTTGCTGCACTGTATAGACTACGACAAGTTTATTTTAATAATGTCAAAGTAGAGAAAAAAATACACCCATTGCTGTAAAGGCTTAAAAATAAGCTCTGGTGTATCCAATAGTGAAATAATCAAAACATTTTACTCCACTTTGACATTATAGAGCACTCTGTGTAGATGAGTAACAAAAAGCCCATTGAAACATATCTTAATTTGAGCTGTCAAACAGCAAAATTTGAAAGAGTGTTCATACGAAAGCATTGTATATGATTACCTAGAATCTGGGGCAGGTATAAAAAAAAAGGTTAGGCTAGGGTTAAGGCTAGGGCTAAGGTTTGGTCGGATAAATACACGTGTGTCTGCTGTACGCGGCAAAAAATAAAAAAGGTAAGCCTTGATGGCTGGCCCCCCTCCTCTGGGTCTGTGCCCCAGCCTGGCCCCCCCATTCAAAATGTTCTAGACACGCCCCTGACTAAGATGTAGTTAACAGGCTTTATTCAGAGTCGACAGATAAGGGTCAAGGGTCATCAAATTGTCGTCCTTAGCCTGTTGCAACAGTACGGCTCCCACACCAGTATTGGAGGCATCCACTTCCACCACAAACTGCCTGCTGGGGTCAGGTAGGGATAGGAAGGCTGAACTGGCCTCCGTGGTCCACCGAAAGAGCGTCTTAGTGTAGGTGAGGGCAGTGAGAGGAGCAGCCACCAAACCATAGTTATGTATGAATCTTCAGTAAAAGTTTGCAAACCCAAGAAAACATTGGAGCAGTTTGCGGGAGCTGGGCTCCGGCCAATCCTGGACCGCCCTCACCTTCTGCGTGTCCATCTCCAGTCTCCCTTTGGATACGACGAATCCCAAGAATTGGACAGACGGCTGGCTGAATTCAAACTTCTCCACCTTGAGGTACAGTTAGTTCTCCAGGAGTCGCTGAATTACCTGCTGCACGTGTTCCTCAGGGGTATGGGAGAACACAAGAATGTCATCCAGGTAGATGTACACAAACTTGGAAATCATGTCTCAGAGCACGTCATTAACCATCGCCCTGGAACACGTTAGTGAGCTCAAACGGTATGGCCAGGTACTCGTAGTGGCCGGATTTGGTATTGAAGGCAGTCTTCCACTCGTCTTCCTCTCGGATCCGCACCAAGTGATAGGCATTGCGGAGGTCCAGCTTAGTGAACACATTACAGCCTTGTAAGGTGGAAAAGGCAGATGAGATGAGTGGTAAGGGGTAGTGGTTCTTCACGGTGATATCATTCAGTCCACGGTAGTCCATGGGCGCAGTCCTTCTTGCCCACGAAGAAGAATCCAGCTCCAGCTGGGAACGAGGAGGGACAAATGATTCCTGAAGCCAGGGATTCCGCAATGTACTTCTCCATGGCCTCGGTCTCAGGAATGCAAAGGGAATACAGATTACCTTTAGGGGGCGAAGTTCACGGACGCAGGTCAATAGGGCAGTCATAAACGTGGTGAGGAGGGAGAGAACAGGCTCAGGAGTGGCTGAACGCCTGGCAGAGGTCGTGATATTCACTGGGCACCTTAGTGAGATCGATCGCCTTTTTCTTCTGAAGCGGTTGGGTCCTCACGGGGCTGACAGCAGAACTTAGGCAGGTGAGGTGGCACTTGGGACTCAGCCAGTTATAATTTACAGAGTCCAGTCTATCTGGGGATTGTGCTTAGTGAGCCATAGTGATCCGAGCACAATAGGAACGAGGGGCGATTCCAGGACAAACAAAAAAATCTCCTCCCGATGATTGCCGGAGACCAGAATCTCCACAGAGCTGGTCACTTCTTGGATCTCTGCTAGAGGAGTCCCGGTAAAAGTGTTGGTGTGTAGGGGGGTCTTCAACTGGGCGGTGTGAATGCCTAACTGACGGACCAGAGAAGGGCAGATGAAATTAGCGTCTGCCCCTGAATCTATGAAAACTTGTACAGGTAGCTGGATCCCATTCCAGGTGAGCAGGGCATGATGAGTGGGTTGGGACGTGGGGGAGGTTGGGGTCAGGTAAGCGCCTGTCAGGACCTCTTCTCTCAGGTTGCCTTTGCCTTTTACTAGGCAGTTGTGGATGAAGTGACCCGGACCCCCACAGTACAGGCAGATGGCTGGAGAGGCACCACTGACATTCTTGGGGTGTTAGCCGGGTGTAATCCACTTGCATGGGTTCAGGTGGGCCAGATTGCTCTGGAGGTACGGGGAGACAGGATCGGCAAGAAGCAGCAGGGGATAGAGAGACTCTGCGCTGGATCCCTCTATCCGACCGTCGTTCCTGCAGACGAGCGTTAACTCGGATGGCGATATCTACTAGCCTATCCAAGTCTTGGGGCAGGTCGCACGTGATTAGTCTGTCCTGGATGCTTTCTGACAGGCCATGCAAAAAGGCGTTGTATAATGCCTCCTGGTTCCACCCAGCAAATGTCGCAACGTCCAGAACTCAATGGAGAAATCCGAGAATGATTGTTTCTGACGAAGGTGCAGGAGTTGTCGTGCCGCAGAGTGACCGACTGAGGTCTGGTCGAAAACCTTCTTCATCTCGGTGGAGGACAGAAAAGGTGGCAGTGTGTGAATTTCCCGACTCCCAGCATGCCGTTCCCTAGGCACGAGCCTTCCCAGAGAGCAGGGTTATGACGTAGGCAACCTTGGACCGCTCAGAGGGGAATGAGGAGGGCTGAAGCTCGAAGATCAGTGAACACTGGGCGAGGAAGGCGTGACAGGAACCGGGCTCTCCAGAGTACTGGTCAGGTGCGGGCAGAAATGGCTCCGGAACCCCTCGGGAAGCAGCTATGGACTGGACTTGTAGCACGGCAGTGCTGGCGGCTTGGGCGGAGGTCGCGGAGTCCTGGGCCAGCAGTGTCAGGGACACCATTTGTTCTGTGAAGGTCTGTATGTACACCATTTGTACAAATGTACACCATTTGTCTGCTTGTTGGAGCGACCGCAGCTCCATATCGTGCTTCCCCAGTTGAGCGCCCTGATAACAAAAAACCTTGGAAGCCTGTCGTGGGTCTGCTGGTTCCATAGTGGCCAGATCGTTCTGTTATGAGAACCGATCGGAACCACACGCAGACACCAAGATGTACTTAACAGGCTTTATTCAGAGTTGACAGACAAGGGTCAAGGGCCAGCAAACACAGAATAGGCAATGCAGGATAGGCACAATCGTAGTCATGTCCAGGAAGGGGTCAGAGTCCAGGCAATCAGCAATATGGAGAAAGCAGAGCAAAGTCCAGAACAAGCAGGGGTCAGAACCTGGGAAATCAGTCAGAAGCTGGATAACAGGAAGGCAAAGGGCAGAAGCAGGGCTAGGACGGAGATGGGTAGGCAGGCAGGAGGACTGGAGCAGGGCTGGACGGGAACAGGCAAGGCAGGACGGGACGACACAGGACTAGAAACAGGGACTCGGAACAGAAAAGGAGCAGGCAGGAAATAAACGCTGGAATGACAGAGACAAGCACACATGCAGGGCAGAAGACGATCTGGCACAGAACAAAGAAACAGGAAAGATTATGTGCCAGATTAACAATTAGACAATGGAAAACAGGCGAGATGAAACAACATGAGGAAACACATCAGGTGTGGGAAGCGGAGACACAAAATGTGGAAAAAGGGAAAACGTGGAACGGAATATAACATACAGAAAACACATTGAAATGGAAAGACCAGGGATGGAATTAAGACACAGAGGCACGGGATGTGACAAGTATTTCTGTTGACACTCCATATATGTGAGTGAGATTAGAGTACATAAGGTAATGCAGGGTCAAGGGATGCTGGATGTTGCCAAAAGAACACCGAAACGAAGCTAGCTAACACAGAGAGTAGTATCTAATCTAGTGTAACAAGTACACAAAACAAAAGCCTAACTACTCTAACTAGCAGACTGAAAAATACAGTGGTTGGCAATCACCCCTAACGACTAGTGGTTCTATACATAAACAACCTACGGGCATATGTATAGGAGCCCCCAGTCTTACCTGTCCAAAGACCTGGAAGTGTACATAGAACAGAACAAGTTCAAACCAAAACTATTGTAAACTGCAGACATAGAGCACACCAACACACACACGTTTGACCCAAAAACACACCACCCGCTAATGGCAAACAGTCTATCTTATATAGCAGAGGTGGCGGGTTCTGACTGGATGATGGTGAAATGACACGGAGGGCTTGGATAGGTGAAAGCAGGACTTGATTGATGATGATTGACAGGCGGCACAGCGAATTAATGTGGTGGCAGGCGAAGTCAGGGAAGTCCACAAAAAATAAAAACACAGGCACGTAACAGCGTGCTTTACAAAAATTTTATTATTTTTTTTATCACAAAGCTGCTGCCTCCCTTCCAATATGTTGTACCGGTAACACAAATAGTGGTTGCAGTACGGTTAATGGAAAAGTTACATAGATACATAGCCACTGCTTTTGCTAAATGTACTGCAAGCAGTGCTTACATTAAGTCCTGCAGTGCATAGCCAGTGTGGAGGGGCGAAATGCCAGAGGTACACGCAAAATTCTGAAAAAACCTGAACCCCCTGAAATGCACACGGTAAAGTAGTCTCATGCCTGCAATATGACACAAGTTGACTGTGTGTTTTGGATGACCTTGCCAGGCGAGATATCTGAGGCCTGTTAAACTGGGTAAGGTGCAGATGCCCCCCCTGCTGGAGCAGAGGCGGAGGTCGAAGAGGCACTCTGAGGATGATTAATTTCAGGTCATGGACAGAGGCAGGAAGGTCCCTGTCAGAAAAAATAAACCCACACGTTGATGAGCTTGACTACCAATTGCTGAAAAAAGGCTGACCTCTGACCGCACTCGGCTTTTAAAGAACCTGCTGCCGCTGCATTACACCCTCTACCACACGCACACAAACACGCACACACACACATTTGTCCTTTCATTAACTGCCCAAGCTAATGTCTTTCTTGTGAGGGCTTTGACAGCCAGGTCACGTCCCTGAATATAAGGACAAAACATTGAAGGACAGATGTGACATCATCCAGAGAGGGGAGATCATGGTTTCACTTCATGTAATTATGTGCAGTGCAGACTACACACACTCGGATTACCCTGCAAATCTTCTGCATGTTCAGAAATTATATTTAGTGCGTATTTAGGGTCAGGTGTTCCTTACAAATAGCTTTGGTTCAAGTTCAAATGGTTCGTATGGGTGGCATAGAATGAACGTGATCTCGTCTCGCTAGATAAACACCCTGCGGCACAGATAAGAATCTCTGTGTCAGGACTCCTTATGTCTGTGTGACAAGGAACCTTTTTAGCCCCACACACTAAGTGTGTAGGCTTTGTTATCTCAGGCACTACTGCCTTGAAATTATACATGGTTTCAAGTAGTGTAATTGATGGATAATTAAGGTTCTTTATCGTAATTTTAAGATTACATTGTACATATATGTATATGTAACAAATCTGCACACCTTGTTTCCAATATCTAAATTGGAAGCTGGTTGAGGGGAAACCACAAAAACACAGCAGCCCCCCAGACTTGAGTTTGAGATCAGGTGTGTGTGTGCACGTGCATATGTGTCTTCATATGGTTGATCTACGTTCCAATATGTTCATGCATTAAAATGAATGTTAATTTTCCAGACATGTTCTTTGACTTCCAAATATAGATGTTGGTATAATCCAGTACATTCCATTATTGAAAATGGAGCAGGTCCTGAGATGAACATTTTTTCTTATCTCATCACAGCGTGGTGAAAGAACAATCCTGGTCACATCACTCTGATACGTTTCCAATGCAGAAACATTGCACACAAAATGAAAATGAAATGCAGATGAAAGGACAAATGAACAGCTCTCTAATGATCCTTAGTGCCCCTTTACATCCTAATGGTGCTGCAGCCACTGTCAGCTCTAGTTATGAGACTGTCACCCCTAAAAGGGTGATTATCCTTGTTCTGGCCTCAAAGACAATTATCTGGAGAGCAGGTTATGTCATTATTAAATGACTCCATGTTATAGATGGCAATACTCAACACCACACCACTTCTGCTCTATCCAATTAGGATGCATGCATGACCCTCTTTAACATCCCAAAGTTGCTAATGAAAGTAATTAAGTATCTGATTTCCTCATTGGAAGTGAAGGGGGAAACACTGATTAACTCGTTGAACATAGCTTATTTAGTGCAGGGGGAAGAAACCTCAGTTCTTGAGGGCCATTTCTGGTTTTGGTTTCCTCTTTTACCCTGAGGCCTGAGCTAAATATCTAAAATATGAGATATGCAGGTTATCACAGATAAGAGTGACTTGCAATAAAATTACTTTGCATGTGTTGTGCTTAGGGAGGAGTGGTTAGTTGTATCCTGAGCCCAAAGTTAAAAAACAAGGGTCCAGCTGTTACTTTTGCTGAATCCAAATGTCCGGTCTTTCCTACACTTGCAGACTGGCGGATTTAACGTGCGCATTCCTGTGATGTCCAGAGCGGCCAGGGCTGTCCAATTCTACACCTCATCATGTCGGCAAGGAGGCTAATACAGACTTTCATGCAGACTTCCAGATGTGACGATATAAAAAACGTCAAAGAAGCAATGCCAAAAATCTTTTTAAAAAAAAAGAATAATAATAAAAGCATGGTGGAAAAACAACCAAAGAGGGTCTTCCAATGTAAGTAGCCTAACCTACTGACCACCAACTACTTCATGCCACCCTGACGGATCTGGGAATCTTTAGCCTACACTCTCATAGTTCGCCTCCTACCTGTCAGACCGCACCTATCAGGCAGTATTTACTTATAAACCATCATTTAACCAGGGAGTGTCATTGAGATTAAAATGATCTTTTTGAAGAGAAATCTAGCCAAGACAAGCAGCAGCACAAATAAAAGCAGGTAGTTCTGTCAGGGCACGTATTGAATATATGAAAAGACAATTTTGGTTTGGCACTGAATGGATGTGCGCTAGGTACTTCTAGTGCACGCACCAGTGTTCAGTACCTATCAAACAGGGAGCATGACACATTGCCCCTACTAAACCTCCCAGTACATAGAAGCAGATCCAAACAACAGGTGGAAGCTGGGGTGTTGGTGGGTGAGTAGCATTTATTTTTAGCAGCGGCAGCAGCAGTGCAGGCAATCAGGAGCAAAGAAGAGAAAAAGAAAACTGATTCTCACTTTTAAAAAGGAGAACTTCATTAGTAATGTGTGCCTGTGATTGGTTGAGTATGAGAACATGCGTTTGCTGAGACTAACCATTGCCATGGCGACAAGCTAATGTACTGGTTTTCATCTGATTTTACTCGAAAAATGTCTTGGCTTTCATGATCTGTATGTCTTCATGTCAAAGTCAGTGTGAAAATGTAGTTTTGAAGCTTTCAAACATAATATGAGAAGCTACCACCGTAGCTTTGCATCGTTTGTGTTGGGGGATCTCTGTGTCAGAGACACAGATGGAATATTGGAAGTCCAGATGCGATAGCTGAGCAAACTGAAAATGTTCGAAAGAACACCACCGACGGACAATAATCCGTAGTGGAATAAAGGAAAATAACCAAACACAAATAACCTCGCGATAAGAACGAGGAAACTCGATCTCCGAGCGAAAACAAAGAAATAAGCTATACGCTTATCTAACTCCTGTTAGTGGAGCGAAACAAAAAGTTAAACACAAATAACCTCGCGATAAGAACGAGGAAACTCGATCTCCGAGCGAAAACAAAGAAATAAGCTATACGCTTATCTAACTCCTGTTAGTGGAGCGAAACAAAAAGTATAATACAGAGAGCTCAACAGAACCCCAAACATTTAGGGTAAGAGCACTCCTAGATAAGAAAAGAAACCCAAAAGAAACGAAAAGCCTCTGCTCTGCACTGAGAGCGAAAAAAGAGAACTTACTTTCTAAACTTCCTAACCTTTCTTTTTTAAACTAGCTTTGTCTAGCTAACCTCCTATACCTCTTGTACCGGCTCAAATGTTGAATAACATGGAAGCAACGAGAGAGGCAGGAAGCGGAGTATAAATAGTCAACAGAAATTAATCACAGGTGAACCTACTAATGACGAGGCGAAAGCAAAACCCCGTCGCAGAACCAAGGAAAATCCGATAGATTACCGGTAACGACAAAAAGGAATAAAGAGGACGCGGAGATAAGAGAAGGAAGGCAAGATCCATGACAGGACCCCCCCTCTAAGGAACGGCACCGGACGTTTCCACAACCTTATCTCTGCGGAAGTCGGTGATTAACTGAGGGTCCAGGATGTTTCTTGATGGAACCCAGCAACGTTCCTCTGGGCCGTAGCCCTCCCAGTCTACGAGGAACTGCCACCCTCTGCCCACACGTCTCTCGGCCACAATGCGCCGAACGGTATAAGCCGGACCCCCCTTAATGAGTCGGGGAGGCGGAGGTGGTTTCTCCACCGGGGCGAGGGGACTGACGAGCACTGGTTTTAAACGGGAGACGTGAAACGTGGGGTGGATGCGCATTGAGCGCGGCAGTTGCAGTCGAAAAGTGACTGGATTGATCTTCTTTATGATCTTGAAGGGTCCCACAAAACGAGGGGCGAGTTTGCGGGACTCGACCCGCAACGGAAGGTCACGCGTAGAAAGCCAAACCCGCTGACCAACTCTATAGGATGGTGCGGCTCGACGATGCCTATCAGCCGTGGCTTTTTGTTTAGCCGATGCTCGTATGAGAGACAAACGCACTTGTCTCCAGATTGACCGACACCTCCGAACGAAAAGTTCTGCGGAGGGCACCTCCACCTCCCTCTCCAGCTCAGGAAAAAGAGGTGGTTGATAACCCAGCTGAGCTTCGAAGGGTGAGAGGCCGGTGGAGGCGTTACGCAGCGTGTTATGAGCGTACTCAGCCCAGGCAAGGTGACGACTCCAGGTGGTGGGCTTGGACGCGGCAAGGCAGCGAAGAGTACTCTCCAGAGTCTGATTAGTACGCTCTGTCTGGCCGTTAGTCTCCGGGTGAAAACCGGAAGACAGACTAACCGAAGCCCCCAGCAAAGAGCAAAACGCCCGCCAAAACTTGGCGGCGAACTGAGGACCGCGATCGGACACCACGTCCGACGGAAGGCCGTGCGGCCGAAACACATGGTCAATCATAAGTTGCGCTGTCTCAGGTGCAGAAGGCAGCTTGGGCAGCGCAATGAAGTGAGCCGCTTTAGAAAAACGGTCGACCACCACTAAAATGGTGGTATTGCCTGCGGATAACGGCAACCCTGTGACGAAGTCCAGGGAAATATGACTCCAGGGACGGGTGGGAATAGGTAGGGGACGAAGAAGACCCGAGGGGGGAAGGTGAGAGGCCTTGCTGCGAGCGCAAACTGGACAAGCCGCGACAAATGAGCGTACGTCCCTCTCCAGACTAGGCCACCAAAAACGCCGGGATAAAAAATCCCTAGTACGATGAACACCGGGGTGACCGGTGAGTTGGGAGGCGTGACCCCATTGGAGCACCCGAGACCTAAGACGAGGAGGCACGAAAAGACAATTAGCCGGTGCCCCACCTGGACCTGGGTCCGAGCGCAAGGCTCTTTGCACCGCTGCCTCAACCTCCCATATAACCGGGGCAACAACGAGGTCAGTGGCGATAATCGGCTCAGGAACAGAGTCAGTCTCAGAGCGGTCGTAAATCCGCGAGAGGGCGTCAGGTTTTACGTTCTTGGACCCGGGGCGATATGTAATGATAAAATTGAATCTTAAAAAGAACAGCGCCCACCGCGCTTGCCGTGAATTGCGCCTCTTAGCCAGCTGAACATACTCCAGATTTTTATGGTCAGTCCAAATATCGTCAAGATAAACAAAGACGAATCTCTCCAGCATCTCCCTCAGCACATCGTTAACTAACGCCTGAAACACCGAGGGGGCGCTAGTGAGCCCGAACGGCATAACGAGATATTCGTAGTGGCCGCTGTGCGTGTTAAAAGCGGTCTTCCATTCGTCGCCTTCACGAATTCGAACGAGGTTATAGGCATTGCGTAAGTCCAGCTTAGTGAAGACAGACGCCCCCTGAAGACGCTCGAAGGCGGAGTTCATAAGAGGAAGGGGGTACCTGTTCTTCACCGTTATGTCGTTAAGGGACCTGTAGTCAATACAGGGTCTGAGTCCTCCATCTTTTTTTTTAACAAAAAAAAAACCCGCCCCTGCAGGCGAGGTGGAAGGTCTAATGAACCCATTAGCCAAGGCCTCCTCAATATATTTACGCATAGATGTGCTCTCCGGAATGGATAAGGAGTAAAGAGACCCTCTAGAGGGGGTAGTGCCCGGGTATAGCTCTATGGCGCAGTCATAAGGTCTGTGAGGTGGAAGTGAAGTGGACCGTTGTTTGCTGAATGTCTCAGCAAGATCGGCGTATAATTTAGGAACATTAGCGGGAAGCTGAAATTTGAGCGCCCCTCCCACTTCAAACTCCTCCGTGTCCGAGACAGAGTGAATCTCCCAGTCGATCTCTGATTCAGACATCAACTCCTGCCACACATGAGGTTGCTCTGTAGAGTGATCCCAATCTAAACTCTCCTCTCCATTCTCGGAGGGAGCATAAAATAACTCCTGTTTAACGGAGTCATCACTCTCTGAGTCAGACTCAGCACAATCCTCACCCCTTCCTTCCGACAAAAACGGCCTGGAGGCAGAACAGTGGCGTTTACATCCGGGCCCCCATTGACGAATAACGGGCCCCGCCCCCCCCCAATTAATATGTGGGTTATGGCGAGTAAGCCAGGAATGACCCAAAACCAGCGGATAAGCTGGGGACTCCACTAAAAAAATTTTTTACCTCCTCCGTATGCTCTTGATACGGAACGCGCATGCGTATGGCGGCGGTAACCCGGGAAATAGTGCCTGTGCCTAGCGGGCGGCCGTCCAAAGCCGTAACAAGGCGAGGAAGAGAAAGAGGGTGGGTGGGAATCTTGTGGGATTTAACCCAGTCGGAATCGACGAGGCACTCAACCGCCCCGGAATCAATAAACGCTTTGCAGTGAATCCGCCGGTCGTTCCAGCGTAATTCAACCGGGAGGAAGGTCCGAGGGTAATTTAATTTTCGTCCCGCTAGGCGACTCGGTTCCCCTAGCGAGACCCCTCTTTTCCCGAAAGTTTGGGACAGTGGTCCTTTAAATGACCCCTCCTCTTACAGTACACACACCACCACTCGCGAGACTTAGCATCCCCTGTTTCGCGCATGGAGGAGCCATCGACCTGCATGGACTCCTCCTGCTTAGTGAGAGCTAAAAACGAAAAACGAGACGGCGTTGGCGTGGAAGAGGAAGAATAATGGGCTGGGCGATATTTAAAACCCTTATCAGCCCTCTCCTTCTCTCTCTCTCTAAACCGGTTGTCTAACCGAATAGCTGCAGATACCAGAGCCCCGAATGTAGCGGGTGGTTCGATACCCGCAATGGCGTCTTTTATGGGTTCTGATAGTGCATTCAGGAACAGTGCACAAAGAGGCTCATCGGCCCATCCTGTCACCCCCGCGAGAGCACGGAAAGTAATTGCAAAGGCCGCCACGGTGTCGGTGCCCTGACGAAGACGGGTCAAACGCATGGCAGCTTCCTTGCCAGAAACTGTCAGGGAAATTTCCCTATCTTGTGGGTTTGTGAACTTCTTCTGAAGTATCCCGTGAAAACTACTCGAGTTTTATACAAAGTACAAACTGAGAGTCTTTCAAACAGCAAGGAAGTTTTCCTTTAACAAGCTTTATTACTGCAGCAACAAACAAGGAGAGATGTATCACATACAGCTGCGTAGCATACACTCTAACAAAGGAATACTGTCCTCCTGTAGTTATATCCTTCTTAATGCAGCAAAAACCATCCAATCATAAGCGAATAATGTCTCAATACTCCTCCATTCCTTTATCTACAGAATGTGCTAATTGCAACTTTCTGTTTACTGCACCGGACTTTCTGTTCTAGCTTCACATTCCTAAGCCTTCAATCTCCTTTCACCAGACCCCCCTTTATAACTAACAGGTTTCGTCTGATTGTGTCAAAACCTTCCAGTAAACATGTGATCATACATTTTGGATAATAAACACCTCTATTTAATAGCTTTAATCATTGAGTAATGCATAGATTTAATTTTCTCTAACAATCCCTCCTTTTATTACCTTTAGTGATAAATATACATTAAAAAAGAGAAAAAAAAACTTCAAACATGTGCCACATCAGCATAAGCTTCCTCTGCGTCATCATAGGGTGAATCTGGCAGCTCGCTCATGAGCGTACGCAACTCCTGGTCATCCTCAGACCCTTTATGACACAGAGGTTGATATTCTCCTCTATACAGTAACTGCGTGGTCACTCCTCAGCAATATGTTCCCTACTGCACACATCAGTGTTATTGTACTGCATTGCTCCCTGAGCCAATATGCAGGTGAATGGACACATTCCAACTTTATTAGTACAGTTTAGTATACATGAACATTTTCCAGTCTTTGTCATATTTAACTGTATTGTTCTATTTACAATGGTACCACACTCTGCCATGATGTTTTTCACATTACAGTTCTTGTCACACCGTTCATCTGTTGTCTCATGCCACTTTGAACAGGTTGTAGAGTTGTATGGGAGGGGGACAATCAAGAAATCCGGTTGGTGTCCTGCACATATGACACAGTCACCTTGCCCCTTGGTCTCCCTCATTGCAGTGTGGTTCGCCCACTGCCACCACTGGTTGTCAGATGCTCGGTCCCACAGTGACTCAGGGCTCGATCGCTGAGTGTGATTAGTAGCGCCGTCACTTTTATCTCTCATGTTGTATGCTGTTACTGCTATTACAACTATTACTAGTGCAGACATAATCCAAAAGAAAATGCGGCACTTGTCTCCCGGACCAAATGGTCCCGGAATCTGACGGCCACCCATTGACCGGCCCCTCAGCTGGAATTTAAGTTGCATCTTCTCTTCTTTTGAACAGCTTGCAGTGGCTCGCGTGGACCCAGGAAGAGCGCTCTGCTACTCGCACAGCAGTCGTCGTAGTTAGTAGTATCTGGTACGGTCCTCGGTATCGGGGCTCGGACCACTTCTTCCGCTGGAAATCCTTCACCACCACCCAATCACCTGGCTTCAGCTGATGATGTGATGTCGTCTCACCTACTGGTTGGGCTGCTTGTACCTGTTTGGAAACAGATCGCAGTGCTTTACTCAATTCAACACAGTATTGCAGCATGCTTTCTTCCACCATGGTGAGATCGGTGATGCCTGCCGGTGCCGCCACTCCAGTCTTCATTGGTCTGCCTGTTAAAATCTCATGGGGAGATAAACCAGTTACTCTATCTTGTGTGGACCTCATTGACATAAGCACGATAGGGAGGATGGTCACCCAATCCAAACCTGTCTCCAATCCTGCTTTAACCAATTTGTTTTTGACCACTCCATTTGCTCGTTCCACTGCACCAGCACTGGCCGGGTGATACGCACAGTGGAAATGCATGTCCATGGAGTAAAATGCGGTCAGTGCTTTCATCAGATTATTCTTAAAATGTGACCCTTGGTCAGAAGATAATCTTTTCGGTATCCCCCATCGTGGGATAATTTCTCTGATTAGTATCTTTGCGACTGCTGTTGCGTCCGCATGTTTGCAGGGAAAAACCTCTATCCACTTAGAGAACATGTCTATTATTACCAAACAATACTTCTGTCCTCTACACGGCGTTAGTTCAATGAAATCCATCATTAAGTACTCAAATGGTGCCTGTGCTGCTGGCTGAGCGCCAGCAGTAGTCTTCACAGGTACTCCAGGATTATTGCAGGCACAAATAACACACCTAGAACAAAAATTTTTTGAGTGAGTTGTGTATGAGCATGTCCCTAGATCCCAGTCCTGTTCCATCATTGTTACCATCCCTCCTTTTGACACATGTGTTTTCCCATGTGTCAACTTTAAATAATATGGAACCAGACTTAGGGGAAGGAAAGGTTTTCCTGTAAGTGCTCCCACCCACAGACCGTCAACTTGCCGTCCCTTTATCTTCCATTTGGCCTTTTCAGTTTTATTAGCTGCTGCTTGGCAGTCTTGCAAAGTGTGTTGTGGGGTTTCTGCATCAATGTGGGCCAGCTGTAGTGAGGTATGTGCTGGCGCATGTGCGGCCGCTTTTGCAGCCGCATCAGCAGCAGTATTTCCCTTTTCTACCTGTGAGTCACCTTTTGTGTGTGCGGCACATTTACAGATGGCTACCGCTGCCGGCAGTTGTATAGCTGTTAATAGATTTTCTACCAGCTTCCCATTTTGTATTAGTTTCCCTGCACTTGTTAGGAACCCTCTGTGTTTCCAAATTGTGCCAAAATCGTGTGCTACTCCAAATGCGTACCTGCTGTCAGTGTAGATATTAACACTTTTTCCTTTCCCTAAACAACAAGCCCTTGTTAATGCGAATAATTCTGCCGCCTGAGCAGACAAATGTCCTGGCAGGCGGGCTGACTCACAAATTTTGTGATCATCTACAATTGAGTAGCCCACATAGCTCTCCCCTGTCTTTGAGTCTTTGGATGCTGAGCCATCTACATAGAATTCATGATCGGCATTAAGCATAGGGTCGGTGGTTAGATCAGGTCTGGGTGTGAGCACTTGTTCTAATACTGCCACGCAGTCATGTGGGTCACCATCAGCTTCTGTTGGGAGCAAATTGGCAGGGTTAAGAACAGTGCAACGCTGTACAGTAACATTTGAGAGAGCAGTTAGTATGTGTTGGAAATGTAACATGCGTGCGGCTGACAGATGGGCTGTTTTCTGTTTTAATAGAATTTCCGCCACCGCATGTGGAACCAACACTGTTAGTGGGCGGAATGCCACTAACGGTACAGCTGCTTCTACCGCCGCTGCAGCGGCGGCGACTGAACGCATACATCCGGGTAAACCCCTCATAACAGAGTCTAATCTGGTTGAGTAATATGCGATGGGGCGTTTTTTCCCCCCATGTTCTTGTAACAGCACTGCAGACATGTAGCCTTCCTTCTCCTGTACAGCTAGAGTGTAAACTTTTTCCGGGTTGGGCGTTCCCAGTGTTGGAGCCAATTGCAACTGTTTTTTTAAGTCTACGAAAGCAACTTCGGCCTCCGGCGTCCAAATTATTTTATCTCTTAACTCTAGATTCTTTCCGTGTATCAGGTCCTGTAATGGTTGTGCTCTTTCAGCATAGTTCAATATCCAACATCTACAGTATCCTGTCATTCCTAAAAAGGACATCATTTGCTTTTTAGTTTTAGGACGGGGAATTTTGAGAATCGCCTCGATTCTCTCGATTCCCAGCGTTCGTCCTGCAATGGACACATTGTGTCCTAAATAGCGCACCTCTTCCTGCACTATTTGTAATTTGGTCTTTTTTATCTTGTTCCCCTTGTCTGCTAGGAAACAGAGGAGTGCCTTTGTGTCCTCTACACATCCTTCCTCTGTGTCCGAACAGACTAACAAATCATCTACATATTGCACCAATGTGCTTCCTCGGGGGAAAGAGAAATGTTCTAAACATTCGCCAAGCGCGCTGGAGTAGGCTGCCGGGCTTTCAACATATCCCTGCGGCATTCTAGTCCATGTGTATTGTTTTCCCTTAAATGTAAAGGCAAACCAATACTGTGAGTCCTGGGCCACAGGTATACTAAAAAATGCATTTGCTAGATCGATCACAGTAAACCACTTGGCTGTACTAGGAATTTGTGATAAAACAGTTATGGGATTGGGCACTATCGGGGCTCTAGGAATTACGGCTGCATTTACTGCTCGTAAATCTTGTACGAATCTCCAAGATCCATCTGGTTTCTTTACAGGTAAAATAGGAGTATTGCATGGAGATCCACTACACGGCACAATTATCCCTTCATTCAGTAAGGAGTGAAAAACTGGAGTAATACCTTCCTCTGCCTCTTTTC
This sequence comes from Ilyophis sp. 1 JC-2022, assembly GCA_022702515.1. Lineage (NCBI taxonomy): Eukaryota > Metazoa > Chordata > Actinopteri > Anguilliformes > Synaphobranchidae > Ilyophis > Ilyophis sp. 1 JC-2022. Next base: position 28,821,830 of record CM040397.1, read on the forward strand.
GCAAGGGGTATTGTTTCTTACAGGGTCTAAAAGAGGATTTTGGGCAGACTTCCAACGGCGCAGCTCCTTTAAGGAGCCCAGCCGTTGCTTTATCTGTAGTCCAGAGTTTATCTGGGACTTGGCTTAATAACACTTCTCTGCTGCCATTTAGGAAGAACAGTGGCTGCGGCCTTTGTGGCCCAGCTTTCCCTCTCCAATGTGCTGGGGTTACACATGTCGTATGTGTCATCATTAGGCGATAAACACGGGCTGTGGGGGAATACTGATATTCCTCTTGACCCACTTCTGGCACCGTTTCCCAATCTGTTATTGCCTTGCACATCTTTATCCATGCGCCTAAATCGCGCCACTGCCATTCAGCACTTTTCTCAATGGAAATATGAGGGTAGCTCTCATGTACTCTGTACAACAGCTTTTGGCGTTTTGTTAGGCTTACTGAAAGTGCTGTAGCTCTTTCTCCTACATATAGCCAATCAGTCGAGATAGTGTCATTCCCCAATTCCTCCCAAAGATCCCAATCCAGCTTTTCCTCCACTGCCATTGTTATATGTAGCCGCTCTGGAGACATTTCTTCTCCCGGAGCGGCACGTACCTTGTGTCTCCTAAAAAGCACCCCTTGTTTTATTTCCTTTGCAACCCTGCTATCCATGAATTCCCACACTGTGATCCATGCAGACTCTCCCTTTTCACTTCTTTGTTTTATTATCAAATCTTTATCTCTTCCGTGTATTGCAATACCGAATACTCTGATTAGGTCCCTTCCCAGTAAATTTACTGGACAGGCATGTGAGAAAAGAAAAGAATGTTTTGTCACTTTACCCTCACTCTTTACAGATAGTGGTTCTGTAAACTGTTCATATACTGTGCTTCCCCCTGCATTTACTGTGTGCATCCCTTTTCCCGATAATGTGAGCATGTTTTTTTCCCCATGTTTTTGCACTTAACACAGATACCCCCGCCCCTGTATCGACCATGAAATCAACGGTTTTACCATCAATATTCAATTGCCAAATTGGTAAATCTGTTTCAGTACACTGCACATACATTATATTGGACTCACCCTCCTGCCGCATCCTCCATCCGCCTTCCCCCTCCTCCCGTCATTCTTCATCATTCTCAAATTGTTCTGGATTGTGAACCGCGCCATCTCCTTTAGGGGCATGGTTCCACTGCTTCTTGTCTGGACACTCCCTTGCCCAATGTCCTTCTTTTCCGCAAACAAAACAGCCCTCATTCTCCGTTTTGCCCCGTCCTCTGCCTCTGCCTCTTCCTCTGCCTCTTCCTCGGCCTCGGCCACGACCTTTTTGTTCTTGATCATGCTTCTTTCCTTCAGTCTCCAACTGTTTCACCTGGAGGTCGCTCAGGTGGACCATCTGGAGGCGCTGCCGTTTCTTTTCCGTATCCCTTTTTTCTTTTTCATTGTTCTCAGCATGATGTGCATGGCGTCGCACTTCGTCTAGGCGGGCGTGTTGCCAACCTATCAGCGAGCTCTGCACAGCTTGGCGTAAAGGTGCCCTCAGTCCGCTTAGGAAATACTGTGTCAGATAGGATTCATATGGAGTAAGGTTCCCTCCTGGAAAAGGATCCGGTTTTTCCAGTCCGCCATGCAATTCCATAGCTTCCTGTAATCTTCCTTCAAAATCATCCACGGGCTCGTCCGGTTTCTGGGACGTTCTTGTTAATTTCCCAGTGTCCAAACGAGTGGGAAACACCGTCCCTAGGGCAAGTTCCAGCGCTGTCATTTGTAGCAAATACGCGCACCCAGCGGCTTCCCCGTATGCTATTGCGGGATCAAACGGCTGGGCCGCGAGGGGGAGGCCTACCGGGTTCCCAGCTATGGCTCGGACTTTAGCCCATTTCAACTTTAGGTGCATTCTCAGGATGCTCTCCAAATCCGTGCTGCTTGGTCTAGCGCATTTGACCACCTCTATCAGTTTTGCAAAGAATGTCCTCCCCCCCGTGTGTTCGGGGTTTGGCAGGTCTCCACAGATGCTCTTTAGTTCATCCCTGCTGTAAGGCCGGTACACTAAAAGCACTGCTTGTTGTCCTGCTGGATCCGGACATTCTATCATTGGCATTTGGAACTGACTGGTTTGAGGGGGAGGGGTAATCCAAGTCGGATCTGTCTGATCCCATCGGTCAAAGGTACTGTCCTGTAATCCTTGTAGTCCGTGGGTCCTTTCCCACTGCTCAGCGGCATGTCCCGCACAGACTGGTTCTTCTGGGGGAGGCGGACAGGATGGCGTGCAGTCGAGATCCTCGTCCAGTTCAGTAGATTTTTTCAGCATGTTGAGGGATGGATAAACAGAGGATACAGGGGTTTTAGGAATTGGTGCAGTATAAGCAGGTGGTTTAGTATGTTTGTTCGCACGTTTATCTCTATTCCTTTCCTCTCTTTCCCTCCGTGATTTTGCTTCTATTTCCCATAACTCAAACTCTCCAAAATCACCTTTTCTGCATGGATGCCTTTTCTTTTTACATTCTGACATACTCTTTTTCACTTCTCCTAACCTTGCTTCAGAAAAACTGCCATTTTCTGGAAACCCATGCATGTGCCATATTTTTATACCTTTTGTGGCTCTATCGCCATGTAAATTCCACATCAACTGTAGTGGTCCCGTGTAATGCCCTTTACCCTTACCACAACTGTTTCCCATTTTTACAACTAGGTTAGATTTTATCTATACTTACTTTTTTCTCTTAAGATTTTCCGGTCCCAGACCGTCACGTGTTCTTTGTGGATTTTCCGGTCCCAGACCGTCACCCTCGTCAGGGCATAAACGCGCCCTGTGCTATTCCACAGTCCGTTCAAAAATCCACCTTCGTTGCTGTCCAGGATACCGCTCAGTTCGTCCTCCCACTTTTATTCGGATCTCGTATCGCTCCTCAAGTCCGGCGAAGGCGTCTTTTTTTCCCTTCTGGTCCCGGACCGTCTTTAGGGGACTGCCCCTTCCTCCGAACGAGAGAAACGAGTTAGAGACCGTGCCGACTACGCCAAGTTACTGTCAGGGAAATTTCCCTATCTTGTGGGTTTGTGAACTTCTTCTGAAGTATCCCGTGAAAACTACTCGAGTTTTATACAAAGTACAAACTGAGAGTCTTTCAAACAGCAAGGAAGTTTTCCTTTAACAAGCTTTATTACTGCAGCAACAAACAAGGAGAGATGTATCACATACAGCTGCGTAGCATACACTCTAACAAAGGAATACTGTCCTCCTGTAGTTATATCCTTCTTAATGCAGCAAAAACCATCCAATCATAAGCGAATAATGTCTCAATACTCCTCCATTCCTTTATCTACAGAATGTGCTAATTGCAACTTTCTGTTTACTGCACCGGACTTTCTGTTCTAGCTTCACATTCCTAAGCCTTCAATCTCCTTTCACCAGACCCCCCTTTATAACTAACAGGTTTCGTCTGATTGTGTCAAAACCTTCCAGTAAACATGTGATCATACATTTTGGATAATAAACACCTCTATTTAATAGCTTTAATCATTGAGTAATGCATAGATTTAATTTTCTCTAACAAAACGTCTTGATCAAAAACTGACACCATCTCCGCCATAAGCCTCTCTGTGTTACTCATGATGGGTGAATCTGCTCTGATCAGTGGGTCAGCCCATGCGAGAGCATTTCCCGTTAAAAGAGACAGAATAAAAGCGACTTTTGATTCCTGTGCACAAAACCGCGAGGGCTGCATTTTAAAAAAAATTAAGCACTGCGTTAAAAAACCCTGACACTTTCCTGATTCCCCGCTATATCGCAATGGGAGTTCGAGTCTCGGTTCCCTAGCGTTAGGTGGAAATGACGGGGGAGTGACCAGTGTATGTGCTTGTGTGACTGGGGGCGGATCTGCCCTGAGAGAGAGAGTCCGGATACTCTCTGACAATTCTCGCAGAGCTATTGCCTGCAGTTGCATCTGCTCGTGCAACGCTTGCTGCGAATATTGCAGAGAACGAACACTCTCTCTCTGTTCCGCCAGGGCTGCCTCCTGAGTAGCTATAACTCCTTTCATATTTGCAACTATCGCTGGAACTTCCCCTGTGGCTTCCATGTTCTGTTGGGGGATCTCTGTGTCAGAGACACAGATGGAATATTGGAAGTCCAGATGCGATAGCTGAGCAAACTGAAAATGTTCGAAAGAACACCACCGACGGACAATAATCCGTAGTGGAATAAAGGAAAATAACCAAACACAAATAACCTCGCGATAAGAACGAGGAAACTCGATCTCCGAGCGAAAACAAAGAAATAAGCTATACGCTTATCTAACTCCTGTTAGTGGAGCGAAACAAAAAGTTAAACACAAATAACCTCGCGATAAGAACGAGGAAACTCGATCTCCGAGCGAAAACAAAGAAATAAGCTATACGCTTATCTAACTCCTGTTAGTGGAGCGAAACAAAAAGTATAATACAGAGAGCTCAACAGAACCCCAAACGTTTAGGGTAAGAGCACTCCTAGATAAGAAAAGAAACCCAAAAGAAACGAAAAGCCTCTGCTCTGCACTGAGAGCGAAAAAAGAGAACTTACTTTCTAAACTTCCTAACCTTTCTTTTTTAAACTAGCTTTGTCTAGCTAACCTCCTATACCTCTTGTACCGGCTCGAATGTTGAATAACATGGAAGCAACGAGAGAGGCAGGAAGTGGAGTATAAATAGTCAACAGAAATTAATCACAGGTGAACCTACTAATGACGAGGCGAAAGCAAAACCCCGTCGCAGAACCAAGGAAAATCCGATAGATTACCGGTAACGACAAAAAGGAATAAAGAGGACGCGGAGATAAGAGAAGGAAGGCAAGATCCATGACAGTTTGGAGGCTAGCCAGCCTTCACCTGCCATCAGTCACACAATCACATCAGCTGCTTTCACGGCGACAAGCTAATGTATTGGGTATCATCTGATTTTACTCAAAGATATCTTGGCTTTTATGATCTGTATTTCTTAATGTCAATTTCAGAGTAAAGATATAGCTTTGAACATGACATGAAGAAGCGCAAAGCCAAACAACAAGCAGACAGGCATATTCAAGGTGCAACCTAGGATTCGCTTTTCCTCTATGGTGACGTAGCTGAAGTTTTGAAAGGAGTTGCCGCGTTTTTTATTGGACCTGTAAGTAATGTTACCTCTAGCTATCCAGCTAGGTAGCTAGATGGCCAAAGTTTGGTAGGCTACCTTTTGTATCTAATTCGTAACAATGTCATATTATGTTGTTTTTTTAAAAATATATATATATTTGTAAAAGCTATACAAATAACTTTATGAAGTGTATTAGCTAGCTATGATACAATATATGGTCTGCTAATGAATTGCCTATTCCACACATGACAATCTTTACATCCCAGTTCTAAATTAATGTTCAGAATAACGTTAGCTTAATATTGAACAAGCACACCATTTTTTCAGCCAGACATTTAGGGCACTGAGCTTGCTGAATTTCTCACTGCCATGGTTTAAAACAGGCCTGAGATCACAAGCTTGAAAATGGGTCTGATAGTTATATAATTAAATAAAATAGTAAACTTTAGTCAAATTTTTCTTAACCATTTGTGCCTGCATGGATGATTACAGGCTACAGGTTTAAAGAAGTGTTCTAATAGCAGGAGCTTGATGTTTTATGTCATCCACTCTCGCAACAGGAAACATGTTTGAATCTTAAAAAAACACATTTAGGTTGTAGCCATAGAATTCCTAATTACAACTGCGTTCGTCGCAGATGGCAGTAGGAAGATGATGAGGCAGAAGCAGGGGTCAAAACGATTCAAAAGTGTTAATTTTGTTATAACACTACCTACTGTTACCATCCATATAGAACAATGCATGTTGCTAAAAATGTTATTTTCATTTTATCTTCGCTTGACATTGTCCAGCATGTTTCGTGCCCTCAACAAAGGTGAGTGGGCGGGGTTTAGGACGGGGGAGGAGACTTATTTGATTGTAAACACAGGACTAGTGCAAGGCTAAAAATCCTGCATAGTGCACCTCTAATACATACTATTGCTTAGCATGATTACATGAGTCATAGTTGTGATTGACAACATACTCCTAGTCATAATAAAAATCAGGACCACAACATCAACATAATCACAAGCATTGTCATCCAAAGATGAAATGTGTGTGCGCGCGTGTGTCTATTTGTTCCCTCATATTTTGTGATTAAATATAATCAATTCAGCTATGTTTCGTCTAGTAGTAAATTCAATCTTTGAAGCGCCACTGCACATCAATGACAGATTTCCCTTTGGTGATATGCAAATCAACCTGAAGTTTAGAGATAGAGCACATTTGGCTCAGAAAGCCCACATCATATGACCTTCCAGTAAATTCAGCGAAGAGATCTTGTAGCGCAGCTGGCAGAGCTCTTGAGTAGGAGGTGAAGGAACCGCTACCATGCAATGTCCCCCTGCTGACGGCTCCATCTGCTGAGTCAAACTATAAATGCATATTTTACTAAATTTATTTTTCAATCATGAACTGGCTCTTCGTGTCGGTAAGTGCTTTGGGGAAAACAGCCGTGCACGAAAAAAGCCGAACGCGCACGAGTAATTGCCGCAAAGCCTTTATCTTAAGTGTCTGAATAAAGTATAGTTGGACTTGTGTGTATGTGTATGTCTTTGTCCCAAAAATTATACAGTGCCCTCCATAACATTTGGGACAAAGACATATTTTCTTTTGATTTGGCTCTCTCTGTACTCCACAATTTTAGATTTGTAGGCCAATCAAACAATCCACATGTGGTTAAAGTGCAGTTTTGCAGCTTTTATTAAAGTGTATTTTTTATACATTTTGTTGTCACAATGTAGAAACTACGGCACTTTTTATCTGGGCTTAAATAAAATGTAATTAAATAATTTTTTCGTTCCGAGCATAACTTTATACTTTTAATATTTGTTTGTTTGTTCCTGAACCATTTAGAACAAAATTTTAAAACGATTAATTTTGTTGCTTTTCTTCCACCTCCCAAACATTGAAACCAGCTTAGCCTGTCTCAAAACCTTTGTGACCGTGTTTCCAAAAATAATAATAAACATGGGTAAAGTGAAGAGTTCTCTGGATCTCTATGGGAATTGGGGGGTGGGACTAGATTTAGCTGAAAATTAAAATGGAACACATGGTTGGCTAAATGGCTCTAAGTCATCAAGGGTCTGATGTATTAAACAAACCTCACATTGCTGGCAGAAATACAGTAGATATGGATGGATAACTTGAATGGTTTCTTCTCCTGACTTATTTTTCCATAGAGTTCAATAGAAAAGTTTGTCAGGAGAAACAACCCTTAAAGTGATTCATTCATATCTACTGCATATCTGGCAGCAGAGTGATGGTTTGAGGCTCGTTTGATACCTCAGACCCTTGATGACTTACAGCCATTTTACCAACCATGTATTCCATACTGTTCCAGCATAATTTACAGCTAAATCTAGTCCCACCCCCCAAATCCCATAGAGATCCATTCAAATGCAGATACGTTATAGTATCGCTTGTAACTTGTAAGAGTACCAAAAAATAAGATATCAAGAGTCTTTTGATGTTGTTGTGTCACAGACATCAGGAAGTCATGGCATGCAAAAGATATGTGACCAAATATTTAAAATTATTATGTTATTCTATATATAAATGCAGGAATGCCAATAATTGTGGCACACATGGTTTTGTTAAAAAATAATTATTTCTTGATGAGGGATTTTTTTTTTCTCATAATAAATTTAATTCAGTTAAAGGTTGGATTTGTCTCAATTATTCAGTGTGAGATTAAGCAAATTCACCAAACGGTAAATTTCTTATAACCCTTTTTACTCATCTTTACCAGGGGTGCCAATAATAGTGGAGGGAACTGTATATAAAAAGATTGACTAGAAAGTAAGTTCACAAACCTCTGTGTGGGACCTTTTTCATTAGGCATTTTCCACTGAGATGTAATCCATCTAAGCAATTACCCTGTATTGTGATCAATATTGGGAAGGCCATAGTAATCCACGTATAGTCCCCCGAGAGGACTGTGCAAATGAAAGTGATCTATGACTGGTGAACCTTGCTCCATGATTGGACAATAAATACCATGAAATCGATCCCCAGTCCTCCACTGCTTTCACATTTGACTGCTGATTCTGATCTCTGCTCTAATTGTTGCTGCAGTTCAGTAACTTTGTTTGAACTGAACCAATATTGGATGCACAAATGCAACACATATTCAGGCCTGGATCAAAGGTATTCATAACGTTGACACATGTAAATGCCATAATTCACAAACACACTTTAGCAATTTTATGGGAAAAAATTGTTTACTTTGAAATGCATTTGAATGGATTGTATCATGGCTTTAGTTTCAGGCTATGCTTTGTGTATGCTAAAGATTAAGATTGTGAGAAAACTGGTTTGTGTCTTTGCTGACTTAGCAGATGGCAGTTCTTTCACTGTACTCCAAAGAAACTCTGAGGCAAATTTTACATATAAGGTTTATATGGACCCTAACTAGTAAGAACGGATGATTCTTGAGACTAATTACAGTACAAGATCATGCAAGGCTCTCTTGGTCGAAGGTTCTTTACTGAAAATTGGTTCTCATAGGAAGAAAAAATATTGTAGATGCACTATTGGAAGGGAAGCAAATTTATCTATCTTATCTTAATAATTCTGAAAAAACAGCCAAAATTTGTCCATACTTTTGTCCATTTGTACACACCCCTAACAAGAAAGCCTTTAGCTGAAAAAATTGTCCTGGTACATATCACAATTAGTTGGCATCAATTTACTTTAAATTACAGTTTAATTACAAAATAATGCTGAGCTATTAGTTAACTAGCCATCTGCTCTTGTTTCTATTTGAGTGTGCATGTGTAAGTATTTAAAATTTGGTTTCCTTGATTTTTTAATAGTGTGCATCAGTGGTGTAGCCAAGATTTGATTTTCAGATGGGCCTCAACAAAAGTGGGCGGGCATTTTTTGGAACACTCCAACAGACAGCCTATAACAAACCATAAGGCATTGGTTCGCATGGGAACACCCCTACAACAATGTTGTCCCCATACAGAATAATCAAAAAACTAAATCAACGTATATAGATTATTACGTTATACAAGATAATCTATAGTATACACCAGGAAACATGTGACCTGACTCCCAATATAGCCAGGCAAAGTTGCGATATGCCATTTAGAAAAGTAAAGTGCCTCACAGGGATCATGTATAGCACAGCATCCAATTACTTATCCACGTCCAGAGTGGTGATGCAAGGAAAATGCTCACCTGAGGTTGAACGCATACCATGGCGGGCACAAAATAATCAAAAAAACTCTATAAACACAGCATTCAAACTTAGGCCTACCTTTGATGGGTTTGAATTGGTGTGTGATCTACATGACAACACGCAGCCGGTGGGGCTTGGTGTTGTTCAGCCCTAGTCTGATCCAAGCTGCTTGTCACAATCTCCTCCAAGTGAGGCTTTTATTTAACAAAGCGTTTGATGGGTTATTTGTTTAGCCATGTTAGCTAAGCCAATGAAACCCGGGGGGTACCTATTCCACAAAGCAGAGTAATGAAGTTAGCCAGATAACTCTACAACAATACCACAAAATAACCTCAGAAACCTTCTTCAATATCAGCAGCAAACAATATGGATGACTAAACCAGATTCTAGTGCATTTTTACTGACTGAAATCTCACTAATGTGATGACTAGTAAAATAGCAGCTATCTTACTTGCAATAAAAAGCTAACATTAGACTAGTGAAGGCGTATAAACCTCTGGCGTCTTTTAAGATAGATTTGTGTTTCTGACATCGGTATATGAACCAATTGCATCACATTCCCCTCCCCATTGCATTCATGAAACTTTCTTATTGGTCAGAATCAGAAATATGAAATTACTTATAACAGCAAGATGAAAGTGAAAGCTTTGGAGGCTGTTGGAACTAAGACAGCGAGTGTAGGCTATGCTATTTCAATGGCTGGAGAACGGCTACATAAATATTTTTAGTTTAAAAAGTCAATGCATGTTATGTAGATTCACATTTGCACGTGGTGGTTCAAGATAAATGGGTGGGCAAGGATACTATTTAGGTGGCCATGGCCAGTGGTGTGCATTTGCTTCCATCATTTTTTGGGTAGTGAATGGTGAAAGAGTTACTTGTAATTTCTGTGCCACAGTGTTTGCTACACTTTGCTACACTAGACAATAATCCCCAAGTTTCACCCTCCTGCTCTGTGAGTGGCTGAGTGGTTAAAGGGTCTTAGCCAATGGCTAACCAAGATTACGATTGTGAAGTCTGGGGAGATTGCCTCACACTTCTTTTATAAAAGCATGGCTCACCTGACATACTTTTTAAGATCATGGCCTCGTTGCTTATAGTTGATTAGATGTAGTGCCGAGCGATTAGCGTTTTTTGAGTTTGGTTTGATTTCGGTTTGGTTTTGGAAAATAACCTTGGATTTCGATTTCAACTTTTTAAAAAATATGAACGTATCATGAAATAATCACAATTGAATTTCTTTTTTTAAAGACATTTTTAAATTTTAATCTAAAAATGAACATGGAACATGAAACCTTCTAAAGATCCTTAGGAAAAGTGTGCTCTCCTTACATTCATAAAGCTTCCAATGACTGCATATTACAGCAAATAATTTCCTTAAATTATTATTATAACTTAATACATGAATTCAGGGTGTGCATATTGGCTACACGTTTTATCTGACTACTTTAGAATTTATTTCCCTTTTTATACAGTATTTGTTCAGCAAGTAGATATTTTCGTTTTGGCAGGTAGCCTGAACGTTACGTTAGTTTAGGCTACTGCTTTTAGTTTTCCTTCAGACCACGCTAGCAAGCTGGCTAGAAGGCTCACACTAAATAACAGCTAGTTGATGAAATCAAAAGACTAATTTCGGGCCAGATAGGCCTATGACATTCTGTTAACAACTACCACTTTGTTAGAAGTGTTGTTATTGAATATACCGAATATGTGTTGTTGGCTACGGTCAGGGGCGCCGCTAGAGATTCTGGGCCCCATGACAGAATATAATTTTGGGCCCCCCCCCCCCACACCTAAACCACCCATCAACCTAGAAAACCCAGTTGAAGTTAATACAGGAATCAACAATCCAGCAAAAGAAATCTCAACATTCTTTAACTTAAAATCAAGATTAGAACAACACAAGGACAAAAGTATAAATTAAATGAAGATTTGAACCCAATTATAAAAGTATAAATCACACAAAAAGTAAAAATATAATTTCGATGTGGTGTTGTATGTCTGACAACAGGGACCTCGATGGAAATAAGTTTCTTTTTTAAGGACTTTAACGAGTTTAATTCCCTGACAATCTGTGTTTTTAATGTATATGATGTACGCATATATGTTTTAAATGAAGTTTTGTTTAATAAAATCAAATCAGATCAAATCAAAGCTAAACGCCGGGCCTTCTTGGTAGCAAAATCTTTAATAAGATCCTTGAAATCTAGTGATAAAGCCAACTTGCTTTCAATTGACAATATTGCAAGATTGTTCAACCTCTCTTGAGACATTGTTGATCTCAGATAGCTCTTGATCAGTTTCAGTTTGCTGAATACCCTTTCTCCACCGGCAACGGTAACTGGGAGAGTGCAGAAAATCCTAAGGGCAATGCAAACCTCTCCAAAAATGCTCTGGAGTTCCATTTTATAGATTGCATTCAGGAGTGCAAGAGAGCTACAGTCAGAGGGGAAAGTGGCCGAAAATATTGCATTGATATTGATATCCTGTATCTGAGCCTCACTTTGTCCCTGACATTGACTGTCCATAGCTGCTTCCTCCTCCTCCTCATCTGTGCTGCTGTCATTGTCCTATGCCTCTTCTTGCTCTTCTTCTTCTGCCCCTTTACCTCTGCTCTCCTCTCTGACTGCCTTGCTTGAAGAGGGCCCTAGCATGGAGTATCCATAAAGTACATAATTCATAATATGTCCTATAATAGTATTAAGATAGTAATACACCAGATTAGCTATCTTAAATGTTATTTATTACTTAATTTATTTATTACTTATTTTAACGTGCCAGTGGTCAATGTTATTGCAATTACTGGAAGAACTATTAACTAAATATAAATATTAGCTAAAGTTGTATTCAATGCTTGCATGGTAATGCAGCCAGGGTGCGAATTACGGGGTTATTTTTCTATTTTCTATCTATTTCTTATTTTTCCGCGGAATCCTCGCGCTCGTACCCCCCCCCCACCCACCCCGTCAACTATTAGAATCGCGAGTCAAACCCCCCCCCCCCCCCCCTTGGTCAGTGGTCACCTTATCTGTGGGCCTTTGCTGAAAAATAGGAGACCCCCCTGCAAGTCAGTGTAATTCGCACCCTGAATGCAGCATACATTAAAATATTAAAAATCTGTTTGTTGACGCCAAACCGCTACTGCTCAGTTCACCTGCTTCTCCTTCAACTGGGAGGTGGGTTGAAATACGTTTAAAAAACGTTGTGACTAGCTGTCGCCCTTTTTTGTCACACTCCTCTTTCTTTCCTTTTTCTTTTCTCTTTTGAGACCCTGACTTTGGCTTTGCATTTGACGACATTTTGACGATATTTGCGCGAACGTTCATCTACGATTCTAGGCGGCTCGCACGCTCTGGACTGAACCATGCAATGAATAAAGAGAGGGGTAAAATAAGGCTTCATTTTGTCAAACATAGAGAAACAAAACTCCAGTTTGTTTCTTTTGTGACTTTTTTTAATACATAGAATTATAATTTGAAGTCGGCTACATTAACTAAAAAAAATAGTGTTCTCTACTCTAGGGCCCCTGTCCGTGCTGGGCCCTTAGAATCGTCCTAATTTACCCCCCCCCTAGCGGCGCCCCTGGCTACGGTCGTACAGTACTGTATCATACCTTTTATAACGTTAGCATCACTCGCTCATCTAGCTCAAGTGTCACTCCCGTGTGAATATTGCGTTCTGAATCCGTGCGTTTCCGAACTGTTGCAAAGAGTACTCAACTGAGTACGTCATGCGTGGGCGGAGTCTGGTTTCGGAAGTAAATTCCCTATGACAGATAGAACGAACTTCGGAAACTATCGACTATTTCTTGAAATCTGATTTATAGAATGAGCCGAAACGTTCCTGGATTAGCCTGTGTGGTACAAGGATATAGACCATATATCGCATGTTCCAATTTTTATTTTTTTAAGTAATGCATTAATGATTGTAGTTTGACTTGTAGTCCACTTTAACGGACTACATATTCAGTACTGCAACGCACGGGTGGTTCTCGACCAATAAGATATCATCATCTCGTCTGTCTGGACATTTTTTGCAGATGGGAGTACTGCAGCTGAAGACGAGCTAACGTTAGCTTGCTAATTTGAGAACCCCGCCCACTATGCTACGGTTAACCACATAAAGCAATTCTAGCTTTTAGTCCTCCAAGCTAGCTAGCTAACGTTAGAAAAAAGTGTTTAAAAACGGAGCTGTGTGCTACTGCTGGCTAACGTTATATGACAACGTTTGGAGACAAGGCTGCTCGTTCAGAGGTAATTATGGGACGTGGAGTTTTTAAACATTGCCAGCGCTGGTACGTTCACAAAAAAAATACAAAAACGTAAAATATACTCGAAGCTGGTCCAGAAAAACGACATAGTTTGCGAACGGGCGTTATATTGAACAATCCAGGAAATTGACGGTAAGATATAATCAGTAGAAATGGTTTAAAAGTAAGCTTTAGTTAATGTCCATGCTCTAAATGAATGGGGAATGTACTTCTGAAACCAGTGTGACGTAGTCACTTGAGTACTCTAGTACTGTACTTGCGTGCCTGTAGGCGCAATGGGTATTGTAGTTATTGTGGTGCGTATTTCAGCGTGAACTGTGTTGAGTAGCTGCTTTTTGATAACTAAAACTTGATATAAACTAGCACACCAAGCTCAGAAAAGAACACCGTTTATCCACTGAATTAAGACAATTCAAATAGGCTAATCGAACCGACGTCAATCAATTAGTTTTTTAAACACCGAAAAAACACAGAAAGTTTGGTGAATCGCTCAGCACTATTTGGCCCTTAAAGGAAACCCTTCTACAACGGGAAAAAAAATTATAAGTGTACATTAGCAATTAGAGTGTTCCTGCTTGGATGGCCCCAACACGTGTCTCTGGTAGACCGGCTTGTTAGCGATTATTGAGAAACATATTCAGACATCAGTGGCGTAACGTCGGCTGTAAAATAGGCCTTCGGTAACCTTACCTTTATACGGATATTACCTGCTTCCACTTATAGTTCATATCAATCAAGCAATTAATTTACTGAATAACACACATCAATTAATATATCAAGTTTTTCTGTGCTAGTATTTTTCTTTGCATCATAAAATGGGTAGCACTTAAATATATGTAGCGACGGCCGGTGCATTGGAAAAAGTGGGGTGTACAGGATTACTTGTTTCCGTTTATTTAGCTTGAGTAACCTAACAATCAATCAATTAATTTGCTGAATAATCAAGACAAATTTGTAGCCTATAATGATTTAGAAATGATAACGACAAAGAGATTGAGATTGTTTAACAAGGATCAGGCAATAATCTGAATGCGTTAAAGAATGTTATTAATTTTAAGACGACACTCAAATGAGTCAAAGCAATTTAAACATTAGAAAGCATAAATCTAAAGAGGACAGTCTCTTAAGTGTCTTGAACCGTTGAGAGCAACGGCATAATTCAGTCTCAGAATCTTCGCATGATAACACGTAATCATAAATGTGGATATAGAAAAATGCAGCACAAGTGCACAGAACGATAATGCTATCTCAAAATAACTTGGTAGCCTAATAATTTACATATTGTTCTTGGTTATTGAGTGAATCAATTATTTGATTGACAATCAGGCAAAGTAAACAGAAACAGATTGAGAGTGATCATCCGTTAAAGGCAAGTTTACAGAAGGCCTAGTTCTACTCCCACGGTACGCCACTGGCAGACCTTCAAAACAGTAGCCAAAGAGCAAACAGAAAATTTGGAGGGGTGGGTAAATGAGGCCCTACAGCATGACATCACTGCCTTGAAATGTATAGGTTTCCAGGGGACTAGCGGGGCAATGCACAGCAAATTTAATGGGCTTCAAAAAAGGTGTCTTGTATGCAGTCTGTCAGTTGTGTCAACAGCACTGCTTATTGACAGGGCCTAATACAACTGCGTTTGATATCTGCATCAGCATTTCATTTTCATTTATATTTTCAATATCTGAAGAATGTCTAGAACATACATACAGAGTTTTGAGTCTGAATGATTTCATAAATATAGCCCCGGGAATTTCTGTTCTATCAGTAAGCAGCTCCCTGAATACAAAATCTCGTAAATGTTTTACATTTCTTGGAGCATGACGACAAATGCACACAGTCTGCAACAGCTAATTTATGGAATGAAACCATTTTGTATTGTCCCCTTTGCTTTGTACAGGAAATGGATCACCTTTTAAATTACACAATCTAACATTGTTTTTTACTAATATTTAATTTATAAATGCATTAATTTCTTTAAGCACTCATACCAGTGATGCATGGTTTAAGGATTAATTAGCACTTTGAAAGACTGAATCAAATCTCCTTGTACACCGTATCTCAGTCACTCCTTTTCAGAAGCCTATATGTTGGGATTTGTAGTTCAGTCCCCAGGAACATCAGGGGAAGCCTAAAACCTTGACAGGCACCTCAGTGTGGTGCTACTTCAGGCAGCATGTGAGGGCCTGTTAATGCAGCAGCATCTCCCGTTGGCTAATTTCTCCAGAGAAGCCCTCCTGAAACCCCCTTATCCCCATCCAGCCCCCACACATGGCTTGCTTATACTGGTCAGACACACACCAGACACCAGACAGGGACGAGCAGCAGACCCACAGGAAGAGAGGAGACAAAACAAGGATAAAACAGTATGTCCCCCACCCCCACCCCTCTTAAAAAACTCCAACAGAAACAACTGTCCTTGCTGGAAAGAGTAGACCGGGGGAGTGGATGGGTTATCACGTTTGACTAAGGAGCTTCCTCCAGGGTGACACTGGTGTTGATGACTGCCATTGCTTTCAGTTTTAGAGTAAACAGTCCCAGCATGCCTGAGACAGCCACAGGGTGGAGGAAGGCTCAACAGTATCCTGTGCCCTCGTCCCAAGGGCCAGACAGTGAATAGGAGAGAGATCCGGGGGAGGGGGGGGGTATTAATGCCCAACATGCTATCCCAACACCCCAGGCCCCAACACACCACTAATCTGCCCCCATAAACATGACTGAGTGCCACACTATGCCAATGCTTGCCCCCTGGCCACAGTCCTCCACCCACATCGGGGGATAGCATCTCTCAATTCCCAGAGTCTGAGTCACCATCACCATTTACCCATCAGAGGCAAGCTGTTCAGCAAAGCAGTGCAGTTGGGTATTTGTACGTGCGTGTGTGATTTCTTATGCTTTTAAGAATTCAGCTCTGCCTGCAGCCATTCCAATTTTATATACTGTTTAAAAACAAATACCGATTTATTACCCGTTAAAGCATTATGCAACATAATGAAGAGAGTGCCTCAGACTAGCTGCTAGTCAGTTCCTGGCAGAGGGGGAGATTATGGATGCCCCTGCAAACACAGCTCTTGTTGATCTCCTAGCAACTGAAGCAGAAATAGTTGACTTCCTTGTCTCTGGGACCAGATACAGGTAACTAATGGGAAACCTTCAACAGTAAATAAGATAATAAATTGACAGTAACTTTAAATAGCTGTAATAAGTAAGCTAGATAATAACACTGAGCCTCTGTGAGTGTATAACAGGGCATGTTTACAGATGTCGGCACAGTCAATACTGGCACGCTCTGTTAACATGGGGATTAGTCATTTTTCCTGTCAAAGGGCACAAATGGAGATGCCAGTATAAATCTCTCCGTGCAAATGTCCCCTAAGTCCATGTCAGGGTGGTGGAGGCTGGCTGGCTTATCTCTGCAATCTGCTGGCGCTGCCTCTCTCCCCTGGTTTTTACAATGTGTGTGTGTGTGTGTGTGTGTGTGTGTGTGTGACTTACTGTCTGACCAGACAGTAGTCATGTTTGCAGGGGATTAATGGAGGCAGCATTCAGCTGTGAGGTATAAGCTGCACACTGTGAGATATGCACTGGCCCATGTTGAGGGAGCAGACAATAAAACCACGGTCCAATACGGCTTCATCACATTGCCTGGTTCTGAGCATCTAATAACAAGTTCTCAGCAATTAAAAAACTGGATTGATTAAAAAGCCAACACTTTAGAAGAACTCTTACATACATAAGTCCCTAATGTAGAGAGGAAGA
This sequence comes from Ilyophis sp. 1 JC-2022, assembly GCA_022702515.1. NCBI lineage: Eukaryota > Metazoa > Chordata > Actinopteri > Anguilliformes > Synaphobranchidae > Ilyophis > Ilyophis sp. 1 JC-2022. The sequence continues at coordinate 28,839,107 of CM040397.1, forward strand.
AGAAAAGGAAAAGTCAATTACATAACTGGCACCACTGGTGGAAATAACAAATTACCCCCACCACACAATACTTAACTTCCCTGGATATGTACAGACTGCTGAACTGACAAATAATCTGGCAACCTGAATTCATACCCATTTGTGGGACACAGGCTTAACGCAACACTGTTTTGCGCCAAAACAAACCAATTTGAAGCAAATGTCCAGGCGTATGGAAACCTGGCTCAGAATGCGGAGGGTCGTAGCGGCGTGTGCCACAGCGCTCATTCATCTAAAGCACATATTTAACGTTGAGACTGATAAACCGGAAAAGAGAGAAAAGCTTAATTATGCTCCCCAGCATGAGCCATCAAATGCTGCACTCTTCTAAATGGCAGTGTTTTGTGCTGTCCCCTTCCAGAGCTGTCAGTCATGTAGAGATCTGGATTCATGAGCGGATCTGTAAACGTTATTCTCTCCAGCCACGCCTCTCACAAGTTTACCCAAAGTTAAAATGTGTGATTAAAATTTTTTTTTTAAAAATAAATAAATAATAAAATAAACAAAAAAAGCAATTCCATGCTGCTATCCGCTCCCTGGTTGCTGACTATGTTCCAGAGCTCATTCACTGCGCAAATGATTGAATTCAGGAAGGGAAAAAAACAACATAAATGTTACTGTTCCCCAAAGAGAACACACAGGCAGGAAAGGTAATAGAGTATTTCATACCACGGAGAGATATGATTTTCTCCTTTGTGTGTAGCTGCTCTGTGCGTGATACGTTTCTGACATCGCAGTTACCTTGTCAAAGGAGCAGCACGAGGGGGAGGGAATGCATTAGAATGCGAAGGAAGGTCATTTAAATTTAATTCTCTTCATATTTCACAGTCTCTACGTATTCCGCGCGATCATTTATAACTATAAATACACGAGTGTCAACGTTGTTATGAAATCAACGGTAAAAGATTCAGGGACTTTCAGCCTTTCAGACGTCTGTTTTTCATGAAGTGACATGAAATGTGATGCGAAGACGTTCAATTTTCAGCCAGGCGTCTGCCAAAAAAATTATGTCGTGGCATCACATTTTATGTCCTCGTAAAAAATACAGAACGTGAAGGCAGTAAGTTCTTGGATTCCTCTTCCATAACAGCTTGTGGGTGTCTGTGTGTTTATGGTTGTCTAACTTCTGAATGACAAACACACCTGTTTTTCTGACTTACTCCGAGCCCTATGAGCTCAAGGGACACAGCTCAAGGGATCTTTCGTGAATCATATCAATGTAATCCATTTATTTTCCAGTATTGTTTTGTCATTTTGTCTCGTGCCATTCAAATGTTTATGACATTCTAAGGAAGTACTAGCCTCATTTGTGTGATAAGGCTAAGTTTTTATCATTCTCTGTTCTTTATTAACGAGCCTATTCTTTCCTTCAACAGCGGCGCATTCACAAGCTTTCTGTTTGATGATGAAAGGAGAGCTCTTTTATAATCAAACTATGGACAGAAAATCAGCAGGCGTTCTCCGAGCAGCGATTCCTTAGTCTGGGCCCACTTTAACTGCCTTTGAAACAATTACATGACAATGAAATGGGAGAAATTATCGTATTTCATTTTCACTTTAAAGGAAAACGACATGAATAATGAAATAGATTTTCTGGATAATGTTCAGCATGGTACAAAAAAACCGATGAGCAGATGAACATGATGTACATTTTTGGGGGCAGGTTGGGGATGATAGGTTGGGGATGATAGGTCGGCGGCAGCAGCTCAGAGACATGCCACCACCTGAATGATAATAATTACACTTCTGCAGATTCAATTGTGATCACAGTTGAATGCCTACTATTGTCCCACAGATTTGAGGGAGCTTTTGACCCCAAATTAACTACAACCAGGGGAAGATTTCCTCAGTATTGATAGACCAAGTTAAGTCAACCATCATCCACAAGATACTAAAATTCTGTTTTGACTCTGAAATGAATGGAATGTAGTGTAATGTCTGGAGAAATACTAAATTAGTAATGGATCAATTTTAAAAAACAAGTGTGCTCTTGGTGGTGTACTGTGGATAGTCAGCAACAAGGTGACTACTCAGCTTTTCTACCAATGGCACAAGCCCGGGCTTCTGACAAAACATTCGGATAATAAAGCAAAGTTCAACATTACTGTCAAAGGAAGTAAATAATAGATTATTCTGGTAGCAAACGAAGGCAAGCACAACTGTGCTGTTGATGATGTTTGCAATAGTAATTTCCCCAAGCTTTTCATCAAGCTGTGTAAAGAGAGAGAGAGAGTGACAGAGAACAATCAATTATATCATTTCATGAAAATAAGTTTTGTGCCCTTACATTCACCAGAGTAAAACACCTCAAAACCCAAGGGTATACCACATATAAAAGAATTTAAACAGAACAATTGCTCAATTCAGAAGCCAAGCCAAATGAAATAGATTAGAGCTCCCTCGTGTCAGAGATAACAGCCTATTAAAACCCCCTCTTCCTCCCATTCCACTTTGGTTTATCTCCCGCTGAAATTGCCTTTGCTTCCTCCGTCATTTCCTGCACTCGGGCCATCCCATGTGCATTAGAAACAGGATGGCACCTGTCTTTGAGACGGCCACGATGAGAATACTGCTCATGCAGTGCAGTACAGTGCAGTGCGTACTGTATACACAGTATGGTACAGTCATGCCTAAAGTTGGCCTCAATCACTGAGCTGGGCTTTTTACAAATCTATGGGGATGGATGCTGAATATCAAATTGGTCCGTGCATTAAGCAAGTTTTTACATCTTTCAGAAATAACAAAAATGAAGAAAGAGAATTAGTGTAGAAAGCTATTTAAACTAAGCATGCCAATTCGTCTAAGTGTATAATATACATCCTGTGAATAATTGACAGGTTTTTGGCTTTTTATTTATTTATTTATTTATTTATTTTTATTTTTTATTTATCTTTAGAACTGTACTTAATCAAGGAGCATGTTTGAGATTACTGTTGTAAGTCCCTAGGGTTTGATCATAAGAGCTGTTGATGCTATGCTGTGTGTTCCACTGGGAGTCCATTAAAGCCTTTAAAAGCTTTAAAATATATCAAGGGTCCACACCTTAAGATGTATTTATTGACTCAATAGCACAACAGATCTTAAAACTGAGGCAATTAGGAGCACAGGGGGAAAGCATGGTTTGGACTGTGTCCCAGACTCTCAATCACTGCATAGCCCAGCAGCCGCTATTGGAGTCAGTGTGTCAGAGCAGACGCTTATGGGATACAGTTATGTCCAGGCTGTGGTATCTATAAGCATGGACAAAACCTGAGAAAGTAATAAGAACATAAATACATGAAAATATTCTATGACATGAACAACAATCTAGTACATTTAGGCTGATAGTTTTACCTGATAATGTAAATATCCGGAATTTTCTGTTAAACAGTAATTGTGGATATTATTATTTGATTATGGATTCACACCAACTTTTATATTGTAGTTTTTGATTATCACATCGATTATTCTCTTGTATAAGTCTTTTCGCTTTCATTTACATACAGTGAGCACCATAATTCATTGGACAGTGACACATTTGTTTGGTCATTTGGTTCTGTACTCTAGCAATTTGAGTTTGAAAGGATACAATGATGTTGAAGTGCAGACTGTCAGCTTTAATTTGAGGATATTTTCATCCATATCGAATTAACCGTTTAGAAATTAGAATTTAGAAGCTTTTGTACAGTCCCCCCAGTAATCATTTTTAATATTTGGTTGCATATCTTTTGCATGCCATGACTTCCTGACCTGATCTTTGTGACCCAACAATATCAAAAGACTCTTGATATTTTGTTTTCTGGTACTCCTACAAGCGATAATATAACCTCTCTGCATTTGAATGGATCTCTATGAGAATTGGGGGGTGGGACTAGATTTAGCTGTAATTTACACTGGAACAGTATGGAACACATGGTTGGCTGAATGTCTCTAAGTCATCAAGGATGTGACGTATCAAACAAGCCTTAAACCATCACTTTGCTGCCAGATATGCAGTAGTTTTGGATGAATAATTGAATGGTTTCTATTTTTCCATAGAGTTCAATAGGAAAATTTGTCGGGAGAAACAACCCTTAAATTGATCCATCCATAACTACTGCATATCTGGCAGCAGAGTGATGGTTTGAGGCTTGTTTGATACCTCAGACACTTGATGACTTACAGCCATTTCGGCAACCATGTATTCCATACTGTTCCAGCATAATTACAGCTAAATCTAGTCCCACCCCCAATTCCCGTAGAGATCCATTCAAATGCAGAGAATTCATAGTATTGTTTGTAAGAGTACCAGAAAATAAGAGTCTTTTGATATTGTTGGGTCACAGACATTAGGAAGTCATGGCATGCAAGGGATATGCGACCAAATATGAAAAATGATTACTTTATTCTACATTATGTTAAACTGTCCAATAGTTTTTGATGCCTGAAAATGGGGGGGGGGGGGGGGGGGAACTATGTACAAAAGGTTCTATCATTTCTAAACGGTTCATCCGATATGGATGAGAATACCCTCAAATTAAAGCTGACAGTCTGCACTTCAAATGTCATTGTATCCTTTCAAACTCAAAGTGCTAGAGTACAGAACCAAAATAACAAAAATTGTGTCACTGTCCAATTCATTATTGTGCTCACTGTATGTACATTTACTCTCTTATAATTTATTTCAATCTTATTGGCTAATATGTTTGTTTTATTAGATGACATACTTATTGTTTGACTCCATCTTGAATTTGTCTGTGTGCTGAAATGTGTGCAGTTGTTCAGTTAAGCTGCCTAAGAGATAATCCGTCTCCATCCAGTTTCACATTGGAGAGTAATTAATCACCTACAAATCCCCAAGTTTACATATGTAAAGTGAAAATAAAATAAGATAAATTAGAAGATAAAATAATAAATTAGAAATGGGAGGGGTGAAGCTTCAATAACACAGTGGTGCGATCACTGACATGGACCACGTATACTGTATATATGTATATACATTCAAGCCGGAAAGTCTGCACACCCCATTCACCATCTCCACATTTTATTATGTTACAGACATATTCTACAATAGATTGAGTTAATGTTTTGTCTCAAAATTCTACACAAAATAGCCCATAATGACAAAGTGAAAACAGGTTTTTAGACATTTGTGCTAATTTATTAAAAATCTAAAATATCATATGTACACAAGTGTGCACACCCTTTGATATGACACCCAAAAGTGAGCTGAGGTGCATTTTGTTTCCACTGATACTGCTTGAGATGTTTCTACAACTTAATTGGAGTCCACCTGTGATAAATTCAATTGATTGGACATGATTGGGGATTGCCAACACCTGCCTATATAAGGTCCCGCAGTTGACAGTGCATGTCAGAGCAAACTCCAAGCCATGGGGTCAAAGGAATTATCCGCATGCCCTCAGAAACAGGATTGTGTCAAGGCATAGATCTGGAGAAGGGTACGGAAAAATCTCTGCAGCTTTGCAGGTCCCAAAGAGCACATCATCCACCATCGTTCGTAAATGGAAGAAGTTTGGAACCACCAAGAATCTTTCGAGACCTAGCTGCCCGGCCAAACTGAGCAATCGGGGAAGACGGGCCTTGGCCAGGGAGGTGAGCTGGAACCTGAGGGTCACTCTGACAGAGCTCCAGCGTATCCTTGTGGAGATGGGAGAACCTTTCAGAAGATCAACCATCCAAGCAGCACTCCACCAATCAGGCCTTTATGGTAGAGTGGCCAGACAGAAGCCCCTCCTTAGTAAAAGGCACATCACAGCCTGCTTGGAGTTTGCCAAAAGGCACCTAGAGGACTATCAAACCATGAGAATCAAGATTCTCTGGTCTGATGAAACCAAAATTTAACTTTTTGGCCTGAAGGAAACCAGGCACCGCTCATCACCTGGCTAATGCCACAGTGAAGCATAGCGGTGGCAGAATCATGATGTGGGGATTCTTTTCAGCAGCGGGAATGGGGCGACTAGTCCTGATAGAGGGAAAGATGAATGCAGCTAAATACACTGAGATCCTTGAAGAAAACCTGCTCCAAAGCGCTCTGGACCTCAGACTGGGGTGAAGGTTTACCTTCCAACATGATAACGACCCGAAGCACACAGCCAAGAGAACAAAGGAGTGGCTTCGGAGAAAGTTTATGCATGTCCTTGAGTGGCCCGGCCAGAGCCCAGACCAGAATCCAATTGAACATCTGTGGAAAGAGCTGAAAATGGCTGTGTACCGACGCTCCCCATCCAACCTGACAGAGCTTGCAAGGATATGCCAAGAGGAATGGGCAAAAATGTCCAGATCAAGTGTGCCAAGCTCGTAGTTTCTTTCCCAAGACGCCTTGAAGCTGTAATCGCTGCCAAAGGTGCAGCAACCAAGTATTAGGCTAAAGGTGTGTACAGATATGTAACCCCTAAAAAACTTTTTGTCAGTAAAATAAAATTGCATATTCGCTATTCACTTCGTCATTATTGGCTATTGTGTGTAGATGTTTGAGGCAAAAAATGTACTCAATCTATTGTAGTATAAGTCTGTAACGTAATAAAACGTGGAGAAGGTGAAAGGGGTGTGCAGACTTTCTGGCTTGACTGTATATATATATGCACTCTGTGTTTGTGTGTGTGTGTGTGTGCGCGCTCCTGTGAGCCTGTGTGTGTGTTTTGAGGGGTGAATAACGTCTTGTAAAGGATAATCCTTTTAAAGGATGTCTTGGTATATAAAAAGATTCCCCAGGTAACATTGTCATTCTGTACAACAATAGATAAAGGGAGCTATTATTTTGCCAGGAGTCAGGAACTGTGAATCACAGGTGGCATTTGGAAAGCATTTCAACCGCTCAGTAGGTGTAAGTACAAGTAACCAATCATATTAACACACCCCCTCCCCCTTTCAAGTCTGGCCTTGTGAACCCACTCCACTGAGCAGTTTCCTGTTTCCCAGACAGGGAATTTATAATAAACAGACAAACTGAAATATACATGTTGGTTCAATCAAGGTTATTATTTTTTTAAACTTTTTTTGGGATGTTTTAAAGCTCTTTTAAGATTAAACATATTTATAAAAAATTAAGTTATATTGCACCTCAGCCTATTCATAAGTTTCATATTCATGAATTAAATTTCATGTATATGCTTATTTTCCATTTCAAAATGGCTTTTCAGTGGTTTCCTATTCGGATTGTATGTATGTTCATATGGCGCACAGTGTATTATTCTGTAGGTTGGTATTACCAGGTTAGACGAAAGTGTGAAAATCAGATAAAAGGGGGACATTAAAACTCGTGTGATATCGCATGTGCTTGCCTGTGGAGTGGAGTGGAGTTAGCCCAGGCTATATGCAGAAAATGCATTTTGAGCTATGATGCAGGGTTGGATATATGGCTGTAGGGAGAGCCCAGATAGAGATCTAACTGAGACCGGAGAGAGCAGCAAGAGAGAGCGCCAATTGCACAATGCAGGGCTCTCCTGAGCCTCCTGTATGTCTCTCAGTGTCAATCTGCAATGCCTCAAGCCAGGGTGATAAACATACAGCACAGCACAGAGCCTTACACAGCACACATAACAGTCCAGAGGGATACCATTCAATCAGCACTGCCATAATGATTTATTGCAATAACGCTGCACACAGCTTTTTCTGATGCAATTTTGCCTTTGTTTATGATGTTCTGTAAGGTGTTGTTGCTGATGTAAGCGATGAGGCAGTAACTTTCTCCCCTCTATTTTAAACACCCCCCCCCCCCCCCCGTTACCCCCCACCCCAACAGACAGTGGCTGATGATGGAACATTTCTCTTTTATTAAAAAAAAAGAATCTTTGTTTGTTTTGCTTGTCTCACATTCCCGTTGGATTCCAGACATTAATGATTCAGCTCCAACCGTGAAAAAAAAATGAAGCAAACAAAAAACAAATATGAAGCACAAACAGATGGTGGAAAAGATCCAAAAAATAAAAATGTTAAGTGAGGGAACTGTGGATGAGAGGGTGGGGAGATATAAAGAATGGCGGAGACGGATAATTACAGAAGTTACTTTTGTTTGGTATTCGAGGACCAACTAACGAGGGAAAACCAAGTGAGGAATGGCTCCAGAGGGAAAGATCTACAGTTACCTGATTTGTGGTGGCTTCGGGTGGTGTATGTGGGAGTAGATGAGAAGAGGGCAGTGTGGGGGCTGGCTTTTCTTTTTGGAGGCCATTTTGTGCATCATCTCTATAGAACCAGACATACCACCGGGCTTTTAGACACTCCAGACGCTTAGATGCCTAAACCAAGTTCCCCCGACAGCCAGAATTTTAAGACAGCCAGTTCGGTGTCATTGTCAGTGTGGTGGAAAATGTGTGTTTCTTTTAAACTCTTTAATACACGCCAACGACTTGTGGCGCTCTTCCCACACCGCTCCGTGATGCACAGACATGCTCCGGATTTCTGCACTGTATCATGCTGTCGGAACCAGGAATCATTAGCGCAGATGGATGGCAGTGCTGTTTCTCACAATTTACACAAAATCCTCGCTCTCAGTTCCCATCCCTGTCCAGCCTACTAAATACCTGCCACAAACTAGACTGCGGAGTCTTCCCCAGCTCACTCTCGTCGTTTCATATTTATGTGCTCGTTTCTTAAAGCACAACTGAAGTTTGGTAGAACTTTGGGTTGTGTAGTTACCTGGCCATGATTTGAGTCCAAATGGTGGCGAAATATGTTCTGTGCTCCCCTGGGGTGATAATCCAGAATAGGGTATTTGTCGCTCTCCATTCACTTCTATGGGGAAGCTAACACGGTCTCAAAATGACACTTCTAGCACATATACGATCGCGAACTAAGAGGATTCTGTCAATACAAGCAATAAGCATTTCTCTTACGTATTTTTTTTATTATTAAATGGTCCGACCTGCCGACATTTTGGTAGTCTTTTCTGGTAGCTTGCTAACAACATTGGAAAAAATAGTACTTTATAAATAATTTGAATTAGCCTACACGTAAAAAATATGTAACAGAAATGCTTATTGCTTGTATTGACAGAATCCTCTTAGTTCGCGTTTTCTGTTCCCATCATCTTTGCTTCGAGTCCAACTTTTCCTTTTACACTCCCTCCCGCCCCTCTCAGCTCATCATCATTTAACAGGCTTCCTGTCTTGGTTCATTTTCTTTTCAGTTCTTCATTCTCACAGTAATTAATCTATTTTATAGCCTCCGAGTGCTGTATCTTGTCCAATTTTAATTGGTAAAATATATTTTTTTAAATTAATTAAAAGAGGTTTAATCCATTTTAATTGACAGACAAGGCCACTGCATCAGAAACAGGAAAAGGTCAAATCAGGTTATCATGTGCGTTGGTCAGTGGGCTGATTTTCACCATCATTTTTAAGATAATGAAAATACCTTTACAAAGCTACCGGAAATTCATTGCGTGAAACTGTGTCCACAGTACATGCTTCGCCATTTTCTGAATTAGGTACTCGTTTGTGCCACTGTGTGCACCTGTGTGTGTGCGCATGTATGTTTGTACACGTGTGTGTGCGCACATCCGTATGTCTGTATTTAGATGAACTTTCTGCAGTACACACTTTGATCCACCCTTCCAGTCCTGTCAGACTATCTGGCCATCTGCTTCCTGCAAGATAGTAGCAGCTGTAGAAGCAATGCTGAGCAAACTGTAAAAATATCGGTCCGATGTAAGAGTTTGTGGACCAGCTGGCCTTTCCACTGCTGGAAGAAAAACAACACATTCCGGTGGCTGAACCTCTCAGTTTATACCAGTAAGCTGTGTTTACAGCCACACCGAGTTTCGTGTACATCTGAATGTGTGCGCGTGTGTGGCTGCGTGCGTACGTGCGTGTGTGTGTGTGAGTATTTGTGTCTGTGAGCGCGTGTGTGTGTGTGTGTGTGTGTGTGTCCGGATTGTTAATAGAGACACATGTAGCACAAATCTCCAGGGCTCTGCATCGAGATCCTCCCCACTCATTGTCCAACCGTTCCCTCATCCCTCGGATTCTCACTCCCAACTACAAGGTAGCATCACAAATCTACATTCAACACTACCAACACACACACACACACACACATACATGTACACACACACAACTGTGCATCCACCCAGGCAGCCACTACACACACGTTGCTCCTATGCTTTGAACAGAAGGGCAGGCCTTGCGGGGCTCTTCCGCTGGTATTCATTAAAATGCTCCGCTCTGCCCCTCCGGTAATGCCTTCCCCCAGCAGAGACTGAATTCATTACCCTTCCATGCCCAGCAGTGTGTCCCATCTCTGGCACATTTACAGCGCACCCCCTGCCTCCCTCCTCCAGCTCATGCTGTCAGTTTGACACGCTGCGCCTCCGTCCTGCTGCTCTGACTTTTTGCTCGTCTTCATACAAAAGGGAGGCAGGAAAGTGCTGAAGTTCAGAAGCGCGCGCCTACGGTCTCAGGCTCGCACGCGCACTGCGCACACACGGGCATTTAACGCTTTGTTCAGGCGAACACTAAAAAGCCGTTTCACACAGAACCGGCTCTGTCGATATCAAAGCGGCGAGATCAGTCACGTAGTAGTGGTATGCCTGCTTTTATTTCATGGTTGTGAGGAATTATGAAGCCCTTCTGGCAACGTGTGGATCATTAAAAGAGAGCTAATATTAAGGCTTCAAATTTAACATCCTCATATGAAACAAAATGAGGCTTCAGAGGATTAAAAGCTGCAGATCGACAAACTAGCAGAAGGTGCTGCTAGCTATCTGGCTCTGGAGGAAACATGGAAGCTAAATGTGGTAGTGGCGGCATACATCAAAATACCGAGATTGGTCCACTTCTGCGGGTCGCTGGCCCAGTTGTCTGCAAGCCATCTATATTGACATTTACACACAATAAAAATTTAATCTAGGATTGTACCAACGACTCCCCCTTACGAGACTGTCACAACATCTGTGCGCCACCCTGAAAGGCCCTGAGGGTATAATTCATGCTAAATCTGTTTAAATGTGATTATGAGTCGTTGAAGTTTATGTGTTTTTATCCCCTCCATCTCTTATTGCTGTGGGAGTCTCGTGACAGCAATGGCGACTTCTCCTGTGTTCTCCCTCTTTTGCAGCAGAGCTAGTCTACCCAGGGGGATGTATATTTTGGGTCCTTGTGCTCCACCCCAAGTTCCCACTCGTGTTTTCTCCTTCCTACCCACCTTCTCAAGCTGCCTATAGCATGGATGCTGACACACGAGCATGTCTGTGTATCTTCAGTCTCCGTCCTGTCTATAAGCTGTATCTGCCACATGCTCCACATATAACTCTGGAGTACAGTCAGACTCTTAAGGGTAAAAAATAGCTGATTTCCCATCATTAGTTTCTCTTGGACCAAAGCGCCTCCCATCCCTCTTACACCCCCTCCCCCTTCCCCTTTAAAGGATTTAAAGCTTGCAGAAGCTTTACCTGGTGAGTATTTGCTTGATATACGATCTACGATATACGATCGCGAACTAAGAGCGATGGACGGAAGTACATTTCTTCACCTCCCATCACACCATCAGTCCAATCAGGCTTTACCTCCGAGCCCAATATACAGCACATTAGCACGGGCAGAAGCATTTCTGCAGTCGGTTCCTCACACAGATTGAGGGGGTTTTTTCGCTTCACTCTCTGAGGCCACAGCTGAACCGAGGGTTAGCGCTCAGCGGGTTTTGTAAATGAATTGCTTTAAGGCTGGATTCGTTCATTGCAAGTGCTTCATAGCTGTTACTGCGTGGGTGGATGAATTCATGTTGGGGAACGGGGAGTACTGCCTGCTGTATAATTATTGTCATCTGTGCCGGAGATGGTGACTCTCTTAACACTGAAGCTCACTGTGACACCCAATCACCACAGGTAAGGCCTCACACATGGACACACACACACTAGACAAACACATATGCGCACACACAGCCACAAAAATTCAAACACACACACATGCACATAAACACTGAGGTGATTCAAATGAATAACTGTATACACTAAAAAAAAAAAATCATAAAGATACAAAAGAATAAACAGTAAGCAGCCAGTCTGCCATTTGCCTTGACAGTTTGTTTTTGTAATACCTTTAACACCCTCTGAGATATGTTCACACACTAGAGAATTTGTGTTCTTACGGTTCTGCTAATTGTCAGTGTCTGGGCAAGGCAGCTTTTTAACACGGTTTGTGTACGCAGCACGTTCCAGGGGAACAGAAGACGGGGGCTTTGCAGTGGGGCTGTAAGAGAGAGGCAGAGAGGACGGGAGCTCCCCGAAGACTCCAGAAATGACCTTGGTGATGGAGGAAATGATAACGCGTGCACCGGGCAGTGGGAGGGGTGAGCAAGGTTACACTGTTGCAGAGCGTCTGAGTGTGTATATGTGTATGTGCGTATGTGTGCACGCGTGTGTACGGGGAGGGGGCTTTATTAGCTGTCAGCACGCTGTCCTTGAGGGAGTGAAATTGAGCGACAGATCACACAGCGCTCGCAGGCAGAGGAAGCCTGGCAGGCAAACGGGTGGGACACCGACATCTGGACACTTCCTGTTCCAGAACCAGACGTCTTTAAATAACATGCCGTTAACAAGATAAATAAGCAGGTTGACATTTGACGACAAGGTTGGGAGGGCAATGTCAGACTGATGGCTGCGGGACTTGGGGGGGGGGGGGGGGTAATATTTAAATATGAAATGCATACCTTATCATCATCTCCCTGTACTATTGTTTCAGTTCTTCTCCTCTGATGACACCTAACATTGTAAACAGGCTGTCCTTCATGAGCGTCTGTTCTCCCCTGATCTATGCACACTTGCACATAACAATTACACCCGCTCGCGTAGCGTTGCCACCGGGGTATTGCAATCACTCCCGTTTGATTGTATGCGGGGGGCAACACTTGTATATTTTATCAAAGGCTTGGGTGTAGGCATCTCTCTGAGTGTCATTCTAGTTATATCTGAAGTCGGTTCCCCTCTAGGGGGGATCACATATAAACACCCTAGGGTGTTACATTTTTTTTTTGTGTGTGCTTGGCAAAGGTTTTTAAAAATCAATGAACAACATTGCATGAAAATTGCAACAATAATGCAGATGGTAGGGGCACCGCGGTGGTACAACGGTAAGAGTGCTGACTTTCAGTCAGTGCAGTTGTACTCCGAAGATCGGGGTTCGCGCCCCGGTCCTGCCAGATCCGAGCGTGGCCGGTGCCCTGTGGAAGCGGCAATTGGCGGCCGCTTCCGGGTGGGGGGAGGGTCTCGGAGAGAATCGCTGCACACAAAATGGCCCTGGGCGAGTTGGAATCACGGTCAGGAGCTTGAGGAGTCGCGCCCTGTAGAGGACGTGGCGCCCTCCTTCCTACTACCGGCTGACAGGGTTGTATAGCGGTGGTTCTCAAGCGGTTGCTACATGGGGGGAATTTAATTAGAATAGGGGTTCAATTGGCTACTAAATTGGGAGAAAAAGGGGAAAAAATCTGAAAAACAAATTTAAAAAAAAATCTAATAAATAACGCAGATGGTATTCAGTGCATGTAGGCGTACACATACTGTAGAAAGGTGCATGTTTGAGTGGATGAAGCACCATGCCTCAGGTTTTGCCACAGGGAGCTTCTGTTATGAAGCTGCATCAAATAACCTACAGGTACAATAGAAATGATACAGGCAAAAATTATCATAGACCCAGCATTGATTATTCCAGAGCTCAGTTCAAAAGCTTCTTGTGAATTCCTCATGAAGCTTCTGACAAAGCTTTGAATGAGGTGATTCGTGCCATGTGTTTCAGTGAGATGAGTGTCAGGGTCAGGGTGCATGAACTCAAAGTCCCAGAAGCCCTTGTGTGTGAAACCTTACTGGACATTCAAATGCTTGCTGCCTCTGGCACAATCAGTGAGAGGGGAAAATGTATGGGGCCCAGTCAAACCTGTATTGTTAATTGCCTTACAACACAGTAACGGTCTGGAATCTGGTTTGCAACAGGACCCATATATGAACCAGTAAATTTTAGTGTTACACAAACAACATAATCAAAACCCACATGCTGCATAGCCCTTTTGTATATAATTAAGATAGAGGTAACCAAATCAAATGATTTAAAATATAAGTTATGTAATAAACATAACAAAAACTGTTGTGCATTACAAAAATTACAGTTCATCCTGCAGCCATCGATGGGGTATTTTAATAGCAGTTGGAACAAACAAGCTGCGTTATCCTGTCATTCTTATCTAGTTATGGAGAAGCCTTCCCGTGCTGACTGTATTTCAGCAAAACGGTGTAACAGGGGTGGCTACCATCTTGTATAATTTGTCAAACCTTGTGATCAAAAAGTTTGCTGTACAGAGCGACGTTTTCGCCACAAGAGCGGCAGAGCAGGTTATTATTATTGTTTTCAATAATAATGATTTTGTAGAGAACAATTACCTACTTGTTAAGGGCTAGGGATATTCCGCACTACCAATTAACCCAAATGTCTACCATCCTCCATTTACATAAATGCTTAGTGCTTACTACACAATGGTTGATTTTATCTGATCAAGCACCACTATTAAGCCCATTAAAAAGAACGAAAGATACCCTCCTACGTGGATCCAATAAATGGCTGTTGTGTCTGTTGATTGGAAAGTGGGATGGGCTTTTAAGAGTTTGGAGTTGTTAAAATTGGATTAAATGAGACTGCTATACATCCACTTATTTGTGTAAAACTGCAAGTTAATTTTCCATGTAAACAAAATGGATCTATTTAATTCAAGTCTGGCACAAATGTATGGTTATGTTTTTATTTGTCTGGCTGCTAACCCTATTCAGTGCTGTAAGAGTCCAGCATAGATCACAGGTTTACAGTGGTAGGTATGAGCTGCTGATTTTATATTCAAGTGTATGGCTTATCCATTGAAATGGTTTATTTTGATACTGTAATTACTGATAGCATATTTTTTGAAAAGCCACTTGAAATATCTCTCAAACTACACACCTAAGTTTCACAAAATCCTATATTTCATTCCCACAATGTGATATTGTTCATGTTGGACAGCCAGAAAAATGTGGACATATTGTTCAGTTGAACATCATTGCTCATCACAACCAAATGATTAATTGATGTCTGACTATTACAGGATTTACAGTAATGCCTTCTAGTTATAGCTGCTCTCTTCCTTCCCCATCATACTTTGAAAAATGAATTCATGCTTATTGTTGAGAATCCATCTTCTCCAGAGGGGTTTTTCTGAAGAACATTAAACCGGTTGACATCTCAACAACTCACTCAACATTTGAAATATGTCATTAAGTGGTTTACTGTGCAGCTGTAGAACATTATTACAGTGATTATGCAGATATTCCCAACACATCAATACTTTAACAATTGTTGTTATTCTTGTAGCTACTGGTGGAGCAGTGGCGTTTGGCTTTTGATCTTTTGGAAAATCTTTGTTGCGCTGGGCTGAGTTTTTGTGTCAGTAAATTGGCTCAGGGAGTGAACCCAGCATCTTTATCACTGTGAGGCATTTTGCATTTTTTACCACAAATTTCCCTGACGCATAAAAACTGCAGAAATGGCACCTGTCATTACCTGCCACTCGCCGACTCGTGAGCTATACGTTCTGATGAATGATCTTTAAATATGCACGCAACACGCTCCTTGTTCAAGGTCTCCGCAACATTTTATCAGAGCGCGTGGTGCATTCTAATCAAAAACCTGCAAGCGTCAAATTAAAGTCAAATCAGCTCTGGCTCTGGGATTTAAAGTTATTTCGTCTCTTAACAAAACGGGGGTAATCCCAGGCGGCACTGTCCCTGAGAACCTGCTTAAATGATTTATGGGCAGCAATTTCCAGGGGTTCGGTCTCTCGTGGCCGAGCAAAATGCTCGTTGCGCATCAAGCTTCGGCCGCAGTAAAGAGCCGGAGGAATCGAGTCAGGAGCAGTGGCGGGGTCTCTCTCTTTGCAACGCCTCCGAGACTTTGTTCACGGATCAGTCCCTGCTCTGTGTTGGATTCCGTGTGCATCGGACGCAGACTATATATATCAGAATCCTTAAGACCGTGCTATTTTCGCCTTATGTAACGCTGGTCAGAGGAAGGGAATAAAATGCGAGTTATTATAGAAAACCGCCAATAAAATAACTCCGGTGTGAAATTAAAAAGACACTAAATTCAATGTATCCCCGAGTGTAACAGGTTTAGGATTGTACAATTTAATTTCAAAGTTGTTAACGCTTAATGTCTTCTTTTAATTTAAAGGGTTGTATAATAATGCTGAACATTTTGTATTTTGGGGAATTAGTTAAGCAAATCTTAATAATTCTATGGTGTGTGACTTCTTATTTTTATGGAATTATGTTTTTCAGTGACATTTTGTTATTGGAGCATTATGTAACAGTGCCCCCTCCCACCAGCATATTCAAGAAGCAGCTAAAACCATTCTGTACCACTTCCTCTCCTCCTCCAGCCACTTCCTGCTCCTCCAACACCCAGAGCATGTCCTCTATTCTCCCTGCCAAGAGTCCATCTAGCAGCTTTTTAATATCTTTAGAAAATCACATTTGGTGTGAACCAACACTTATGTTATTATACTGTATGAGTTCATATTCATTTACTTTTATTCATTCATTTATTTGTTGTAAACAAGGACGCACCAGAGACAAGTATATGGGGCCCCCGAGGCTTTGAGGTAGTTGATCTCTATAAAGCTCCTGCAGAATATTGTGCACCCCTAAGGAAATATGACCAGTCCTTAAATGGTTTTATAGTAACAGTCATCTTCTGTAGTAAATCCAGTAACCTGTTTATATAAAGGGAAAAAAATCCACCTCAGAAAGGAAGATAAATATCTTTGCACATTTGCTTACACCATCCCCCACCCCCACGATGCTTCTCTATGGGGTTTATCTTAAGCAGCTCAGCTTGGCTAACAGCTAAGACTGTATCCACAATGTCGTACAGCACGACAGCTTCTCCAGATCGCAGGGGTACAACGAGAAACCCGCATGACTGTAAAGCAATGGGATGTCTTCCTCGTCTTACCCTGGACACAATCAACCTTCACACAATTGTCTTTAAAAAAATAATAATAATAATTAATTCATAAATAAATTAATATTCCTTGTAAGTCACTCAGACAAATTCATCGGTGTTATAAGTGTTGGTGACAAATTGAGGCGTGTTTGAGAATAAAAAAAGAATTATAAAAAAAGAATGTGAAGACTAATGATCATTCGCAAAGGGGACTCAGCTGAGAGAACACAATAACAGAAAAAATCGGCAAACAATGGCTGCAAGCCGTTAATTCAGAGGGAAATCAGCTTGAGGGACCCGTGCTAATCCATAAAAAGCTCAGACACAAATAAAAAGCCAGCAGCAGGTCACAATCTGCACTGCATGAGGCGTTCCCTAAAATAAGATTACCCAACAGAGCTTCCCAGGCCACTTCCTCTCCCCATCATACACCTGAGAGCAAGTTACCATGACACCAGGCTGGAGGGTGTGTAGCCAGGGGAGGGGAAGGGAGAGAGAGGGAGGGAGAGGGGGAGGGAATGAAAGCAGCCAATCACAATCTGCAGAATTTTAGACTGTTCTGTTAATCTTGGTGTGTGACACAAAAACCTGGGATGAACTTTGTGCACATCAGCCTCTGAGTAATGCAGGGGTGCGTCCCAATACTCGAAAAATGCACCCTTCTTTCCTTCACTACCACCTCCTCACCTCCATGCCCCGGAAACCCATCTTTGTGTTTTAATCCAATGTTGCTGATTACATTACATTACATTATAGACATTTAGCAGACGCTCTTATCCAGAGCGACGTACATAGTGATTACATCTTAATTACATATTAAGTAATGTCTAAAAACAAACCACAGTGTCAAATATATTGTATATTGTACATGCAAATACTTGTACTTGAAACATACAGGCTATTTTGTATACTTCTGTGTAGGAGACGAGTGGAGGAGAGGAGTGGAGGAAAGGAGGTGGGGAGTGAAGAATATTGGGACACACCCCCAGTGTTCTCACAGAGTGTTCTTTACACATTAAAATCCTGATTGGTTCACATTTATGTTTGGTTCATTTGTTTGGTTGTTTTTTGTTTTGTTGACCTCAGTGAGAAACTAGCACTAGGTGTTTATATACACATTTCCTTTCTCCCATCTGTTTGAAATGTTGTGAATCGGAAAACTGCATTAGTTCAAGCCCTGTACAACATTAAAGGCCTCAAAATAAAAATAAATCAATAAAATGTGAATTTTATTCTCGATTGCGTAAAGGCACACTGTCAGACTTTAGCCTACTTTTGCCTCTGCATTGGATTGGCAAACATAACCAGTTTTTGAGATTTTTGGAGAAAAACCTCTACCAACATCTATTGGTGAAATACCTTGCATAGCAAAGTGTGAAATAAATGTTTGCTTATGAGGATGCCAAATACTCATTCAAACTACACTCTGGATTAAACCTACAGCCTTTTAAACCATGGTGCAGGGTGCTGGGCCTGGCATTGCCAGTGTCTGTAGAATAGAAAATATATATTTTGTATTTTGTTATGCTGTTGGGGCCTCATTAAAAACATGGTCTTACCATCAAATGTTATCTTAAATAGTCGCTTACTCAGAAAACCATGACTAAGTAGTTATTTATACAATCTCACTTTGACATGGATATGATGATTGTATCTAAAGTTTATGTAAAGTTTACACAAAGCAGGTAAGTTTATTACCTGGTGGTTATGTGGGGGTACTGCACGTTTGAGGGCTTTGTATGACTCCCCAAAGTGGGCTATGTGTGTAACATTTAATTGATACTCAATTTTAGGCATGAAGAGTGCAAGAATCCTGATCAATCCCAGCTGTGTTTTATGTAAGACATATTAAGATGTAATAGCCTGATTTACTAAGACCTGTAGCATGTGCAAAGGTCTTAGTACACACAAAACCAAGAACATGACCAATGATTGGTCATGGTATTTGTTTTTCACCAATCATTGGTTGTGTTATTAGTTTTGCATGTGCATGTGCAGTTTTGCACAATGCTAAAGTTCTTAGTAAATCAGACCCATAGTGTGCTACATGAGAACCATTATTCAATCATGGCTGTATTCATGGAGTTCAAATTGAAGTTCATTTGAGATTTCTACTTCACAGGTCTATCAAGACCGCATCCATCAAGGTCCATCAAGACGCAGATGTGCCACTTTAAACAACTTTTTTCAGCGTCAGGTATTTTTTATAAATCATAAGCCGACTTGGGAAATTATCTTAAGATTATGTTAAAGTTTAAATCCAAGAACATTTGGTGACACTATATTTTGAGTGTCCCATGTTGATCTCAACTTGATATCAACTGAATGTTGAGATTCAGCAAACAGTCAGTTTATACTTTGCTGAGTGTCAATAGAGTGTTTCTTGAAAAGAGTGTCGAGTGTAAATACAGTGTTTCTTGACACTCACTTGTTTGTGAAGTTTGTGGACAATCACCTGACAGGCAATTGACTTTAAATTAACATTGAACTGATATTCAATTGATATCAGTTGATATCAAGTTGATTGTCAATATGAGACACTCAAAATAAAGTGTTACTGAACATTTTTTATAAATGAGGCCCCTGGTTCTAGAATAGTTTCTTCAAAAATCAGATGCAAAGAGACTACTATTGCCTTGCGGCGAGGAACAGACATAAAAGACACAACAGTCATATCTGGAGAGATTGCCGGGTCAGCGAGCTACAAGTCACGCTAAATTGCCTCGTGACCTTTCCTGCTCTGGCAAGCTGACGGCTTACGAAAGAGCGCCCCGCGATTCACTGGCAGCCGCCGCGAACCTCTGATTGACGCAGGAGGAAAAGCCAAACAAAAAGAGAGGAGATGGCGTTTGGCTTTTAAGTGGCCTGCCTGTGGTCTGACAGTTGGAATGAGTGAGCTCCGAGGCGTCGAGCAGAGCCGCTAATTGGGCTGAGAAAAGGCGGGAGCAGAGCGGGTTCGAGCTGCCTGGACTTGTCAGGTCCCACACAGGAGCTGCTCCACGGACCCAGTCAGGCAAGCCACGGCGGAGCCCGAGGCGGTAACGTGTAGGCAGCGGCGGGCCTGTCCGCGTCTCCTGCATTTCTGGCAGCAACAGTTTGTGTGCATTGCCGTGCAGCTTTCACACGGATCTCTCGGTACTCTTGTCAACCTGTCATTGGTAAACTGCGCTGCCATTGTCATAGTCACACAGCAGTTATTTCAACCGTGTGTGACAATTTGTGACCCTGTCCATAGTAGCTACCCCCGGGAGGAGGGTGAGGAGCTTCAGCAGCTCCTGGTTCAAGCAGAAAGCACTTTCCTCTGTCCATAGCCATATATTACATTACAATAATTTGGCAGGCGCTTTTATCCAAAGCGACGTACAATAAGTGCATATTGAAGGTCATTGATGCAACTACAAAGCAGGTCCAACAAAGCATAACTTTCTCATAACGTAGAAGCTATCCCTAGTAATGAACACAGAATATAGTACACACAGTCAGCTATACATTCTGAACTATAAAATAGCAACAACAACACAAAAAAACAGGTACTATAGAATTGGCCCTAGATAGGTAGGTTAGTCGAGGTGGAGTCTGAAAAGTGCATCTTCAGACCACGAGGGAAAACAGACAGTGTTTGAGCTGAGCACAGCGGATTGGGGAGTTCGTTCCACCACTGGGGAGCTTGGGTGCAAAAGCTTCACAGTCGGGACAGGCGAGAGCCTTTAACACGGAGGGAGGGAAGTGCAAGTCGCCCTGCAGCAGCAGAGCGAAGTGGTCGAGCAGGAGCGTAGTGCTGGATTAAGTCCTGTAGGTAGGAGGGGCCTGATCTTTTGGCTGCAGTGTAGGCCAGGGTCAGAACTTTAAACCTGATCCTGGCCGCGACCGGCAGCCAGTGGAGTGACCTCAGCAAGGGGGTGACATGTAAAAACTTTGGGAGGTTGAACACAAGCCGAGCAGCCGCGTTCTGGACCAGTTATAGGGGCAGAATGGCGCAGGCTGGTAGGCTTGCGAGAAGGGAGTTTCAGTAGTCCAGACGTGAGGTGACCATAGTCTGGACAAGAAGTTGGGTGGACTAGGTGGTCAGGTACGGCTGAATCCTCCTGATGTTGTACAGGAGGAACCTGCAGATATACAACACACAATACTATACACACACGCACAGCACACTATACTATACACACAGACCGTACACTTTTCTCTGTCAAAAAAAAGACACATAATGCCATTATAGACTGATAACATAAGCGTATTCCACCCAGAGACGCACCACACTTATATTTTCTACCAGCCTATGAGAGCAGCATGAAGCAATGAGAGCCACAACACCCTGTGTTTTCCATAAAAGCTCGCACAACGGCGCGCTGTACAGACACTCTTCCTCTCTCTTGTTTTCATCAGCATGCTGAGGGCAGCTCCCAAACCTGCCACTCAGTGCCTCTTCATGATTAACCACAGAGTGCATCTCTCTCTCTCTCTCTCACCTCCGTTTCTCCACCTGCGCTATTAATGACTGAGGCCCAGGGGGCTGGGCCAGGAGCACTTCTCTTCACAGAGGCTGACTGGAATATTAATACACGGCTAATTTATACCATTGACCTGTTGATTATACCCCCGCTCTGCTGAATAAGCAAAGCGGTTCCTTGACTCTTTCTCTCCCTCTCTCTCTCCTTCACTTTCTGGCTCCTTCACGTACTCTCTCCTCCCCCAGTCTTTCCCCTTCTCTTATCCCTCTCTCATTGTCATAATCCCTTCCCACTCCTCCTTTCACCTCTCATTTACCACTCTTCCCTACCATCACCCACAATCTCTCTTCTTCTTTCTGCATTCCTCCTCTCATCCCTCCTTTTTCCCCATTCTCTTTCTCTCTCTCTCTCTTTATGAATAAAACAGGTTGACAGCACAAACTTGGCCTCAGGACATTGGCACACTCTTCCTCTGCCGTGCACGAGGCATCCTCTTTGTAATCCACTTAAAAAATAAATAAAAAGGCTGAAAGATTTGAAAGCGGAGGGAAGGATTTCTTTTTGATTTTAGCTGCGGGCCAACTTTTAATTCAAGGCCCCTCTTTATCTTGTCCCCGTATTTCAGAGAAACCTCGTTCTCGACAGCGTCGCAGAGCGCCCTCCCTCCCTCCCTCCCTCCCTCCGCGCTCCGTCAGATGGAGGAGTGACAATAAGCAAGGCGATAAGAGACAGAAACAGCCCTACATGGAAGCTGAACTGGGGCCCGTATCTTCCACAGCACTCGCAGTGACGTGCCTTACAATCAGCATATCCCTTACATACACACTACGGCAGACCCAGGCAGCTTTGCTCCTGCAGCCAGGGTGTCGGTCGGCTTTCATTCCCCCCTCTGCCTCGCTCTATTCCGTCTTTGGCAGGGTACACCAACGCCGGTCCACTCGTAGATAGATCGCAGCAAAACCTTTTATGTAGGAACACGAGGAATTCATCTGTCATTCACGAGCTTATCAGGACATTGAGTGGAATTATTCAGTCACATAAACAAATTGGGCTTCTTAAATATTTGAGAGCAGAAGTTTGCATGCAATGAGACTCCGCTTGTCCGCCCCTGCACTGTGGAGTACAGTGATACAGTAATGAGCCTGAGTGGGAGAGGTGTGGTATCATGAATTCAAAGATGAAGCTTGGATTCGGGTGTCTGAGTGAGTCAGGACCTTATGGCAATTCTGGCACAAGGCCTTTCAAATCCAAACATATAAATCACCACAGACGACTCACTTGTGTATAAACACCCTTCCATGTGTGCTAAACCAGTGTTTACCCTAGCCTGCACAGTAAACCAAAGTGCACCCTCACCCTTGCAGAGGCGAAAGACTAGAAGTAAGATTGTAGGTATACGGTGATGTGCGTCGGCCTGGATAACCTCTGCAGTAACTGTAATGAGTCACATGCATTTTTTTAAAGTATACTATCAGCGCTACAACCGACGTTAGCTTTCACATCAGACTCAAGTGCAGCCGGCTTAGGCAATATTTACCGAGACCCATATTTCAGAAGAGAGGGGGCGAGAGGACGGGTCTTGTGTCTGCTTTACAGGCTTTTGTGGGTGTACATACTACCCCGATTGACCCCGTTCGACGCGCACGTCCTCGGATGTGTTTTTCAGATGCTGCAGCGCATGCAAACGTTTTGTGCGTATCGTCGCGGAACGTCCAATCAGAGCAGTTCTCTTTTAAACATGAGGGGTCAACATGAATTTAACATCTTTGTTCATTTGTTTCAAGAACCCCTGCAATATAATTAGAACGGGGCTTTTTTATTTTTTATTTGCTGTAGCTGCAATGAAAACAAGACTGACATTAAAATTACAAGCAGAGAATCTCTCATCTACAATTGTATCAGCTTTAAAAGGTCATACATATTTTTCAGTATTTGGTGTCGATAAATTTTTTTAAGCTTCCTAGATTAATTATATTTATCTGAACCTGCCAGTATGAGCAATGCCTTTTGGACTAATGCAGAATCATGATTAGGAAGGCCAAAGATCCTGCAGCTTCATCCTAATTACATGCAACACAGCCTCTTCGTATACAAAAACATATAAAGAGCAACCTCTTATCGCCATCTGGTGGTTAAAAGTGATAAAGAAGCATTTAAAGTCTGATATCATCTTGCGGTATGAATAATTAGTATGTCCAATACCCAGTATCCAATAAAATTCTTAGTGGATACATTTTAAAGCATACAAATAATAAATTTCAAAAGAATAAGTGACTATCAATAATATCAGTAAAACCTTTGAAAAACAAACGACGACAGACACACACAAATTACATTTAAACATCCCCTATTTTTTGAGGGGCTGTTGCACACCTCAACTGCTTTAAAAAAAACTGCTTTTAGGAGATTCAAACAAACATTTAAACAAGTGGAAAAACAATGACATACCGAGACCTCAACATTCTGTAGAAAAAGATAAGTAGATTTGTTTCACTCCAAAGACCAGATTGCCATTCATAACACCAAAGGTGTGAACATCAGTCCAAACAGAATGGCGACTCCTTGTGCCAGAGGATAATCAGTGGACTGGGCAAGTCCACACAGCACCCGCTAGGTTACTAATGAGAAAAAGTGTGAGTGTAAAAACTCTCACCTCAGGCCCGTCTTTCCTGACTGAAAATTGAGATGCGCAGGTCAGAGTTCTCTGAGGACTGGGCTTAAGTGCTACTTATTATTAGAACTCCCCTTAAGCTCATTTAAAGCACTCCAATAACAAAAGTGACTTTCTTTGTAATGTTAGAATACTTGAGGAGTTGAGCATTCAACAGACTTCTGGCACGTCTACCTATTCCTCCCTAAACGCAGGACTGAACAGGCACATTAACTCCTTTTGGGGCAAAATGCACTGGCCCAGTGTGCACGCGCTAGGCTTTTTAGCGTGGTGTGTCAGGTCAGTAAGCACCACAAGGCTTCAGCTTCAGCAGCAGAAGCTCCCAGGCTCTTTGTAGTGGCTTGCGCGCGGGCGGAACGGAAGCACGTTCACACAGTTGCTCGCGAGGGTTAGATGCAGATCGAGCCGCCGTTTGTTCTACCCAGTCTTCCATGACGATGTGCTGGAGGGTTGCGTACCCACGCCTGTTAAGAGAACATGATGAATCATTTAAATCCCCGCTGAGTGGACTTATACTCGTACGCAGAGGCAAATACTCAGTGTGGTCACAGAGCAGTGTAATGTGTAGGCTAAATGAATGCACAGAGTGCCGCCCCACACAGCCTTACCCCAACAGAGCCAGGATGCATGTCAAATGGTGTCAGCGTCCTACGCCGGGCTAGGCTAAGTGTTTTCAATGTTTCCACTGAAGCATCCGCTCTGAACTGCTAAAATTGCCCTGTTAACACTCACCTCAGTCTACAACAGCAGTGACAGAGGCAACACATACAGACTATAGTTTTAAAAAGCAACCTTTTCAACCGCACACAAACCTAGAGGCCAGTCAATGAGTCATTGTCACAATTTTATTTAGCATAATTTAAAAATCATTTCCACTGTTAGTTCTTTTATACAAATATGTTTGTTATATAAAAAAAGAAAAAAGAAAAAAAAAAAGACAATACATTTCCTACAAATCAAGTTCCCAGTGTATAAATTTAGTACCACACACCATAGCAGACAGGCACTGGTGGTCGCGGGTCCCGGTTGTCTGTTGAGTTCTGACAGCATACCACATTGGCATCAGGGAGAAAAAATAAAACAAACGAAGAAACCACCAGTTGTGTTAACCGACATTTTGAATACAATTAACTTTACACACCGGCACATGCAGATAATATGCTATTTTGTGGCAGGGCAGCATATCCACAGATTTCACAACCTTTAATGAAAATGTACCAAAACACAGACAGCCCCAGCTTACCGACTCCCCGGCAGAAACGCATATCATTATTACCCACTATGTTGCTTTGCATTATATGACGTGGACACATACCCAGCACTGTCTTAAACAGCTGGAAAGATTAAAAAGAACACATCCTCTGAATAATTGATAAAATACCATTAGGCACAAAGTTAGTGCTGCTTCCTTGTTTTCGAGAAGCAGAAGCAGCTTCATTCAGTCAAATATGTGGCCATTGAAATATTTCTATAACTGGCAGGCTGACCTAGTACATGTACTTCCATCTTCACCTTCACCTACGACGTACGATTTCTGTAACATGACCCAAAAAGAAACGCAACTTCTTTACAAATTCGGGATACGAGCGCACGGTCTTGAACGGGTCGGATAAAGGTTCGGACATCGGTCAGTAAACTGCAATGGTCGACGTAATTTTCAATCTTGTTAGAATGTGCGCGCTCTAGTCGTCAGTCATGACGGGGAAGTCTCGTTGCGAGCAGCTCCCATGTCTTAAGGCGAACGAGAACGGGCCGAAACGTCGTGGCAGAGGATAACGTAGCGGCCCACTGCTGAGGCTCAAACGCACTATCGGTGGATCTCGAGTGCCGACAGTCACTGCAGGCCAGACAGAGTGGTGCTGCTGCCAGCTCGTCAGCGGTCTCCCTGTAGCACAGACCCACCCGATGAAAACATTTACGGATGGACGGCATTCGCTCGCAAGCTCAGCTGTGGACACAATCATCCCCTCCAAAGCATCAGTGTTCAGAGGGATCAACCTACGTAACAATGCAGGTGATGCAGTTAAACGTGAAATGTTCCGTATACTCTTTGGCTTTGCCTTGACAAAGAAGCTCTTAAAATTAAAATAAACTACAGAAAAAATAAATGTAAAGATAAAAAGGCACTTCCAAAATGGCAGCCACCGCTGAAAGCAGATCTCTTAAAATGGTGCCCATTACTACAACCGTCTACGAGGGGTTGCAACGAATGCAAGGATCCTAGGAATCTGGATTTTGTGTGACAAGCCACTTTCAATCGACCAACAACCATCTGACAATCTGAACATTTTAAAACATATAAAATATTACAACTGCTACCATGATTTGAATCTGTAAATGAAGTCACGTTGATCACATGCAATTGCTGAAAGAGCAACCAGCCTAAATTAAACAATTGGTCATAAGAATGCACCCTTAATAATGAAATTCAGATGTGCATCACACAAATTAATTAGGATTAAAAAAAAATTTAAAACATGAACCCAAACCGACCAATGAATCTACTGGCCGTAGAAGCAGAGGCAGAAACAGACGCTGGCTACCGTGCAGTCTAGCGTTAGGACAGCGTAACCTTCCGAGGGTGATCGAAGCGTCGCTTTCTAAATCAGGCAGTCGCGGCATGTTACACTGGACAGTAATTGATCCGGCATTTGCAAATGAAGTGGTTTAAGGACGCGTCAATCCTGGTAGGAATCCCCCGGCCATGTGACGCAAACGTGGCTTAAGCGCAAACGGATTACGGAATAAAGGGAACAGACATTTCTGTACGTATTAACACTCCCGTTTTTTTTTTTTTTTTGGCTTTTTAAATTTGTAGATATATACATTCGATATTAAAACAGTCTAACCGGCAAGACAACAAAAAAATCTTTAAAAATAAAGTATCTGGTCTTGGTCTGCTGTACAAGTTGACCACCAGAGGGCGTGGCATCATCAGACCGTGCACTGGGCCCCTCCCCCGGCAGAGGTGACACACAGAGGGGCGGTCCGTGGCGTCACCGTCGCCAGGGAGTAAACACGGCACCCCGGCTAATCTGTCTGAGCCGCCGAACGCCGGCGTCGCGCTCGCGGTGACGGTGGAGGCCATCTGACTCAGGCGGTGATGCTGCAGGAGGGTGATCGTTAAGTCCTCCTGTCGACACCTGAGAGGCGTGCTTGAGCCCCGCGGTGCTTGGCCACGGACTTGGGGCTGCGCTTTATAGCTGGATGTCTGTACTAAGGGGTCATCAGAGCTACAAAACTTGCCCGGGCCATTTTATTCAGGTACGGACACTCACGGGCCACACTTCCCAGTTCTGCCTACAGTGCGGTCAGCGTGGCTGTAAGGCACTTCACCCCCCACGGTGGTGGATAATAACTAGACCAATGTAACAACCCCCCCCCACCCCACCCCGCCCGCCCCTCAACAAAAAGGTACTTATACCATAATACAGCCAACAGGACTCCAAATGTTTATCATTTTTGACACAGCTAATCACTTTCATAGAGGCGATACCTGCCAGCCAACTGCTCTCACACAGCTACCGCCCGGCACCCAATCCCGGTCGGGGCCATTTAACAGACTCACACAATTCAACATTCGCCGATCCACAGAAAAACAGAATGGGGGTTAAAAAGGACCATAAAATTGATGGAGCTACATAGTTTGTGAGGAAAGTAAGCCTAGAACCTATTAAAAAAAGAGGCACTGAAGGTGAAAAGAAATCAACAGAACCACTTAATGTTTAAAAGGCGCTGCACGGCATAGTCCCTCTGAACCTAAACGTCAATACAGTAAGCAGGTGCAAAGGCACAAAGAGTCCTGACGTGTAAAAAACAGTCATAAACCTGGAACCCCAAGGGGTATAGAAAACGGAATGGATTTTGTCTTATTTTTAAAATAGCCCGGAAGGTCAAAAATCTGCAGTATCAGGGCTCTACGCTAACATTTTTTGTGCTCCCAAGTTGAAAAATTCTGGAGCACACCAACACATCCCAATTAGTAAATGTGCTCCGAAATAATTTTTCCAGTTGGCGCACATCAATTTTCAGGAGCAAATGCTGTTAAAATGGGAGCGCTGTAGAGCCCTGATTATGATCATCGCAATCTAAAGGGAAAAATTCTGAGCGTGGCACTGTAAGAGTCCCCGAGGTGCAGTCCAACTGAACCACACTAGGACACCCATTCCAGTAATAATTACTATTCTTTGTTGTCATAGGTCACTTTGGGTACAAGGGGGGGAGCTAGCTTTAACATAAAAGAATTTAAAAGTCAAGCCATTTGACATCACATATTCCAGATAAGTTACTTAACTGTGGAACACACGGCGGTAGCACCTCAGGGCGGGGTCAGTCGCTCATCGTGCGATACGGATGTTTATTTGCTTTACAGCTACCGGGCTTGTAGTAATATACATCGGGCCTTCTGCTGAGGCAGTAAAGAGAGCGAACGGGAGCTTGCGGCTCAGGCGGCGCGAGAGAGAAACGGGCCTGCTCGGTTTGGGGGGGGGTGAAGACAGACTGATCTAATCCTGGCACTGTCCTTCTTGGCTGACAAATACACAGGCAGTGCTCCTTTCCCATGTATCTGCTCAGCTTGGGTTTGTTTTGAGAGCAGAAAGGGATCTGCTCCGTGGGCAGAGACATAGAGAGAGAGAGACAGTGGAGAGGAAGCTGGAGAATAAGGGATGGGTTTGCTCCCTATGAAAGCAGTCAGGCTCATGAAATCGAGGTCACCAGAGGGCTGCTTTCGAGTTTGACTATTTATTTTGGGGGGGGGGGGGGGCTGTTGTGGTCCAAGCGTAAGCGCCCAGCACAGGACTTTAAGCTGCTCCCTGAAGGCACTCTCAGATTGCAGACATATCAGGAGACCTGCAGCCGAACTAAGGCCGCAGCCCCGGTCTGGCGGCTTCGGGTCCCTTGTGCTGAGGCTGTTGCGCAGTCAATAGGGTCTCCCGAGAGGCAGGACGAGATGGTGGAGAGGATAATGGTTTAGTGAAAGGAGCGACAGATCATCACTTCCTTTCGCCACTGAATGCCCGACAGGCTCCACAGGAAAGAACAGGAAGTGATTTCTGTGTGGTGGATTCTTTTTGTCTTTTTTTGGCTAATCATTAGCTGTTCATCCGATTCTGAATGCAGGGCTATTTTCTTGAATTTCTTTAATTCCATCCCTCCTGGTTCGGTCCACAACTTTACAGCACACCAACCCTACAAAGCAAGGCCGACAGAAAGGAGGACAGGGCAAGGTTATGTGTGGAGGGGGGGGGGGGTAATATAGAGAACTCAAACGAAGTAGGGTGAAGCATAAGGAGAAGCCCCGATGCTGTGGCGTCTTTACTTTGGCTTTCGGTTTGTAAAAATAAAATAAAAACTTTAATAAAAAAAAAAAGCCCAGAAGAAAACAATTGGGAATGGGGGGGGGGGTGTTTATAGAGGGCGGGGGAAAAAAACAAGCGAGAGAAGAGCTAAACATAGCGTATATGGCGGCAGCAGGGAGGTGCCGAGAAAACTCCCGCTTGGTGTCCGTCCGCGCTCCCTTCCCCATCTCACTATAAGAGTACGCATTTCTTGGTGTTCTTCTTGGTGACGGGGTAGAGCACAGCGCGCACGGCCTCGGCGAACACCTCCCGCACGCCCTCCTGCAGCAGCGCCGAGCACTCCATGTACTTGACGGCGCCGATCTGCTTGGCCAGGGAGCTGCCCTGCTGGGGCGTGGTGGGGGCCAAGCCCTGCTCCTTGAGCTTCTTCACCGTCTCGCCGTCGGACCGCAGGTCCCGCTTGGTGCCCACCAGCAGGACGGGCACGCTGGGGCAGTGGTGCGACACCTCGGGGTGCCACTTGTGCCGAACGTTGGCGTGGGACGACGGGCTCCCAATGGAGAAGCAGATGATGAAGACGTTGGTCTGCGGGTAGGATAGCGTGCGCAGCCGGTCATACTCCTCCTGGCCCGCCGTGTCCCACAGGTTGAGGCTCACCATGCGCCCGTCCACGCTCATCTGGGCGCTGTAGTTGTCGAAGACGGTGGGGATGTACTCCTCGGGGAAGGCGTTGGTCGTGTAGGAGATGAGCAGGCAGGTCTTGCCCACCGCCCCGTCCCCCACCACCACACACTTTATTGTCTGCATCCTTCCGGCATCCACACAGACTGCAGCACCTGGGGGGGGAAAACAGACTGAGTCAGCCTGTATAAGCCACCCTGGGATCTCCTCAGCAAACTAAAAGCCACCATACAGGCCAGCACAGGCCCCATTGCACCTTTTCTGATCAGGGTGGCAGTATAGTGTAGTGTAGCATAATGGCCTTGTAACCGAAAGGTTGCAGGTTCGATTCCCAGGTCTGACACAGCTGTTGTACCCTCGAGCAAGGTACTTAACCTGCATTGATCACTGCTCAAAGAAATTAAGGGAAGACTTAATCAACACAGTATAACACCAAGTCAATTAAACTTCTCTCGCCTTATCCTTCCTCACTGATTTTTCTCTAGTTTTGCATTTTGCTAGTGCCCTTGTCACTACTGGTAGCATGAGGTGGTACCTGCAGCCCATTCAGGTTGCACAGGTTGTCCAACTCCTCCAGGATGTGGCACATCCATACGTGCCGTCGCAAGAAGGTTTGCTGTGTCTCCCATCACACTCAAGAGCGTGGAGGAGAGACTGGGAGACGGGCCATTACACGAGGAGAGCTGGACAGGGCCGTAAAAGGGCAACAACCCAACGGGCTACTCGTGTGCATGTTTCTGACCAAACTATCAGAAACAGACTCCATGAGGGTGGCATGAGGGCCCAACGTCCTGTAGTGGGACCTGGGCTCACAGCCCAGCACCGTGCAGCTCGATTGGCATTTGCCAGAGAACACCAGAATTGGCAGGTTCGCCATAGGCGCCCCGTTCTCTTCACGGATGAGAGCAGGTTCAAACTGAGCACATGTAACAGACGTGAAAGAGTCTGGAGACGCCATGGGGAATGTTATGCTGCCTGCAACATCATCCAGCATGACCGGTTTGGTTTAATTGACTTGGTGTTATACTGTGATGATTAAGTGTTCCCTTAATTGTTTTGAGTAGTGTATGTTGGGCTGTATAAATGGATACTATGTAAAAAAAAAAATGCACACAGTCACTCTGGAGAGTCTGCTCAATGCCCATAATGTGACCATGTTTCCCTGCATCCACAACAGCACCACCCACCACCACATGTCTCTTTCAATTGTTTACAAAATTGACAGATGAGTCTGATTGTGGAACAGCATTATGCTCAGTATTCGTAAGCAATGACACGCCCATCTGCTGCAAATGACAAGCCCTGCAAAATGACATCCACCTCAACTGCTAGCAATCCTTCACAGCCCTCTTTTATGGGCCACTTAGTGCTGGAGGTATTCTTAAGAGAACTTTGGAGGTAAACTTGGTTTTGCTGGAATCAATTCAACTGGCAGCAGACAATGAAGAATCTCCAGGGGCCAGAGTTGATAATCACCGTTCTAATGCACATGCAATTTCCCCAAAACAGAGTAAATTATTCATGGAAAACAGCAGTCATGTTCGACACGTCATCTATAATTTACGGAAATTTTACTTGCTGGGCCATCTTAAATGGGGCACATAAATTACTGAACCACTAAAGCCCACTATAAGCCACTATGAAGGATGACTTATTGTTTATTCATTTGATTTGTTAAGCAAGTTGTGCTTTTCCCAATGAACAAAATGATATCAAAATAAAACCTGCCTTATATTTGGATATAGAGTTTAGAAATGACGTTGCACCAACCCGAGAATAACTTGAATTTATTACCAGGTTAATCAGTACAGGACTGTGCTTACACTAGCAAAAACAACTTATTTCTTAGCAGTTAATGTAAGAGCTCAGTGTCCTTGTATAAAGATACGGTAATGCACTTAAAACAGTTTTAAATTGTATAGCACCGAGACAAGGGCAAGAGCAAACACCACGCGGAGGATCCCGATCCAATGATGCACATCTTCTGACAGCAATCGCAGCTTAGCCGTCAATTATGATTACGTCACGCATCCATATAACGCCAAGTTTTTTTTTTTTTATAGGACGCACCGTCTGTACATGGAAATAAATTAAGTGCACGGGAAAGCAACTGAAAAGTAAGCGTCATCTAATATAATGAACGGGAAGATTACGCTTTAAATGTCAGTCGTTTCAGAAAGTTACCTTAAGCAATGCTGCTTCTACCATTTTTTCCCTAGCCGTCACTGTCAGTAAGATTTTGACAAGTTGTTGGTTTACTTACTAGCTGGGTCTTGCTCTTTCACACAGTCCACGCCTCAGCGTTCCCTCGGGTTAACCTTACAATATTACAGTTTAGGCCTATGAAGACAATCACTTCGCTACAATTCAAAGGAAAGGCTAACAATGTAACGACGGATTGTTCAATTTGAGAACTCCCAACATAACGTTAGCCACCTACATTGCGCGGCATTACCTGAAGTTAAACTAGCTAGCTTTAGTTAACATTACTGTAATGTTAACTCAAATAAGATCACAATTTGGAATAATTACTGAAGCAATAACACTAGCCGGCTAACGTTAGTTACGACTGGTGATTTAATGTTCAGTTAACGTTGCATTAATTAGCAGGCTGTCTAGCCAGCAAATTTCAGAAAACATGGGACTTTCACAACGACAGAAAATGCCTTCCGATTTGGTTGTTAGTGTCGGTGCGTTAAGTTAACGTTAGCGACATTCGTGAGATTTTAGGTGAAGTAACATCAGCTGTCTGTCTAGATATTGTTTGCAGGGGACGGTTGTAAGAAAGTTAGCGGTGTTACTGCCTAACGTTATTTGGCTAACGTTAGCAATAGAGGCTCGGTAGGTTCACCAGCTTCTTTGAATAAACCGAAAGTTGCTCTCCAACAACCTGGAAACGCCTTAGCTAGCAAACGTTAGCTAACGGTTCCCGTTTGTGGATAAACTGTAGCAAGCTGTTCACTCAACTAATATCACAGTAACCAGCGCTAAATAGATGGGTATGTGAATCTTATAGCTAGAGTTAAATAGATAGCAAGCTAATACTTGGGAGACTAGTTAACTAACTTACCGTTACCAAGCTTAGAAGCTGGCTAGCGCTGGGTAATGTAACCTAGCTAGCGATCTCATAGGAAAATAGCTAACGTTAAGTTAGCTAACAAGCGAGGTGAAGTGATTTGTGGTTTTTAAAAGTTTCTTTTTTGAATGTATAACTCCAAGAAGAGTAAATCCGTGCGTAATTTACATTTTAGGTATCGACACAAGTCAAAACACATTAGTACAGAAAACAGCTAACGTTAGCAAATAAAGTAAAGTTTAACTGTCTCACCGCCTCACTTGGGACTCGCGCTCTCTAGCTTCGTTCAGTCAGACCAGACAGAACCGCATCCGGGGAGCTGTCCCAAATAGTGACTACGCATGACTTCATATGCACTAGAGAACTCTGGTAAATGTAGTATATATATTTTTTTTTCGGAGTCTAACTACAGAGATGAAATACGATAAAGTCGAATTAAAAAGTTGCGATAACGCAACAAGAAAGCAGCATACACACAAGTAGTCTAACAATAAAGCTAAGTTGCAAAAATGTAGTTTAATTTGTTAAAATTCGGTCTTTATTGCTGGAATGAGTACATTTACGATCTCAGTCGCGCATTCTGCACGGTACCGCCAGGTGTCATTGTTGACTATAAAGACTAAAGTTCATCAAGCAATCCAAAACTGACCAGTTTTACTACTTTTTAGACAATGAGAAATAAAGCTATTCTCATTGTCTCCTTTGGAAAGAGATACTTGAAGACGTTTAATCTTTTTTTTTTAACTTCTGCTGTATAACTAAAATGTAATTTAAACGCATAAAATATTTTTAAAAGGTCATGCAACCAGGTTACGACGATAAAGGTGGTTAAGACAGTCAAAATGGGAGAATTTGAGATTGGATTCTGTGTAGCAGAGGAAGAAGATACAGTAGGTGATTAAACTAAGCAACAAAGTGATATACGTGACCTTTATGCAACAGTTTCTACGTGTTAATCACTACGCTGTGTCTGCCCTTTACTTCTCTTGCTGAGATTATACAGTGTTCCAGAGTATCCAGAGTTCAGTCAGTCTCACCGCTGTGAGAGTTTATCTGATTCCCAGGACCACAGACAGATGGGCAAGTTCCATCCTGAAGGTGGTGATTTCCTCACATTCCACTTTGCCGTTCCTTTTGCAGGTGAGCTGAAACTGATAGCCCCTTCCCACACAGACGCTTTCAATCAGGGTTCACATGAAAAGAAATGGTGGCTTTTGTTATCAAGGCGTGAAAAGTGATTTGCATAGTTAACACACAGCCAGAAACTTTCCAGCGTCACCCACACACATGCAGATGCTTGTACATACGCACCCAGCGACCTATAACCAAAGACACTTGAAAACAAAGAGGCTCCAGTTTATTGCTTTTCCCAAGAGTTCTGGCGTCACTGCGGCCTATAAAGAAAACTTTCCCACTGAGACCCTACCACCCCCCTTCCCCTCCCTCTATTCTGTGAGGGGATTCTCTCGG
This sequence comes from Ilyophis sp. 1 JC-2022, assembly GCA_022702515.1. NCBI lineage: Eukaryota > Metazoa > Chordata > Actinopteri > Anguilliformes > Synaphobranchidae > Ilyophis > Ilyophis sp. 1 JC-2022. The sequence continues at coordinate 28,873,729 of CM040397.1, forward strand.
ATGCTTCTAGTGTCTCCATGACAACCTCTGCGGCCTAGGGGTGCCACTGTCAGGAGATAGAAGAAAGAGAGAGACCTTTGAGTAGAGCTGAGGAACAGGGGGTTGTGGGTAGTTAGAAGAGGAAATGGCCCAGTGAGGAAGTCTCAGGATCTTGAAAATGAGCCAGCTCAGTTCCCCCTCTAAACAAACACTTTGAAAGGTTGTCATGCTGCAGTTGATGTGTGTGTTTGCTGCCAGCCCAGTTGGGAAGCAATTGTGTAGGTCATGAGCTTGTTCAGTTGTAGAGTGCACCAGCAGTCATTGACAGAGGTATCCCAATTGTGCATTATGACAGCGTCTTCCCCTTACATATACCACCTTCCACTTAGTGGATACATTTTCTCTCAATACTTTTAGTCAATGGAGCAATTTACTTGTGCAAGCTACCAATGGCACATTATAGATTTTCTGGGGCCAAAACAAAAAAGCTAATTTGGGTTTCCCACTCCCTCAAGGGGGACTGGTTCATGTCAAACTAATGTTGTTTTGCCACATACCGCCCCCTCAGTAAATGTCATCACTGCATTAGTTACCAACAAGAGATCCATATGAAGTATGAAAGCCCTTTGACCTTCAAATGTATATTTGCACTACTTGCATATTAGCCAGATTTACACCAATACTGCAGCCTATGGCCCATAAGTACACTGCTCAAAAAAATGAAGGTAACACTTAATCATCACAGTATAACACCAAGTCAATTAAACCAAAACGGTCATGCTGGATGATGTTGCAGGCAGCATAACATTCGCCACGGCGTCTCCAGACTCTTTCACGTCTATCACACGCTCAGTGTGAACCTGCTCTCATCCGTGAAGAGAACGGGGCGCCAATGGCGAACCTGCCAATTCTGGCGTTCTCTGGCAAATGCCAATCGAGCTGCACGGTGCTGGGCTGTGAGCACAGGTCCCACTACAGGACGTCGGGCCCTCATGCCACTTTCATGGAGTCTGTTTCTGACAGTTTGGTCAGAAACATGCACACGAGTAGCCCGCTGGAGGTCATTTTGTAGGGCTCTGGCAGTGCTCCTCCTGTTCCTCCTCGCACAAAGAAGCAGATACCGGTCCTGCCGCTGGGTTGTTGCCCTTCTACGGCCCTGTCCAGCTCTCCTCGTGTAATGGCCCGTCTCCCAGCATCTCCTCCACGCTCTTGAGACTGTTCTGGGAGACACAGCAAACCTTGCGACAGCACGTATGGATGTGCCATCCTGGAGGAGCTGGATTACCTGTGCAACCTGAATGGGCTGCAGGTACCACCTCATGCTACCAGTAGTGACAAGGGCACTAGCAAAATGCAAAACTAGAGAAAAATCAGTGAGGAAGGATAAGGAGAGAAATGGTCTGTGGCCACCACCTGCAAAACCATTTACTTTTTGGGGGTTGTCTTGCTGTTGCCTCTCCTGTCCTGTCACTTTCATTTGCACCAAAGCAGGTGAAATTGATTCACAATCGTCTACACTTCCTACCTGGACAGATCGATATCCCAGAAGTTTAATTGACTTGGTGTTATACTGTGTTGATTAAGTGTTCCCTTCATTTCTTTGAGCAGTGTATATAATCAAACTCACATTTGCAGTTAGCACAGATGAATGTCAACAGTTACTTTTGACTATGTCAGATTCAAGTGTTAAATGCATTATCTTGGTGTAACAGAAAGGGAGCATGCTATATTAACACAATGATTGTAATGACCATCTTTATTTTACTTTATCTTATTTACAAATATCTGTCATACAAAAATTACACCAGGTAATAATCACTTATTCTGTTAAATTATTTTTCTTTTTTCCATCAAAAACAATAACAAAAATAATCCCATGTATAATAATGAAATACATACACCCAGCACCAATCCCTCTTCAGTTTCTAAAGTGCACCAGCATGAGAAGGTCCCACTGAGAGAGTTGGAGTGGGGTCATTTCTGTACCTAGTGCTGGGCTGGACCATTAAAGAATGTGGGTGTTTGCAAAAATAATAAAACACAAAGTTTAATGTTCTGAGCTTTGAAATTACATTCACATCAAACAAAATGTGCTGAATGAATGCAATTATTTGTTATATGTCAATTTTGTTGTGACTTGAGTGGGTGAGGGCTACAGACTTTTAAAAAAATCCTTTCTTCATACAGGAAAATCTAGGGTGTCAACCTGATGATGTAGATGGAGTGGAATAGTCCTGATTTTTTTAATCTTAGGACAGGAAGAGGAAAAGATTGGACAGGGGCTAAAACAGGCACTTGGAAGAATTAGAACCACACCCCATAAATTAAACTTGCAGCAAGGGCTAAACTAACAGCCACCTGAACGTCACATCTTACCATCTGTCTTAGACTTCATAACATATTCTGATGGAAATCAAGTACTTTGGAAGGCTAGCAAACACAAGATATAGGTAGAGGACAATAATGTCGATAAAGATGCTAGCTTTAAAGTGTTACACTTCTTTGAGACACCAAAAGCAAATAAACAAGGTTCGATACTTAGTGGGTATAATGCATTTCAGGTATATGCTTGGAGGTATACTGAGGGATTCCCCCAGAGGTGCCCCATTACCTGCACAGGGCCCCCTAGTGGCCGGAGGTAGTAGTCGCTGGACCAGATAGTGCAGTATCCCCAACAGTCTCGCTACCCTGTCGCACTTCTCCCACCTACATAACAGGGACACTTTACTCAGCATGAAGAAGTAAAGTGACTCCATTCACAAATCTTAGCAGATGGGCACTAAAGTCAACCCCCCCCCCCCCTTGATTCTGGTGGTTCTCACTGTCACTCAGAAATACAGAGAGGAGAGGCACCCATAGTTCCCCACAATGAATGATGCTGCAGCTCAGTATCTGACAGAGACTTCTGAAGATGGCACTGGAGAACCCACAGACAAAGTGCAGTCCTAAAGGAAACTTATCTCCCATGTACAAAATCTGTTCGAGCTCAATTTAAAAGACAGCATGCATACCCAAATACATATAGTTTCTTGTGGATTTACGTACATATGCATAAATATATATATACATGTACTTTTACATATATATATTCGTGTTCATGGTTCACCTCCACATTGGCTGGGAGGCAGGTTGGGAGGAAGGACGGGACACCTTAGGGCCAGGCAGTCTTGTCACTGGGGTCTTGGGCTTGCTGGAATCACAGTTCTTGGCACTTTTCATAGCTGCAGCAGTGATAACAGCTTTGCGGATGGTCTTAGCGGTGGTGGAGGAAGGGTTCGGAACCGTGCGGGGCGGGGTGGGGGTGTGGGACTCGGGATTAGGGGCAAGACGCTTGGTCACACGTAGAGGGGTGCCCCTGACGAACACACCCTGGACGGCCGCCGCCTTGTCCTTCTCAGGCTTGGTCCTCTCCGGAAGGCCAGGGCCAGGCTTTCCGACCTGATCGGCTGCCGTCCGCACCTTCTCCCGCGCGCTGGTGGCCCGTTTGAGCTCGGGCTGGGTGCCGGCTGGACGGGGGGGCATGGAGGAGCGCACCGAGGCGCTGCGAGAGGGGGGCTGCCGGGAGAGGCGCATGGCAGGTCCGTCGGCGGTAGACTCCGCCTTGGTGCGGACCCTGGGGATGGCGGGGTTGTTAGGTGACCCCAGTCGTGGCACCAGGCCCCTTCGCAGCCCCCTGACCAAGTCCTTGCACTGGGGGGACTTCACTCCGCCTCCACTTCGCTCCGCCTCCCTCTCTTCGTCCGCCTCCCTCTCTTTCCTCCACTTGGAGCAGTGGCTGGGCATTGGCCGGGGGATGGGCGTGGTCATGCTCTCGTAAGAGCGCAGGCCCCGCACCAGGGTGTGGCACTCCAGAGTCTCGCCCACGCGGGGGTAAATCCGATCGCCCCCCGGGCTAAGCGGTTCTGCCTCCTGCGCAAGAAGAGGGACGGGCTCCGGTGCCATCGATTTGGGCTGCATGTCCACCTCAGCAGGAGAGGCCGCGCCCAGGGTCCCCTGCTGTCTCAGCACTCTTTCAGACACCAGTCGCAGCAGCCGGGCGCTCTCTACGGACGGCTCGTCGGCCGTCGGATCGCCTGCCTCGGTAACCATCGCTGACGTGCTCTCTGACGGGTATGGAGCAGGGCCCCAGGCTCTGTTTGTGATGTCAGAGGGCAGCTCTGCTCTAACGGAGGCAGTATCAGCCGAACGCTCCTCTTTCTCATGAGCAGGGTTCGCTGGGAGCTCCTCACGGAGCCCACGGAGCCGGTGTGTAGCGTCACTGGGTGCTTCTTGCTGGCTGGGTGTGGTGTCAGTAACGAGGCTCAGTAAGCTTGGAATGGCAACAGCGGTCAGCCCCTGTTGGCTGTGTGTTGTGTTAGTACTCAGTTCCAGTCTGCTGTGTGCAGAATCAGTGTTCAGGCCTTGTTTGCTGCCTACGGTATCAACGTTAAGCCCTTGTCTGCTATGTTCAACGTCAACGTTCAGAGCTTGTGTGCTGTGTACAGTGTCACTGTTCAGCCCCTGTTTAATGCACATAGCCTCAGTTCTCAGTCCCAGCTGGCTGGGGGAGGTGTCAGCGTTCAGCCGCCCTGAGGTGCTGAACTGGTGCGAGCTCCTCCGAGCCTCAGGGAGGCGCAGGCTGCGCCGGTGCCAGACGTAGCCGAGGCTCTTCTCTAGGGTGCGCTCCAGGTCATCCTGGCCCTGTCCGAGCCCCGGTCCGGAGCAGGCCGCAATGGAGCGCCGCTTCTCTGCTCTCTCCCTCTGTCGCTCCGCCCGCCGCTGCTCCTGCAGCTCCCGTTCTGCATTCTCCTGAGGGGCAGGGACAGAAAGAGGTCAGAGGTCAAAGGCCATTGGAGAGCCACACAGCATGTCACACAAACTACTGCATTACTTAACAATCACCACATATTTATTTAGAATTCCTCATAACCTGAACGATAAATTTAATTGTAAACCTATTGGGATTGATACTGCAGCTAAGATTTTATAATATCATGCAAATGAGGCATGGTCAATATTACTATTATTTGTGGATATGGCTTATGGCTTTTAGGTGTCACATGGTTTTATCTGAACGCATTCACCAAGGTAGCTTGTCATCTGACTGGCTATAACTAGGTAGGGGGAGGGTGGGTGAAGTAATGATAACTTACAAGATCATTTAAAATAGCTAGCTAGAAACAGTTCAGACTTGTTCAAATTGGGTATCTAGCATAACGATATAGCATAAAGCATGTCAATTATTTTTGCTGCCTTTAAATAAAGAAGCCTTTATTCAAGGGGAAATATATTAACAAATATCTGTTCAACTATAGTGTCTGAACAGCAGTGGCATTTGAAGACTTGCAAGTCAACAGTCAAATCACTGATATATAAAACTTGACACATTAAAAGTAAAGACTGCACTGAATACAGAGAGAATGTGCTGATGATGTTAGGATAAAAAATGCTGCACTACAATAAGATACCTTTATCGATGTAGTCAGTGATAGATGAGGACATCCATAACATTCATACGAGTGCACCTACATACACACACTCACGCACATGGAAAAACACACACTAACACTAACACACACACAAACACGCTTGGACCCGCCCACCTGGACAGCTTTCTGAAAACGATGACAGAAAGAGAAGAAGATGCGGCAGGCTTCCTCCAGTTTAAATGAGGCTTCATCCTCACAGAAGAACTCCACCAGGGCCTGGCTGGCCTTCTGTAAAGCCTCCACCTCGGTCTCCACCTCCCCCAGCTTTCCCTCTGCAGACTGCAGACAGAGAGAAACGTATGGTTCCCTGGTGCAGAGCAACCTGCAATTCGTCTAAAATCTCAAAGGGTAATTCTGCAATGGTCTGGCTTCAACATTTCAAACACCTCAAGTATATTTATCAACTCATACTTCCACCTGCAGTACTTTTCAGGCTAAAATGAACATTTTGAAAGAGTCCCGACACAGTACCAATGGTGCTGGAGAGGAGTGTGTCTCCTCCCCGACTCAGTGCTGCCCCCGTGAGGTGGTGCAGATAGGGACGCGTACCTCCAGGAAACTCTGCATCTGCTGCTGGATCTCGGCTTCCGTCTGAATGTTGGCACGCAGCGCCTCCACCCTGATCCGTAACCGTGAGAGATCCTCCTGCAAAGATTCTTCAGACTGCCTGCAAAGACGTAAGGGGATAAGAAGAACTGAGGCTTTTACACTGTACTAGAATCTATATTGTATCACACAGTAACAGCCGTTAAGGTTTGAATACTGTATTGGGTTCAGTACAGCATCAAACTAAAATGGCTACTTTTTCCATAGGTGCACTCCTTTCACCACACACTAGCTGTGTCCGAATCAGAGCCGTATCTACTACGTCCCAATGTACTTCTTACTGCATACTGTCCTCAATACTATTATCAGTGAAAACCCGGAAATAAGTACATCATCCGGGGATTTAAAGTACACTACATTTAGAGAACATTTATTCTACTTTCTCATCCAGTGTACTCAACTAGCAAACTCAATAGTACAGAATGGCATTGACTCGGACACAGCCACTGTCTGCCGGTTGCAGTTACACTGCCCATGAGTAGAGTGGCGCTCATACTGACAATCAGAGTGACTTTGTTAGAAGGCATCAGGGCAGTACTGACCTGGAGGCTGGACCCACATGGTCCAGTCGACTGGAGAAAGATAATAAGCTTGGGTTCTTCTTCACTGCCTCCTGGAGACGGACACAAACCGGCAGAATTGGTTTTACAGATAATATTTATCCTGTGAAGTTACTGTGATCAGCTCACACCTGCTGAATCATATTACATAGAGAAGATGTCTGGCTTAATTTCATTCAGACTGTGGTTCGCTCCAGGCCACGTGCTTGTCGAGACATCTCCTAGTTTCAAATGATACAATGTCTCTGCCCTATTTACAGAGACAAAAAAAACCCTAACAGAAAACATTTAAAATAAATAAAATAATTTAAATCAACGTAATGTTAACTTTGCTAAAATTGTATACATATAGTTTAACCCCACAGTGCCTACACGTATAAAAAGTAGAGGCTCTTACCATGGCCACAAAGTGTAGCAGATTCATGCCCGGTTTGTTAGCTTTGGTGTCAGCAAGTTTGAGCAGTGAGGCGATGCGGAAGCCAGCTGCATTCCCTGCGTATCCTCCCTGTGGATAACCAGGTACAGGTTAGATAGTGTACGCATATACAGGTCCATGCTAACGAAAACACACAGGGGTTCGTACACACGCTCATACATATGCACGCACGTGTGCACTCATACAAACACACAGAAATGATGGCTCTGTAAATTTGTTCTGCAGTCTGTAGAGGTTTACAGCTTCTTGCAGTAAAATCCAGAGTTGTAAAATCCAGGGATCAGAAAGTAAAAGTCCTGCCGTGTGTTTCTTCCACCCATTCACTCAGCCATGGGTGATTTCACTAATTAGTTCTACCTCCTGGCTGAAGAACTGTGCTAATGAGCAAATCCAGGTGATTGGAACAAAATGCTGAGAAGGACTTTTACTTTCTGAACCGGGATTTTACACCTCTGGTAAAATCCCAGACTGAGCTAGCAGGCCTCCTCGAACCCCTGTGGGACACTCACTGCGTTCATATAGTTCCCCGCCCTCAGAACCAGGTGCAGGATGGAGTGCAGCTCTTGACAGTTTAGCAGCTCTGAGGAGGGAGAGGGAGAAGGAGAGAGACCAATCAATTATGCATTTTTTCACCGCATGGAAAGTTTTTCCTACACCTGAAACAGATTTGGGCTCTTTTGTCTCATATATGACAACTGAGAGAGAGAGAGAAAAATAGATATACAGTGCTTTTTTTCTGTCACTGATTACAGATTGCATCTCCCATGACTGCAAGTACATTTCATGTATATAACTCTCAGAGTGAACTGTCAAATTCAGTAAATTCAGTAAAATTAGCAAGGAAATATGCTTTTATCTTCTTCCAAATGTCTTGCTGGAAGTCCAGTTGGCAATTGTTCTTTGTCAATGATTTGCTATTATGCCTATTTTCTGTGACATGAAATATAGATATAAACACAATACAGAACGCAAAAACTCTTAGTTTTAAACTAAACTAAAACACCACCAGGTTGGGAATCTGCTGTAGCCTCTCCCCGCCAAACCCCCACCCCCCCTACTGGGACTCACCTCTGGCCGCCTCCCCCAGACAGCGGGCCGCCACACACAGAGAGGTCACGGCAGGGTCAAACTCCTGCTGCAAGATCATGGCATCCAGGCGCAGCCGAAAACTAAAGGAAAGGAACAGACAGCGGCACAGTTAATATTCCCAAGAGAGCCAGACGTTTGAGTGGGGCACTTCAGCTTAAATGATGCTGATCAAATGTGCCCGAGTGTGGGGAAAAGCAATTAAAAGTAAATTAAGGTCAATATATTACTGAAAGGATTGAGTGTCGTCAGCACTTTGGCAGAAGATTTTATTGGTGCGGCCAACAATTCCAGAAAAACAAAAGCCTAAAAAAAGAGGAAGACGGCAGAGGAGAGACAAAAGAGGGTTTTCGAGAGGGAAGGGCGGGGCGGGGGGGGGGGGGGGTGTAACACCTCTCCTTTCTGGATGGACGCATTCGTGCCTCAGCCCCAGAATCGCACAGCTCGCATGATTGCAGGGTGGGTCTATGGGTTTGGCCAGCTAGGCTAGTGAATAAATTCCTACCATGGCAGCATCGCGGTCAAGCCAGTAACCGCACCAAGCCGGGTGACACAGAAAGGAAGCATGCGAAGCTGGTGGCTTATAAAAGACCAATGACGGCAATGCAAAACCACGACTTTTGTAACCCTGAAGAAATGGCCCCATTGGTATGGAAGGCCCGTGAGAGAAAACTGAAAACAAGGAGGGAAAACAGTGAGGAAAAACATGATGGGGAGAGGAGGGGTTGCATTGAAGTCAGCAAGGAGGAGGTGCTGATTAACTCAATGTAACAGAGAAAAGAGATGAGGGGACAACAATGAGGCAAAAACTCATTCGAAACTTCCTACATGCCAAAGGGAACAGGAAATCATTATTTTCTACGAGAGAACAAAAGACTAGGTGTGACGAGCTTCCGTCTCTGTGCCTGGCCAGTGCAGCGGCGCTGCTCAGTGCAGCGGTCACTGGGGGCAGCTCCTGAGCTCAGGATTTATGAGGGGGAAAATGGTAATGAGGTCAGAGCGAGTAAGACCGTGGAGGGAGGGGTTACTGATATTACTCTGATAAAAAAAAAAACAACTGTAAAAACCAGAGAAAATATGTTCGCCAACAAGGTTATGCTCAGCAGTAGCATTTAGATTTCTGCATCTGCTAGACACTCTTATCCAGAATTACTTCGACAGATTACGGATTTTTATACAGGTTGCATTACACAAAATCCATTTAAGCAGCCAGATATTTACTGATGTAAACCAGGTTAAGAAGCTTGCTCAAGGGTACAACAGCATCAACCCAACAGAGAACTGAGTCCACAGCCTTTGAGTTACAAGCCCAGCTCTGTAACCATTCCACTACACTGCCGCCCACTGGTTTGATGCAGGCTTTCCTGAGAATCAAATTTGACTGGACGTGTAAAGTTTATTTTCATGCCACTTCAACACATTCACCTTGCTGTAGCTTTCCTGGCCTTCCTGACTACATTGCACATAATAACATAACGTAAAAGACTACAGCACATCCACCCCTCTCCCTCTGTCACTACCTCCAGCCACAGGCTTGAGAGGCAAATGTTTGCAAAGCTGGAGAATACAGGATAGCTGCTGAATGCAGACTGACTACAGGCATTAGCACCATCCTTTCCCATGCATTCAATTATCACACCCCATCAGTGCAGGCAGAGCACATCTACCATACATGTCAGGAACCACTCTTCACAGCAAGGCACACAACAGGCTGACGTGCCCACTTTGGAGGAAACAGGCAAACTGTATAAGTGTATTAGTTGGGGCAGGAGTGGGGCGCTGGTTGTGATTGGTGTGCCACCAGTGAGAGACATACGAAGGATTGGGGTTCGGTGTTGGGCTCACCTGGGTACTTCCACCAGAAGAACCATGAAGACATCGGGCTCTCCAAGGCGGCTGCGGTCCCCGTGAAACAACCTGCACTTCTTCTCCTGCACAGAACACACAGACAGACAAGCAGTTAGACAAATGCAGACAAACAAACAAGTTTTACATCAGCGCACATATCTTAAAGTTAACAATCCTAATATCCATCACAAGGCTATTTTATTCACATTTCATAAACTGTGCATTGCGTGCGTATGCTGTAATGGACCATAAATGGGAGTTTCCTGTTAAAACACAATTACTTATCTTTGGTCAGACTAATGTGCAACAGACCTTCCCCTCGGGGGATGGGTCAGTAACATCTGATCACAGCTCCGCGGTTAGCGCCGGGGCTACAGATGGCCAGATGGGACAGAAAGAGCGGGGCGAGTACCTCTTCGATGTCGGGCAGAAGTTTGCAGAGCTCGCTCAGTTTCTCTGCCCCGTACCTCTCCCCGGCCCCCAGCCTGATGTCCTCCACAATCTCGCGGGCCGCGCTGCGGAAACAAGGCAACACCCCACACTTGCATGACATCATCTTTCATTCAACACTACCAAGGCTTCACACGGTCTCTGGAGCACTCCCACAGCCAGGTTTTATACCACAATCCAAAATGCGTGGCAATACTGACCCACAGTATATTGAGATTTCTGCGAAACTCTGGTGATTTAAACCAAGAAATGTTTCTGATTTCCTCGTGTGGTTGTGTGCTTTCTGTTCCTCATTAACAAAACATGCAGTACAGCAAAGCTTTAGTAGTCAAAGAATATAAACTATTAAACATGATTTTGGCCTCTCATTGGTAACTCTTTTCTTCCCTCTGTTCTGGCTTTGTGTCTGAGGGCCTCTCTCTCATTCTGTGTGGCTCTGCTCTCTGGTCACAGCGGTCAGAGCACGGACAAACTTCAGCATTTATCACCTCCCAGCATCCTTATCTGCCACAGGGCAGGCCTGAGACGCCATGCCGGCGACGCAGAAGGACAGACGGACACTGCGCAAACACACCAGTCTCCTGGCTGGCTGCAAGTCCGGACTTATAAGCTCGTACCCATTGGGCCGCAGAAGGGCTTTCTGGGACAGAAAGTGAGAACGGGGCAGCCGCGCCAAATGCCAAGCACTTACTCAATCAGTCTCCCCTCCTACACCCACAGTCTCCATTTACTCCCCTTTCCATTCCACGCAGCCCAGCTTGTCTTAAGCCATTTGATCTCCACTCCTCTACTCAACTTCTGTCCTTCCACTGCCCTCAATCTACCCACGATGCACTTCTCTCCCTCAGACAGACAGTCTGGCTCTCCACATAAAGCACTCACCCAGGACGTGAAAAGAAAACAAGGAGCAAGCATGAACAAACACAGGTGACTTGGGTTTTATGTCAACTTCCTATTTTTATCGTCACATAAATGAAGCCGCACAACACAGCACGCCCTCACATGAAGGGTCATGGCAGAATTGAAGTAGTTTTATTCACCAACATTCGTCTATGACAATAAGTAATGTTTAGTACAGGCAAGTAGCTGGTAGAACCTGGCTCACGCGAGTATTCTTGAAAGATGCAGGGGCAGGATACCGTGCATCCGACTAGAACATTTTTCTCAGAGCCTTGACATGCTTTGAAGTATCCTGTCACAAGGCATTTAGTTTGCGCTCCCTCATCCAGAGCAATGATGGAAGAAATGGTAGTAAAAAAACAATAATTGTTTTGGTGCACAGTAGCATTTCTGACTTTCCACCAGAAGAGGAAATATTGTACAAGTTCAAACAGAAAGTCAGGGTCATTTTGGAGGACGGTGCTCTTCAGTTAAAAATGTATACAACAGTGCGTTGTGTACAACACACACACACACCTTCTAAAACAAAGACTGATGTTTGCACACTTAATCAGCAACACTCACAGGCAAAACGCTCATGGTTTCTTGAAATAAATGTACTGAAAGAAATATTTATTTTTTCCCCCAGAAAGGCACTGGAAACAAAAATTTTAAGATTTAATGGAAAGCTTTTAACCACCTACATGAAGCCCTTCAGCTTACTAAAGAGCCAGACAAAAGAAAAGCAGCTTCCTCTGGCCTTCTCCACGGGGGGCCACTCGGTACTAAATAAAGCGTTTTAAGGTTCAAAGCAGGTGTCACCTCCGACCTCCTCGATGGCCATCAACCCCTCTGACGCAGCTGCTCACACAGGATGTCGAGACTATTCAAAACCGTCTGCCCCTTCACACCTACCACCGACCCCCCGCTTAGGCCACCCTGCCACCAGAAACGCCCCTCCACCAACCCCCACCCTTACCCCCCCTCTCAAATGTTTACAACTTGAGCACTATTAGCGGGCCATGATCCTAGACATGAATGTTTTCCAGTCAGGACCTTGAGAGAAAAATTTGAGAATAAACTGCCACTTGAGGTTGCCAAAAGAAGTACCAGCTTTAGCCCAAGTGTTAACGCTGCTTCAGAAAAAACGTGAAGATGGCGGACATGAGAAAAGGGCTCTTACCTCTTGAACTGTCTGAGAAATATCCCCACATTCATGCTGCGTTTGGCATCCAACAGGGACACCTGCTGACAGACAGACAGACAAGATGAGTCAGACTAGTCAAAAGCCAAGATGACTTTCGAAGGCAATGCAGCAATAAGGCATATTGATCAGAAACAGGCGGACACACACAAAAACTGATAATATTCATCAGAGGAAAAAAATGCAGTGGCAAGCACAGAACCATACTCTAGGGTGGAATAATAACATTTCATGCATTAACACGATATCAGTTATTTCTTATCAGCAAAATCTCCCATGTAAGCTAAATAAAATAAAACACACAAAGAAACCTATTACTAAACAGCAAAAATATGCAGAAAGCTCAAAAGTCAGGCAGATAGTTTTCTTTATGTACAATAACCTGCAGGGGTGTAGTTTTAGGCCTATAATCTGCTAATAGAGTCTACTTGCCAAAACACATGCACCGGGTATACACTAAAATAGTCACATTCAGTCTTTCCCCAAGGGGGAAATAACACTCCTAAAACATGGCAGCTTGAGACTTTCCAGGCCTCCCTAGAAGTAGCTCAATGCCCTGCCTGTTGATGGGATCCTAATTCGCTTCTTGCTTGAAGCTGTCTACACTAGGAGTACCATTTCTATCCTGAGCTTAGTGTATGAACTTCTGTATTCCAGTTGACTCCATTTTCCCTGCTATATATGGAGGGTCCCAAGGCTGTTCATTTCTTAGCACCACAACTACAGTCTACTGTGCCAAACATCTGGCCAACTCCCACCTTCCCCTCAAGTCCTGAAGAGACCCCTAATGGAACCCCCTTTTCCTGCTCTCCAAGCAGTCAAGAGACAAACCTCTTTAGATTTTTAATTTCAAACTCGCAGGAGTAGCACAAAGACATACCCGTGTAGAGCCACGTGGCACGCCCTCTTAAATGTCAGATCGGCCAGCCTGCTCACCTTGTCGGTGGCGGGGTCCTGGGGCGATCCACAGCGCGTAAGGCTGCGTCTGAAGCTGGGAACTTTGTCCACGGTTTGTGCCACCTTCTGGCTGAAGAGCTCATCCAGCGAGCGCAGGTCGATGGAAAAATCGTCTTCGCCGACGGCCACCCCGCTCCACACGCTCCTCCGTCCCTCCACGCGCTCTTTCGGAATCAGCTCCCAGTTGAGGTTACGCAGCTTGGAGCGGCGGGCAGAGTCCAGGCGAGATAGAGGGATGGAGGCCGGCAGAGGAGGTGGGGGTGGTGGTGGCGGGGGCGGGGGGAGCGGAGGCGGCGAGACGGGGAGGGTGTCCATGGAGGTCACTTCCACCGTGGGGCTGAAGGAGCTGAGCGGCGGTGCTCCATGAAAGGCCTGAGGCTCCTTGGTGGCCACACTGAGAGTAATCAGCATGGAGGCCGATGGGCGTGGCTACTCCCCGCCCTCCTGCTTCCTGCCCAGCTTCCTGCCTGCGTTCAGCACAGTCCTCACACAGGCACAGCCTTCTGACATCCACTATGAACTCTGCACAGGGAGGTAAGAGGGATTTCAACATTCACAGCCGTCTCAACATTTAGCAACTGGCATTTTTACGAGAGAAAATATTCGTAGGTTGATTACATTTTATCATTAATATGTAAATATGTGCTTCAGAATTCTCCTCGTCACGTGTCCCCTGTTGTGACAGGCTCAGACCACCACGATACCAGTAAAATCCTAAGAGCAAAACAATTCTAATTCTTCCTGACCTCAGATGGAACACCATTGCATGAAGATATGTCAAACAAATACATATATATTTTTAAAAATCAAAGTCAACGTTTCATTCAAATACTCTGTGTCCTTTAATGTACAGGTCAGTGAACCCTTTTGTGGTTTACCAATACCTATAGCACACACACGTCAATTAACAAGCAGACAGCGCCACAGAAGGCACACACGCTCCAACAGCTGGCAGCGCTTGTCCTGTAATTAGTCCCTCGCTGTAGAATGCCTGCCCCATGTGTGTATCCCTCGCAGCTTATCCACAAACCGTTTAAAGTTAAAATTCTCAAAGTTAAACCCTAGATTTAACTTTGAGGCTGCTCGTGGTGTCGGGAGAGGCAGTGGATTTACGTCGATAGGACAGCGAGCGCTGCGCTTCTGCGGGTCCTCTCCTGTCCTCCTGTTTGAACGGCTTGTTTAGTCCTGCCCCGTTTCACTCCAGCTACACAGCACAACGGAACGTGCACTCCTCCTCTCTTGCTTGCCTTTTAATTATACAAAATGAACTGCGCGTAAACCTTCCCAGGATTTTACTATCTTAAATTTTTCTGCCACCGGTTTAAAACAGCTGGGAATATAGCTGCAAGAGAGTTCAGGTGTGCATAAACTGCCGCGTACACTGAAGTTTATCTAGCCTTTAACGCAATCACTCACCACCGCCTCTCACCTCTTGGGTGAAACTTTCCATTCTGATTCCAAGGAATGAAAACTTGGATCAATCGCCTTTCCTGTTGAACTCTCAAGAACCCACACCGCGTTAAATTTGGCGTTTCGGGCACGTTGGGACAGAAACTGCATGGGGAATTCACACAGATCATGTATCTGCGCTAATGGTTCTATGCATGTGTCTGGCCCAAATATGGCCGAATCTTGCTGAAATTTACAGATAACGTTTCTCAGCCCATTTCTTATAACAAAAAGATAGCATATCAAAATATTTTTTTATGATTTATTCCTCGCAGGATAAAATCATAGTAAAACGGTTACCTACGTGGTCTGCCCGAACCGAGTGATACCAGGGACTTTACTGGTACAACGATAGCAATTGAATCTGATCGAGACTGTAGCCTACAATGTAGGCTAACTATTTACCGTTAAGTGATAGAAATTAATCCTATACGTATAACAGCAACAGGACGGGAAACGCTGGAGACGGGAGGCAATGAGTAATGCGGGAAGTCAGTTCTGTGGGAATGCAAGTGCAGTGGGACTTTATTTTTCCTATTACAAAGCGTGACTCATGACTGAACTTATTTCAAAACGTCCTTTGAAACTAGTCAGAGCAAACACAAAGATTTCCCCAATATCCAGCATATCCCAGTTTTGCCCATTATGGAATGAATGGCGGCTATCCTCCAGGTCTGGTTTCACCAGCAGACCTTTCTATGGTTGGACTAGGCATTATCCACCAATAATTACAGTTAATCCTCTGTGCGCTCCTAACATTTAAGAACAATCATGCGTTAAACGCAGAAAATAAGAAAACGAATAAGTGATTTATAATGAATGTACAATAAGATCCAAACTCAAAAGGCAACCTGGCCACGGACTTCAAATGTTTAGGCTAAATACTGTATCTTATTTTTTTAAACATTTCATTTTTGCTTAAATGAGCTTTTTGATTAAAATTGCTTAATGTTGCTCTTCCTTGGTGAAATTGCCTAGATCCTTATTGAAAGGAATAATGTGTTTTTACCCGCCTAAGTCAAGAGTTCGCAAGATGCTTGTTGTATGGTGTGTAAGTCACAATAAAAATTTTTTTTTTTTTTTTTTTTATTTTTATTAATATGGCGGCTGCTTCAAGAGAACACAAAGAAATCAAAAACAATCATCATGTCATCATGATTCTGATGATTCTGGACTATAAAAGTGATAATAAATAATAATATTTATGTAGGTAGGCTAAATGTTGTGTGTTGTTTAGTTCTTTTAGTCTTCTTATCTCTTATAATACAATTTTTTTTTTATTTATTTTTTAGGCAATATTCTTATATGATATTTTTTTGTTGTGAAATGATAACAAAATAATATATATTATTATTTTGGTTGTTTATATTTTTTTTCTGAAAAAAAAAAAAAAAACTTTTAGGCGCGATTTTTTTAGAAGGTGACGGTATATAAATTGGCAGCGATATACCTACTGGGGAAAACCTGAGCCCCTTGCAAGGTAGCCTCAACCTGTAGCCTATCTGGACTATTTGATCAGTCTCAGACAAGCTATTCCCTCGGGCACCACATGAGTGCGCTACACACATTCCGGTATTTTACTTAATCGCTGTGCGCCACACAAATTAAGAATAAAATTAAAAACAATACGGCAGTTGAATCAAAGTCTAATATCATGTATAAAATAGAAGTTGAATTTCCTGCAATATTGAAATTTACAGTTTCGCTGATGCATAATTCAGGCCGTTGACTGGTCAAGGACGAGATGGGAACACTCAAAACTGCTGTAATTCTTATTCAAATCAAATCCTTCACCTTGGTATCGATAGACATGAGGACCTAAATTAAAATAAATAGGCCTACATTCAAGTTATTACTCGCAATATTGGGGTTCATAGTAAGAACAAGAACAAAACAGGCTACCTATAAAACAAAACAAAAAGCGACCAAAAACAAACTAAAACTCACAGGTGGCCAATCTTTACCAAGAACTAAACTTTGCATAGTGGTCCATGTCAAGTGCTCAAATGTGTTAAAGAGCGAATCCCATTTCAACGTTTACTACTGCTAAAAGTTTTGTAAAGGTTTGTATATACCGTCCTCGGCCGTATACATTTAAGCAAGCATGATTCCATTCAAAAGTCCAAAGAAATCAATACTTACTATTCGTTTTCATGCAGTGTAGTCTACACAATTCCCGCAATAGTATTCCACGACTATCTTGCTGGCAACATTCTACTATTTACCATCCATTTACGTTCATGCAGTCCTTGCTCCAGGATGCTTCTCACACACTTTCAGAATGCATTCTGCCGCTCTGCGTGGTTGGTTTTCGAACTTCGACAACGCCACCTACAAGCGCGCTTGCGCGCAATACACGCCTTCAATGAAAGTGGGGGGTGTTCACTGTTGCGGCCAAGCTGGGTCTTGACAATATCGTTGTTGCCAATGCTTTGTCTCATAAAAGAAACAACACTTTGTATGTGAAACTATTATTTCATTTTATTTAAAACGTTTCTGACATTGCTTATGCACATGACTAAATTATCTCAATTATAACATATGTCCCCCAATAAAAAAATACAAATAAGGTTAAATTCAAATAATTAACATATCACACAAATGTCTATTAATTTAAACATGTAATTATTTTGTTAAGCATGGGATTGAACGGTAATCCTTAACAGGAAACCCAGTCAACAAACATGGCACATAATGTGATTACTGAATTAATATACTTTCATAGACCTGTGACAAATTATAGTACTTATTTAATTACAGCCATTTAGCAGAGTGACATACAATGAGAGCGAACATCTAGTGCATCAACCAGAGTTATGTGAGCATCTGTGCCAGACCTGCCGACGGACATTCAGAAATCAGTGCAAACTGCAACATCAATAAAGCACTCAATGTAAATTGAGATAGGTGGGATTAATTCTGGACAACCTTGAACCATAAAACAAATACAATCCATATAGCTAATATCAATATTAAGCCAGAAGTCATTCTATTACAATCCTATGATAATTACGTATGTGTGAAAAAAGTGATATGAGGTAGGAATAAGAAGAGAGACTGAATGAGCAGGTCTCAAATACCTTCATTGATACACTTCAATGTCATACTACTGACTATACCCTTTAAAACCAGTAATACTCTACAGATTACTGATAATCTTTAAAATGAACATTATTTTCACCAATATTAAGAACAAAATTTTTTTCTCATTCAATTGCACATTTGGTTTGTAATGTGTTTTGGTTCAAAATTCTCAGGGGTCTGCAGATGTGTTTTCAGACTTTACTGACATCAAAAGAATGAACATATTTCAAATTTTGTTTTCATGCTCAACCTGATAGTTATAATAATATTCTATTGGTGGATAATAATGCATCACATTAGTGGCAACAGTAAGGAGTTAAGTAAATCAATGACTGACCAATTCATAAAGTGTAGGGACTTCTGCTAAGCAAATGAATAACAATGAAACTAATAATGAGGTCTGGTGCTACAAAGCCAGTAACAAGTTGGTGAGGTGTAACTCTTTGCCTCTGTGGCAAGGTTCCCGAAGGAAGTCTAACATGAAGATGCAGGATAGCCATTGGAACAAGGGGGCCTTGCTGAAGTGATGACTTTCCCCACACCGGGCTGTCTTCACTGGGGATGTGAGGCTGTGATCTCCCTGCCTGGTGCAGATGGCCTTGATCAGACACTGGGGGTAGTGATACAAGCTGCCGCAGACAGATGATGGGTATCAGGGTTTGGGAAAGCATGTAGGATGATGGGAAAATACCTTATTTTGGACCAATGAGATGACAGGAGGAAGGAGAGATGTTTGAAAGAGAAGAGGGCTATAACAGCAGGGATCTGTTGTCATTTTTGGCAGACCTCTGGACCTTGCTTGCCTCAAAGAATGTTCCGTGGATTTGGGACCTTCTTGTATTCGCAGTGAGCCCTGTCACTTTATCTTCTGGAAGTTTACAACCAGTACATATGCATAAACCTGCCGAGTTGGAATTGCCTGTTCCTCCCATTCTCAGAATCTCTGTCCCATACCAACAATAAATAACAGTTATCTTTATATACTTTTCAAATTTTGCACTCGGGGTACTTCACACAATGACCATAAATGGAGAAAATACAATACAGAAAATGAAAAAAAAAAACATTATTTAACAACACTGCACATGGCATTACAGAACATTAAAAAACATAAAAACAGTGGGTTTGTGATTTCAATCTAGACCCAGAATGGCCAAACATAATATTTTTTGGCAGGGTATTCTACAGTTTTGGGGCCTGCACAACAAAAGGTGTGACACCCTTTGTCTTTACAACAGGTTTCTGGCAAACGTTGAGTAACCTGTAGGTTATAATGGGTTTTCAGTTCAGCACAATACTTTGGTGCTGAGCCATATACATGCAATGCCACAAATGCAAATATAAGTACATTGTATTGGTGTTACAATGTTTCTACAATTATGTGACAATAATTAGATACAATTTGTAAGATCATAAATGTTGTGCACTCTTTCCTGGTCATGCTGAAGGAGTTCCTGCTTACATTTTTTGACCTGTAGAAATTTGGATGAGGAAACAATTTGGTTCAACAATACAAAGACATAAATTACAATATAAAAAAACAGAGAGTGCAGCTGTGTTGGTAACTTGGTTTTATGCAATATGCTTGGGCCATGAAGTGTCACCACACCAGAGTAAACCTACTCAGGAAAGGAGTCCTCCCCATGCACAGCTCAGAATGAAAGGAAATACCGCAGTCCGGAGAAACACAGTGTTTTGCCAGAGTGGGGTCAGAGCAGATCAGCATCAAGAGCAAGATATTAATTGAAGAGACACAACCCCCAACAGAATGGATTTTATAGGGGAGCTGTGATTTATTTCTGACCATACAAACATATTGTTCATAATCCTTTCTGTTTGTTGGAACAGCATTATTATGGGAGACGGTTACTGTGTGACGCTAACCTTTTGGAAGCCTCATTAACCTGTCTGTTACCGCAACATCCCGGGTTTGACCAATGATAACTTTTTCTGAAGAAAAATGAAAGGGTGTTCAGTCGTCTTGCAATTTGAATTCATGAGCTCAACCATGCAACTTCAACATGAGGGATATTATCTGTGGAAGATATAATGTGACTATCTTTATCTATTTTAATTATCATTAGATATGAAGGATAATTCATATGATAATGTATGTCAATATACTTGACTATATTCACTACATGTAATGCAAAAGCACTCTGGTCTTATAAAATTACAGGCAGAGGTACTGAAAGTTCTGAAATGCAATATTGTATTGTTTATTTTAAGAGGTGCACAGTAATCCTTGCTTTATAACAGGAAGATATCTTCTAAACACTCCCAGTCTCCCAGTCTGAATATCTGTTGTGTTTGGACACGGCTGCTGCTGTGGTTGTTTGCCCAGACTATCCATTCTGTCGTGCAGATTTAGGACACTGTTTTGCATCACACCACAGAAGACCCTTGTGTGGGAGTGAATTGATTTGAGAAGAAACAGCTAAGAGTGCAAACATTTGTGTGTGAGTTAATGTGTTGGGGAGTGTGAGAGTTTATGAATTTGTGAGTTTGTGAATGGGATTGAACTGGTAAGAGGACAAGTGAACATGTATGAGTAATTGAATGAGTGACAGTTGTTTCGTAAGTGTGATCTTGTGTGAGCAAGTGAGTCAATGCGTGAGTTGATTAGTGGCAAAATGAGTAAGCGACTGAATTTAAAAAAACTAAATTGTATTGTGGACGGTAGTTATTTGTCTTGAAAGTTTTTACTTCTTAAATATGTAGATGCAATGCTATCTTGTCATACTCTTGTCAAGCACTTTTGTACGTTTTTTTAGACAAAAATAAGTGTTTTACACTTGCACTACCATAAATGATTTCCTCACACAATTTGCTCTGCCAAATTATGTCAATGTAGGGGGTGAGTGAATGAGTTATATTGTGGGAAACTGAGTGAGTGTGTGAGTGAATTTGTGAGCTACTGAGGAAGTGAGGGACAACTGATTTAGTTGGTTGGTAGGTGAATGAATGAGTTGGTTAGAGGCAGAGTGAGTAAGTGTGATTTGTGTGAATAACTGAGTGAGTGAATACATGGGTGAGACAGTGACTGGGTGTGAGAGTGGGAAACTGCACTGCTGTGAGAATGTTCTTGTGAGAATGGTCCCCGCCCTTTCCCGGGGATCAGTCCGTCAAGGCCTGTGCGTTGAGTGGCTCCTTGACGGGGGCCTTGGCAGCGGATTAGGACACCCTTTTGAAATCTTAATCTCCGGCCTTTGATTATCCCGTGGGGGGTTACGTAAAGAGAGCGAGGGGTCTGCTCATCCTTCCCGTACGCCCTGTTGTTGCTTGCCAGCGCAGCGTGTTATCATGGTACAGTAGGCTCCGACGACCCCATTCCTGTGGTGCTGCTGTTTCTCGCCGTCTCAAGCAATTTGTTTCTCTTTTGCTTTTAAGACACTTTAGGGGATTTTACCCCAAAAGCACCTAAAAGCCACTGCTGGAAAAAAACCTTGTATTCTTGATCTTACTGTGAGTAAGGCAAAAGGAGACATACGTATAGCTGCTCTGAACCTGTTTGTCAGGTTAAATAAGGGGATATATTGGGTACTGACTTTGTTGTGACAAATACAGTTGTCTAAGAGTTACAAATAATGTGCACTTCATGTAATATAATGGAAATTATGATACAAAGATTAGGTTACTTCAAATCAGAATCAGAATCAGAAAGCTTTATTGTCATTATATTATGATATAATGAGATTACAGGAACCACTCCATTTGTGCATTTGACATGACAACCAGGTAAGACATGACAACAGGACATGGCACACACAGCTATCTAATAAAAACAAAGCAAGATAGAATAGATAAAAATAGATAAAAACAGCATAACAAATAACTTTGCTTAATAATGGATAATGTAGCCATTCTAATAAAAAAATAATTTAATATTATTAATTTGAATACAGCCATTCATTAATGAACCACAATTAATTGGGACAAATATCTTTTATAGACATAGCTTATAGTAATATATCACATGTACACCAGGAAATTATAATAAAAAGATGATTATAAAATAATAAGTTTTATCACAAATAAAATACTGAAACAAGAAAACCCAAATTTTAGGAGAAACACTTTTGCATTATTATTCTTAGTCACCAGGAGCAAAGTTGGCTTTTTGGAAATACATAATGTAATAAGAATAAATGTGAATTTCCCAGTGTGACAGTCAGCCAGTAGCACAGCTGAGTCTGCCAGGGGTAGTGATGGAGGAATGCCCTAATAAGACGCAGGTGAACTGCTTTGAATTTTCTGCCACCTCACACATTAATACCAGACAAGCGGCTACAAAGAGAAATGAAACTTAACCTTCCTATTATGTCTGGGAACAATTTCACCCCATTCAGTGTTGGACGTTTCTTAAAGGAGAAGTTCTGTATTTAGTATGTTAAGCCCTGTTAAAAGGTTATTTACGATCATATACAACGGTCCATATCAACATTTTGACAAACTTTGCAGTCTTGAGATATAGTTACCGTTTAAAAATTAATAGAACTATTTTCAGTCACCGTACAGCCATACGTTTGTACACTTCCGCTTGAAATTTTGGGAGGTCTTGGCTGAGTTTGGGTGAGTCCCAATATTCTTCACTCCCCACCTCCACTCCCCCACTACCACTCCTCTACTACCCGGAAGTATGCAAAACTGCCTTTTGTTTCGAGTACAATTATTTTCATGTTCAGTATACAATGTACCTGACATTGCGGTTTACGTCAACATTAATTAATATATAACCATAAATACATAATTAAGATGTAATACGTAACATTAGATTAAAACACAAAAATCGGTTTCCGGGGCACGGAGTAGAGGAGTGGTAGTGGAGGAGGAAAGGTTGTATTTTTGGACTATTGGGACGCACCCCCTGAATTTGAAACTTTCCAAAACAATTAAGAAGTATTTCCGGTTTCCGGCTGCAGATGTATATCTAATCCTCCGTTGGTGTCAATAGATTTATTAAAAATGATAAATAAAACGATACGAAGCATATTTTGTGACAATTTTTGTGTCAGAACATCAACGGACACCAGTGACCACTCGGTGAGTTTCCCGTCTTTGAAAACGAGAGTTTATGGTGTTTTTTGAAGGATTTTTTATTATGCCCGTCCACATCCATTGTGTAAGTTAGCTGTGACATGAGCAATAAACAATATATCTCAAGACTGAAAAGTTTGTCAAAATGTTGATATGGATCATTGTATATGATCGTAAATAACCTTTTAACAGGGCTTAACATGCTAAATACCGAACTTCTTTTTTACAGACCAGTTGACCTTATTTTTTCATCTAGGTACTACATGACTTTTCCTAATTTTGTGGGATTAAATAGTGAACACACAATTAACATAATGCTATGTTTTCAAAAACCCTGTACCAACTTTGTATGCAAAGGTGCTCTGTGGGGTCATTTGTGGGGTAGCTGTATAAAATCTATTTTCTGTCTCTGAGTTTTTTGTGGGTGATTCTGGTGGTACTTCCCCATATCGGTTTTAAACTTCACAAACTTTCACTTACCTCAGGCTCTAAAATGAGAAGTTTCTCACACATTTCTTACATTTAGGGCTAAAAGGCTAGTCAATTAGGAGACATTAAGGAGGCAACACACACAAAGTGTCAAAATTGTTCTGTTACAATAGTTTTGTCTCGGTTTAAACAGTCATAAAAGGCGTCATAAAATTTCAACATAATATGAGGGTTAACAGACAGATGGGTAGGCAATCAGGCGGGCGGACAGCGGGTGAGGCAGGAAGACTGAGTTGCAAACACACTTATGGACACGGAGGCGAGCACGCAGAGAGTGAAACACACGGAGAAAGGTAGTGAGAGGCCGTTGCACATTGATATCAGCATAAAAATAAAGAATCTCAGAGAAGAGGTCACAAATCGATCCATACAGTTAGAGAGGGACCCAAGAGAAGCAGAGGAGCACAGACAGTGAGACGGAAAGTTAAACAAACCAGCAGTAAAACACAGTCAGGAGTGCAGCGGAACAAATGAAGCCAGGCCTCCCCGTCCCTGTAGGTCCCCCGAAGTATGGGACGTGTCTGTTAGCCTTTTACGCTCACTGTTATTCTAGCAGGCCGGTCTTGGCTGCAAGCCCTGCAGTGGCGACGTCTGTGGGAGGGAGAAAAGATTTCTCGGTTTATCCGATTTCTGTTGTCTGAAGACTCAGCGCTTTTGTGGACAAGACGGGATCAGCTTCTGATTTGTGCGTCTGCGTTTCCGTGTTTGGTGGTCCGCCCTCGGGACATAACTGAAGCAAGCTAATACCTGTCACCCCAAATGCTGTTGTGACAAGGAGGAAATTTTAAAAAAGGGTAATTTAAAGGCAAATCTAAAAAAACTGGAAGTGTACCAGTACTCCTCTAACAAACAAAGACCCAAATAATAGGAAATAATCATTCAGTTTTGAGAAAAAAATTACAGCAGAGGAGCTACTTATTTTAAAACTTTATACGAGTAAGAATAATTCATAATTTTCCTGAAGCATGTGTGTGTACCTTTAAGTATATTCACATGTATGCCTGTACACATGTGTATGTGTCTGTGTGAGAGAGTGAGTGAACAGGTGTGCGTTCACATCTGTCCCATGCACGTGTATGTGTGTGTTTCTGTACGTACAATCACACCTGTGAGATTGTGGTCAGTCGTGCGTTTGTTTCTTCTGTGTTATTGGCAGCTTCAGCTCTGCTGTGACACATCTGGTTGTACAAGGCTTCTAACTCCAATTAGGATTTCCTGAGACTTAATAAAAGGGATTATCGGCCTTCGCAAACATTATCCCAGACTCCCCCACCCAGACTCTCCTTCCTGCTCCCGCTGCCACTGGGATCACATCAGCCAGGCAGGACCGTAGTCTCACGCTGTTAGGCCTCTCGCAGTGACATGGAAGCACCACATGTTTCGCTCCAATCGCAATTTACAGTATTTTTTCAAAGCAAGCATGTACAGCAGGAGGCTACATTTTAGCCATACTTATTGCAGATGGTGTCTGAGTGTGACGTGCTGTTGGCTGGTTAGGGGGTTTATCCTACATACCAGTTTTAGCCTATGAACAAAAAACACGGGGAATTAGAGAACTTGACAATTAAAGTGAGAATTGTACGGAATCCTCTTTTCGGTAAAGATCACTCACCAATAGCTAATGCAGATTTACTCATTTTTATCTGATATTAGGGCATTGCCATTCTTTGTCATTTTTGTTTTGTTTTGATGATAACAAATAGCCTAATTAACAAAAATAACAAAAATTGGGTTACTTCTCAAACCCAGGCCCTGGGCGGTTATCAAATTAATAGTCAGCTCTCGCCATTTCCGTTTCCTGTTCATGCTCTATTTCTGCTCGAAAAATCACACTCTAGCCTGCAGCAAGTTCACCTCGGCTACACAGGCCCTATTTCACCCCTCGACGTAGTTCACCATCCGCCGCTGCTGCATCCGAACATCTAACCTCCACCCTTCACTCGGCAGACAATGGGCAGAGCTGAGAGCTCGGCCGGGGCTAAGCTTTCTCTCTTTTTTTTTGGCGGAGGATTCTGGAACGGGGCCTAAAGGAGGCTTCTTGTGTGGTGGGAGTGATTGCTGAGTTAATATTCACAGGCCCGCACCTTGTAAAGGGCCTGCATGAAAGAAAGTTGACAAAGCACGTCCGTCGCACAATGGGCCGTCGTACAAACGGGCCGAGAGGGAGGAAGGCCCGGCTTTGAGAGGGCGGCGATGTCCACGGCGAGCGATCAGCCTAAATCACCGCCACCCCCTCCATTTGCTGTCAAAGGAAGCCCCCACCCCTCCTGTCCCTAATGTGGATCCCGATCTGCATTTTCTTTTTTTCATCTTTTCATCACTTATGTTCATCTTCATTGTTTGCGCCTCTCACTCTACTTTCATCCCTCGTTCTCATTCTTCATATTTTGTCCACCTCTGCTCCCCACTTTCTCATTCCCTCCCTGCATTTTGGAATATTTCACGGATGCTGTTAAGCTTATAACCAAAATGAAATCCTTAGCCAAAGTGCCGTCTCAGCACCTATACAAGCTTTTAAATGGTCATATTTTTAGGTTTTACTTCCTCACCTGTCAAAGTTCTGTAATGGGTCTTTAATGTGTCAGAGATTCAAACGCGAAGGTGGAGGAATCAGAACAAGTGAGCTCACACCAGTGAGGACCAATAAAGAGGGAAAAAATAATAAAAGAAAAGAAAGAAAAAACAGGAAACTAATTCCTTAAGGCTAAACAGCCAAAATCAAAAATCAACCCACTAAAATGGGCGAACTAGAGAACGAGTGAAATACCAACTAAATCTCCCAAGCTCACTTCAGGAGCTAGAACGGGAAATCTAGCAAACAAAAGAACACCTTCGGCTCCATAGGCTCAGAGCCGGAAAGTGTAAAACCAAAACAAACGAACAAAAAAAAAACTGTCTCCTTGAGAACAGCAATGGACAAAATAAATAGCACAGAATGCTACAGGAGGAAACAATCCTATACCTGAATAATAGCTAAATAGCAAGTCCCTCTTGAACATAAACAGAGTTAAGGAGGTCTCTAGTACCTGGCTATACCTGGCTCGAAGCAATGTCGAAAGACAAACAAGCACCGGAGAAGCGGAAGTGAGGAACTTAAATACCCTGCCGGTAGAAGCACAGGTGAAAACAATAATGAGGACGGCAAACCTCGAAACGGAACGTGAAAAAAATCTGATAAATTAACAATCGGGAAACCAGGATGAGAACCGCAACAGAAAAGAAAATAAACAGCCACGAACCACGACAAGTTCAAGATCACATTACACTGCGGTACACAAAACTACAAACTACAAATCCTAAACAAATGACAAACTATAAAATAACTAATTCTCAGCTAATAATTTTCAATTTAGTTAATGTCTATATGACTCTGTTGTTTTAAGTAAGTAAAGTAATTTGCAGTAAGAGGAAGCCAGATAGAGAGACAGACACATCAATATCTATATGCTGAAAATGGTATGACATTACTAACTCTCATCTGAACATACCTATGCATGCATGATATTTTCAAAAATGAGGATCTCATTAACAGGTATTGTTTTAGTAAATGACACATAATTTTAACATGTAATAAAATAAAGACTTTTCATATTTATTACTGTCTTATGCATTGAATTATTCAGAAGCACATATGCTGAATTTCTTGCAACATTAGAATGTGTCACCATTTTAATTTGGGATCATGCTGTTCTGTGCAGCTCTGATAGGAAATTATACATCACCCAACAAGACAATGGATTATTCACCACAGATAAACACTGACCCATCTCGGTCCAGAAAGCAGTACTCAAATGCCTTTAGTATGTGACATAAAAATATAAACCCAAACAAACACACACACACACACACACACACACACACACACACTCACACATTCCTCTTCTCTGACCATTTCAAGCTCATTACTCCCCCTCCCCCAGCTTTTTTGTGCTAGGTGATGATGTCATCCCAGATACCATGAAGAGGTTGGCAAGGGGCCTTGGTTTGGGGCTGTGTGTGTGTGTTGGGGGGGGGGGGGGGGGGTTGTGGGGAGATTCTGGGGGTGGCAGGCCTGGTCCTGGCTGGCCCTTGTGTTTGGGGCCACGGGGATTAGCTCTCCTGTTAGCGAGCGTAAGGCTCTCAAGTCCCGCCAAATTGAAAAGCTTCCTTGTCTATTCACTCTGCCTCCGCTTGCATAGCAGCCCACTCAGGGGGAGAGGAAATCACAGTGGGGATGTTTTGGGACTAACCCCCCCACCCCTGGGATTAACCCAAACTCTATTTCCCCAATTTATCCCTGGCCCTCATTTATGGCCCGTTTTGTGGCTCCTTCACATTACCAGTGGCCCATGAGCCATTACATAACAAACGTGGCCTGTCTTTTGCCCGGGCTTTCAGAAATGGTGGTTAAACAATCTCCGCCCCCCCTCTCCCTCCCCTTGCTCCTGCCTCTGCCCCGCCCCTGCACTGCGGTCCGGTTCTCCCTGCCCTCCTTTTGAGTTCCAAGTCCCTACGTGACATGCTGGACACAAGCAGATTGCGTCACTTGTGTGGACATGTGGTGAGGAAGGCACCAATGGACAGCTGGCTGAGTTTTGGGGCCCTGGTGGGGTGTCAGAGAATGCTGGGGCCACACACTGTCAGTAATACGAAGCTCTGCAACATCCCCACAAGTAACTGACCAAAGCTCTTCTTGGTTGCCATTATTAAATTTGATATACAATAGATATACAACAGTCACCATTTGCTACTGTTCTGTTATTTTCAAGGAATATAAGATTTAATTGACATTGGACTGGCAAGACTAGTAGGTTGAGTCCACCACGGTAGTGTGTGCAGGTGTGTTTTTGTGAATGTGTTTTAGGGGAAACGCCTGTGCTCTCTTGCCTCTGTTCTGACACTCAGAAAGTATAGGCGTTCCTGGCACGGATAGCAAAGGATAAAGCAGAAGGGAAGGGCGACCGATTAGTGAACATGATGAACAGAGTTATTTGGGCAATTGTAAATAAACTGATGGGGGGAGGGTGGGGGTGGAGGTGGTGGAGGGGGGCTGTTGCTAGGCTGCCCCATAAGGAACAAAGAGCGCAACGGAGAGGCAGTGAAGAAGAGAGGCCCTGTTTGCCCACTGAAAAACCTGCATTCATCGCAAATCACAGTCACCACCAATTAGGGCTATTATACACACGGCCTGAGCCGCTGTCACACAACAAGGGCCACGAAGAAAGTAATGAGCAAAGTATCTACATCACATTTAAAAGGGCCAGTGATGTGACAGGATAATGTAGAAGATAAGCAGGTATGCCATGGATTGGTGATATAACAGATCAGTGGAGCTGGCCTTGGAATACAAGGGATACAGGGGCAAATACTAGGGCAAGGCTGCTGTTGGGCACTTGACCGAGGAACTTCACATAGATTGCTTCCAGTAAATATTCTGCCGTGAAAATTGATTTAAAAAAGTAATGTAATAAAGTCAGCCTGGGTAGCTGCAGCTGCTAGAGTAGGGGAAACTGTGTTTGTAACCAGAAGGCTGCAAGTTCAAATCTCAAGTGAGGCTACGCCCTGAATGGACACTGTTAAAAGCCAACTGTGTGAATGCATGTCACAGGGGGATAGAATAAAAATACATAAAATTTAATTAATTAAATGTATGGAGATTGGTATACATTTCATGCATGATATATTATTAACCCCTTCCACATCGTCAGGGCCTTCCAGGGGTTTTCCACTGTTGAGGTTCAGTTGAGTCAGTACTGTTGTGAATTTGTTACAGGGCAATCCCCTCCAGCCCCTGACACACCTCACGCCTCTCGCCCCGGTCTGCACACACAGGCACACGCACATGGCTCGGTTGGGGTGTTTTCACTTCAAACACATGCCATTCCAGACTGTTTTTGGTTTGTTTTACCACCCAGTGGAAAATGTGAAATTGTCCCTGATAAACAGGGCTGCTCCACTGGGCCTTGTGCCAAGTGTCCCTGCTGCTGTTACTGCCCTGGTCCTGTCTCTACCACAGGACCCACACACATACACACACGCAAACACAAACATACACGTACTCACACACATGTTCACACAAGCAGATAAGACAAGCTCGATACGAGCATCTGCTTTGTGATTGTAAAGTAAATGTAAATGTACTCACACATGAATACAGACACACATGTGCAGTCACACACACACATGTACAAACCCAAGCTATAACACACTATATACACGAAATCATGCACACGCATACGTACACGAACATATGAACCTACATATGCACACACACACTTTTGCATGTAGTTTCACACACACTCAATACTGTACACACACACACACACACACACACAATGTTTGGCCGATCCCATTCAGTATCTTCTGTCGTAAAGTTAGTATCTTTATTGCACATCCATGTCCACTGCAGCGGTACTCAGTCACCACTATTTTATGTGCTGCCATGTGCCCTGGGGAATTCTTGGGGAGTCCCGAACAGTCATCTGCCCTGGTACAAAATAGATGAAGATTGTCTGAGGTCACAGGCCCAGATGAAGGGCAGGGGTTAAGGTCAGAGGTCATTGCTGGTTATTGCTGATGATTTAGATCGTTACTCAGATGGAGGGGGCTCCTGTCTGGTCATCCAGACATGTTGCTGTAAGCTATCCCATTTCTACAGACCTCAGGATAACTTTGACTGCCCTCGGCTCAAAGCAGCCTCAGCATGTCTTTTCCTCAGACGACAGTCTAAACATGGGGGAAGAGGGAGGAAGCCATGAGCCAGCAGGGCGGGGTGGAGGTGTCAAGCCCTGTCATCCTGTTGTTGACAGACCACACCTGCCTATTGTGCCGGGGGTTGTAAGACAGCAGGGGATAACAGGGAGCCTTTTCAATCTGTGTTTGTACTGTATGTGTGTGTGTGTGTGTGTATGTGTGCATGTGCGTGTGTGAGCATCTGTGTTTAGGGGGTACATAATTCATTTCTGTTACCTGAAGTTTGCAGCGTGGAAGCACAGGGGATACAGGCCTGCAGTGTGAAAGCACAGGGCCTACAGGCCTACAGTGTGAAAGCACAGGGCCTACAGGCCTGCAGTGTGGAAGCACAGGGGATACAGGCCTGCAGTGTGAAAGCACAGGGCCTACAGGCCTGCAGTGTGAAAGCACAGGGCCTACAGGCCTGCAGTGTGGAAGCACAGGGCCTACAGGCCTGCAGTGTGAAAGCACAGGGCCTACAGGCCTGCAGTGTGGAAGCACAGGGGATACAGGCCTGCAGTGTGGAAGCACAGGGGATACAGGCCTGCAGTGTGGAAGCACAGGGCCTACAGGCCTGCAGTGTGGAAGCACAGGGCCTACAGGCCTGCAGTGTGGAAGCACAGGGCCTACAGGCCTGCAGTGTGGAAGCACAGGGCCTACAGGCCTGCAGTGTGGAAGCACAGGGCCTACAGGCCTGCAGTGTGGAAGCACAGGGCCTACAGGCCTGCAGTGTGAAAGCACAGGGCCTACAGGCCTGCAGTGTGAAAGCACAGGGCCTACAGGCCTGCAGTGTGGAAGCACAGGGGATACAGGCCTGCAGTGTGGAAGCACAGGGCCTACAGGCCTGCAGTGTGGAAGCACAGGGCCTACAGGCCTGCAGTGTGGAAGCACAGGGCCTACAGGCCTGCAGTGTGAAAGCACAGGGCCTACAGGCCTGCAGTGTGGAAGCACAGGGGATACAGGCCTACAGTGTGAAAGCACAGGGCCTACAGGCCTGCAGTGTGAATGCACAGGGCCTACAGGCCTGCAGTGTGGAAGCACAGGGCCTACAGGCCTGCAGTGTGGAAGCACAGGGGATACAGGCCTGCAGTGTGAAAGCACAGGGCCTACAGGCCTGCAGTGTGGAAGCACATGAGCTACAGGCCTGCAGTGTGGAAGCACAGGGGGGACAGCGCAGCATGATTGCGTGGCCGCGGGCAGCTGTAGCAGCTGCTTACGTTGGGGACAACCAGGTGACTTTACCAGTTTGGGAACGGGATCCCGCATAACAGTTCACATTAAATGTGAACTTAACATGAACTGAAGTATCGTCCTAACAAATCGGAAATTGCAACAAGTCAAGAACTGTATTAAACATTTCGAAATCTTACGTTGGAAATTTCAACATTGCATGACTTTCTTTCGCTTTCACTTCTGTCTATCTGCACCTTGACCCTCCTCTTAGTCTCATCTTTCTCAGGAACAGCCAAGTCTGTCTGAATAGGGGCCAGTGAAGGTATAGTAGTCAAGTAGGGCTGGATTTTATCCAAATCTAGAATACTGTTGCATTTTTTAAATAGTGCAAAAATCCCACTGTTATCCCACATGTATGTTTGATATAAGAGAACCTTAACTTCTAAAGGCCTGGATTTCATTTTTCAGGCTCAGCAATGTATTCTGGGGATAAAGATAAGAGGTTAGCAGAGCAACAGTACATCATTAAAAAACCAACACTTTTACCTGTCCCAACACCAATACCATTCACACAATTCAATGAGAATAATTATTTGAAGCCTGACAAAAGCCTTTCTGGAACTAATATAATGCTTAAGGAACTAGCCTTGTAACCGAAAGGTTGCAGGTTTGATTCCCAGGGATTCACACTGCCATTGTGCCCTTGAGCAAGGTACTTAACCTGAATCTCTTCAGTATATATCCAGCTGTATAAATGGATGTTGCGATATAAAAAAAAAAGTTGTCTAAGTCGCTCTGGATAAGAGCGTCTGCTAAATGCCTGTAATGTAACTGAACTTACTTTGTGCACTCCCACCTGCTTGCACTGGATTAGCCCTGTCTGTAAGTCTTCTGGGATGAGCCATGAGCCATGCTTTTTTGATCTTTAAGTGCACCTTAAGAGCTCTCCAAGATCCATATCTAAGAGAGCAAGGCCAGTGGTAGCACAATAATGGTATCCCCAGTTAGCCAACCCAATGAAACTGGACCACAGATGGCCTGGAGGGTCTCACGACTCATGGATGTCCGTGGTTCCCAGGAAAAGGTGAGGGAGGGGAATGTGTCTGGGGAATGTTGTTCTCAGTGTTGACTGAGTGTGACTCAACCATTATACTCTTCACAGTTTATTTTTTTCTATAAAATCATCTTTTTCTAAAGGAATCATAGGCAACCCCGTTGTTCGCGCATCCAGCCGGAACGCAGACCTGCAGTCGTACAACAGCGCGGCGTGTTCTCCGACACTAACCTGCTGCCTAGACAATACACAGATGCGCGCACGCGCACGCACGCTCGCACACACAGGCAAGATTTCCTTGCTCTTGACCAACCAGATGAATGCTTTGAAGGGGTACATTTCCTGGAGATGTAGTTAGTTCACATGTTCCACTGTTCAACTCTGTGACCCCAGTGAGAGAGCATTAATAAGCCAAGCGTGACAGGAAAGATTAAAGTAAGAGGGACATAAAAGGATTAATCAGCACACAGAAATAAAGGTATCGTATTTCGTGTGGGACTCCTACTTCTGCTGGAGTTGACATTTGAGTATAGCATGATGGTGATGTGTTGGGAAACAGCGTGACGCATTACACTGAATGTACTCAGAACAGTGACATTGATTTGAACTCATGAACGGCATGACATCCAAATATACACCTTAGTCTTAACTTCAGAATCCAAAAACGACATTTGATAATTCCATCTGTAAACACAAGACAAAAGGGAAGATGGCCATCAATGATATTGATGACATGATGGATTGAAACTTTTTATATTTTGGGCGATGAGTCCCCTGAAGGTTTTTGATTCATTGCATCACCTGCTTGCACAGTGACATGATATTAGATTAAGCCTTTTGTTTTGATCCCTGTGCTAACAAGCCACCGCATGTGTGGGATAATGTGCTTTTGTTAGTGACTCCACCTCTCCCATGAGTCATTGAAAACTAATTACCTTTTTGGATTTCACATGTGAGAGGCCAGGCCAGAGCTTATTTTGGGGTAATTAATGAATTATGTTTCAAGTGAGCTGTGTTTCAACTAGCAATCCCAAAGACTGTTTTTTTAAATTAACCAAATAATCCCCAACATATGAAAAGAATGATTCCCAACTATTATTCACATGCTTACAGTGCACACTGTCTCAGTGACTCCTGAATGAAGAATTGTTATATAGCAGCAGGATTCAATCAGTCTACATTCATCTCTGCGGGGCCACAAAAGGGTCCCTCAAAGCCCATCTGAGTGGTTAAACGCGCACATTCTCTTCTGTGGAGATCTAGCTTTAACAAGCCATGCTTGATTACCCTCATACGATGCCACAACAATGTGGGCAGCAGTATGGAGAACTGTTGCCGGCTGAGGATCAGTGGGTTCGACCGGCATTTCCATCCCCGGTGCCCCAGTTATACGGCCCACCAGTAGAGTTGGGGTAGCAGTCGCGGAACCAGCTGCCTCTGCAAATGCAAGGCTGTGGAAATGAATAAAACGTGAGGGCGGCAATGTAATTGCTCCGAGGCAAAATGGTGTCGGCGTATAAAACACACCTGATACGGAAAGAGTCTGGAGGTTCAAGACGACAGCTGGCAAGGTGACAATGCAGCTGTGGTGATTTACGGGAGCAAAGAGGCGCACAGCTACACCTCCCCCCACCCCCACCAACCTCCCGCCCTCCCACTCGTGCCTGCCCCTCCCCTCCCCTTCCCTCCCCAACGTGCGATCTGAAGTAGAGGAACCGGGAAGGCAGTTCTTCCCCCTGCTGTGGTAATGACAGGGGCTGAGCGGGGCTTTAATTCCTCACTGTGCCACGGCTCCCCTCAGGTGCAACAGATCCCCACATTAAAACAGACAAGAGCTTGCAACAGACCCTCAGGAATCTGCAGATCCTTAATAACGCACTGTTTTCTTGCTTTCAGAAAAACAAAACACAAAAAAAAAACAGAAAGGGTGTTTGTTACATCTAAGTCCAGAGGCAAACGCTGGCTGCTCCAGGGTCCGGATCAGGGCGATGCACCGCTGGTGTCCCTGCCCCAATGTCTCATCTCAACTGATCCTGGATGACACTTTTTCTACCACTCTTTTTTTGATTAAACATCACCATTCACTTTGGCAGTTACTCCCACTGGGGTGTCTGCCAGGCATTGCTAATTAAAGGGTAAGCGTTGGTGAACTTTGCGTAACACAAAAAGAAGATGACACAATGCGACAACCTGTGAGCAGCAGCCTGGAAGACAAGCCCTGGGCACACGTCAGACGCCTGGCTGAATGACAGAAATCCTGCGACCTTCCAGTGATCTCCTTCTTCCAGGGGCTGGGGGGGTTCTGCTTTTCCCCTGAGAAGTATACAAAGGGTGGCATTTTAATGCGCCACTCTAGAATACATACATAGCGCTGATATACTTGCAGCCTTGCTCAGGGCGTTCCTGTATATTCTGGCCCCACAAAGCTAAATACCGTCCCTCAAAAGCTGCTCATATTCAGCTAAGATATTTAGCTTAGCTAATCAGAAAGGTGTTGAGCTGATTGCCAAGATAGCCCATGGGGTTTCAGGTCTGGATATGGGTTCAACAAGAGCACCCTGGCTGTATTCAGTGCGGAAAGAGAAAGAGAGCTACAGCAGGGCAGGGCTGCTTTCTCAGGCCTCGGACTGTTTATCTGGACCTATGCCCTGTATGGCCAAATCCATCATCATAACTGACTATTACTTTCGCAAAAAACGGCAGTGTACCCCTGCAGATAATATCCAGACCAGTCCTCCACATACTGTAGCTCACTGACACAATGACATGCCTGGCTATGAAGAGCAATTCATATTTTAGATTTCAGATATGGAGATTAAAGATTAAAATCTATTCTACACTGAACATTTTTTGCATGACTTGCATTTTGGCAGAAATCTTTTGACTAAATCTCTTTTAATTCTTTTTACGTGCGAAAACATCAATGTTTACATTTTAGCCGAAAAGCTAAGTGCATGAACAATCTGAAAAGTTGCAGTTATCACCTTGAAGCAGAACAATAACAGGAGTAAACAAGGTCCTAATTCCCTGATACACACACTTCCTCTCTTGGTCAAGTGGTGTATCCAATTTTTTGTGCCGGAACATCAAAAGGGCCTCGGAGAAAGGCCTGCAAAGCCAAACATAACACAAGAACAGATTTGTTAAATGACCGGGCAGCTCAGCCAATTAAACAAGGGGGTTGAGATATGTGGGAGGGAGGGGGAGGAGGCACTAATGGCCAGATGCCTGACAGGCCGTCTTTGAGCCATCAGTAACCAGTAACCCCTGGTCATTTAAGTGTCACTCAGGTGGCCAACAGATCAGAGAAACAGACAGAGAAAAGACTCTGTTATTGTTGACCTGGATGCCCTAGATAAGACAAAAGAGGTGGGTGGTGAACATCAGCCAGAGAGGAAAGAAAGTTTAGTATGTAGGCATGGAGCAGGATTTTTTTGGGGGGGAGCCAGATTGAAAATGTCTGATAAAATCGAGGATAGAGAGAGAGAGAGAGAAAACAGATTTAATTACCAGGGTATTTTGTTTCTCCTGGCTTCTTATTTTTTAATTACTTTTCCCCCAAACGCATAAGCGCTCAGCATGGCAATCAATCGACACTATAGGCTTCATTCAGTAAACATGTGAAGCAGTAGCGCTCACTCTGTCACTCATCAGCCACCCCCCACCCCCGATAACAATAACAACCCAGCACAGTGTGTGAGGTTTTTTTTTGGGGGGGGGGGGTGTTCAGTATTATCTCCTTTCAAAGACACTTCCACTTTAACCAGAGCCTTGCCCCACTGACTTGACTTGGGCAGTGTTCTTTAAAAATGTAGCTTGTATGCTGACCTGTATTGGGAAAGAGTGGGCTTTGCTTGCATTTTGGATTTTAGACTTCAAACAAAAACCATAACATGAAGTCATCTGAAATCAGCAGCACAATGAAAGCAACAGCCTCAATACACAAATAAACATTATTATATAAAACCCACCCGATGCTGCACTGCTCAGCTAAGCTACTCCACCTGCTTCCAGCAATTGGCGCAAGCCGATGGAGCAGGTGAAGCACTGGGAACAGCATTTTTCACATACCAAACATGTTACTGGCGAGTGTTACTGGGGCCGAAAACTGAGAAAAAATGCACTATCGAAGATGTACTATGAAGAGAAGAAAAAAAAAATACAAACGCAAGAGAATAAATAATATCATTGAGAAAGGTGAGGTGAGAAAGCTAAATAAAAAAGAAGAGTGAAGTAATTGAGACAGAAAGAAAGATGTTTCCCTCCTGTCACTCCCCAGACCCAATGTCTGTGGCAGTCAGTCACTTGGGTCAAAGGCCATGAGCCCTACTGATCTCTAATGACCTCTGACCCCCCAATGACCTCCTGAAACCATAAAGATCCCCTTGGTTGGACTCTGGTTCTTTGAAACAGCAAAGTGATGCTGAGCCACGGACATACACATACACAAACAAGCATCTGGACACTTTTGCGTGTGCGCGCTCTACTTTGTAGCACCACAAATGCGTGAAGAGCAAAGGCTTAAAGTGTGGTTAAGCACTGATTCATTTAAAATGAAAAGTTCTCCTTTTGCTTTGAGCTCTTCTTCTACACACACAGCTCCAGTGAGGTAATAGGGTTCTGCACACCATTCTTCAGACGGCTTCATAGCTTATGAGGCTAAACGACTTTGTAGTATGCTTGGCCGTCATGCATGACAGAAATTCGTTGGCTCAATGAGTTCTAGAGTGCTAGAGTGGCGGAATGGTACAGGCAATGGTACGATTGTAGCAATGACCAAAGTGGGCAGGTACAGAATGTTGGGTATATGAATGCTTAAAAACTGGACTGTTTTCTGGGACCACAGCACATGAGAGCGTTGATTCTGGCACATGGAGTAAGCAGCGGAAGGCCCAGCCATTCCTGCTATTGTTTAAGGCCGAATGAATTAGGAAAGCAGGAGCTAAATCAATGCCCTGACTGCCAACAGAGCATAGTTCAGCACTGAGACTGCACAACAGTCTCTCGTGCTTTCTGTCACTCTCGCCATATCCCTCTCTCTGGTCACGTACCCGCACACACACACACACACACAGTTTGCAATCAATTCTGCGTGAACTTGTTGGGACTCTCTCAGCCCATTAGAGATGAAAGCCCATTTGGGCTAACAGCAAGTGAACTGTGTCAGCAGTAGAGGGTACCATTCCAACTTCTGTACTGAGTAAGTGAACCTAAGCAAGCACGGATAAGCTGAACACGCAAAAGTGCTGAATTTTATTAGTTTAACTTTGCATTCATTTAGCTAAAATTTAGATGGATACAAGAAAATAAGAGGTTGAACTAATTGGAAACCTTGTTCTACACAGCAGAGTGTAAAATAAATTAAGTTATCTGATGCTTGGATAAAGATAATTTGACATTTGTCTTTGCTATTATTGTACTTCAGCAGCCATTATTCACAGCATTCACTTATTTTATAGTCAGCGAAGACTGAAGCTGTAGTCCTGGCTAATTCTAAAAAAAACGTGCCTATCGTGGTCAATTCATATAAGTACATGTACCATGTACAGTACACAGCCGCCCCCCCCCCACCACCACCACCACCACCCCCCACACACACACACACACACACACACACACACACACACACACACACACACACACACAATAATATATAGTATATTAAAGAGTATTCTGGTGTGAGCAGTGTTAGGGGTGTACTATTTTCAGGGTAGTGAAAGAAAAATCTGGATGTCCCCTGAGGCAACAGCTGCTGTATTCAAACCCCAGTTTACCAGCCAGCTGTCCAAGGTGCCCATCCTCTGCCCTTCCAACCACAAGGTTAACTGCACAACCCCAAAAATAACCCTTCAAACCCCCAGTCCTGCTGTGCTACCCTTTTTAACGCCAAGTCCGCTTGCAGCCCCAGCTGTGCTTCTAATCTTGAACAGTAAAATGTCCAGTGTTGAATCAACACTGTTAGAGTTGAATTAACACTGGAAATTTTGCTGTAAATTTACTGTGTACCCTTAAACCAATGGGCCTTCCCACCTTGCCCATCAGCGTGACTCGAAACGAACACACAATCCCACATTTACAGCGGGACCCTCTCTCGCTCCTCAGACAGTATGTCCAGACAGTCGGAGGCATGAGACATTATTGGGGAGTTTTATTGCGAGCCGTGGCAGTTAAGCTGAAGTATCCCGTTTGCTTTCTTTGCGGTTGGCTCCCCTGTGAAAGCGTTTAACCCGTCTGCGCAGTGTTTTACTGTCCTGCCTGGCAGAGAGCTGAAACCCCCTTTCTTGTGACTTCCTCTCCTCGTCTTTCCAAAGCCTCTACCGGTGTCTTCCGTTCCCATCTCACACGGGGTTACTCAAGGCTTACCGCCACATCCAAACACTGGGAATTACCCCATTATTGCCCGTTACACCAGCCTTCTTCCCGAAACATTCCGACAATAATATTATTGCATTCTTGTTATTCCAGTACAGAGTTCAAGCTTTACAATGGTGGGTTAGTTTTTGTTGAATCAGCTAACATTATGGTACTTTGAACGTTGCAAGGCATGCTGTTCTTTTGAGAAGACAGCCTCCAAAGTTCAGATGGGAATTTTCCAGTTATCCATTAAATCTCCACAGCAACAGCATATACACACAAACACACACATACACACATAATTCTTATAAAACAATTGCAAAAATGTCTGTCAATCTTTTAAAAGTAAATATGAGGCAGTTTAAATATAAATGCAACTTTGCTTGTAAAACTGCTATGATGCTGGCCTTGCCGTTGGTCAGTTCACAAATGACTCTGTGTGGAGGCTGCTCGCTGTCGTTTGGCAGGCCTCAGTGCAAACACAGGAATTGGACCGGCTATTGACGTAAGCTGGGAGATGGTGTCGGGCTTGACTGTCGGAAATTTGAGCCCATTTCCTAAGATTTCTATAGTGGACTGCAATGTGTAAACAGGATTCCCAGGAAAGGGAAAGAGAAACATGGGAGGGGAGTGGTGTGAAACAAGGGGTGGTAGGGGCTGTGGGGGTGGGGTGTGTCCAAAGATTAAACATCAGATTGATCCAATCATAAGCTAAGGTTTCATCATTTTCATTTATGCACTGTTTAGATTACAGTAAAACCTGTGGGGTAGCCTAGTGGTAGAGGCTGGCAAAAAATGTAAAGGGAACTTAAATGAGAGGAAAACCAACTGCAAGGACCGCCCATTGCATCAATGATGTCAATCTTTAAATGCCAATCATACACTTTGACACTATGCCACAAACACAAAGCTAAAGTACCTATCTCATCTCTGCATCACATTAACTTCACTTCTGAAAGACGCGTCATTTCACACTGATGGGCCCGGATCCCCGCCATCATAAACTAAAGGCAGACCAATGCACCTTGTCTGAGGGACTGCGCCATGGCTCCCAGAGAGGGTGGATTGTGCGACTGACTTTATGACAAAGACACCTTATGATGGGAGGTGGGAGAGAGCTGCCACTTGGTGAACAGAATATACATTATGCCTGGGAACAGTGAGAGGAGAAGAGAAGGGGGGAGGGGCTGTTTTCTTCACACAATGTTCCCCAGTGCGGGCAGGTCACAAGGTACTGTCGGTTATGCAACACTATTGGTGAGGGGGGCGCTCGAGGGGGGTGAGCATGGAGGATGATCCATTTTTGTGGAATTGGTTCTCCTGCGTGAGAACTGGGGAATGACGCAGTCGTATTTACTCAAGGCTGGGCACAGGTCAAACATGCTGCAGCTTTTCATGGTGGGGCACCTGTCACATCCAATATGTGCACAGGGGATGTAGGAGTTTCGCCGGCTTTAGCTGGTTGTTTTGGAGACGACGATGGCGAAACCTGCGAGGGCCTTCGGTCAGTCATAGATTCCCGTATTAATTAAGTCCTGTAGAGAAACCGGACCGCTCGCTGGAACGACTGTAGTTTTAATTGCATAAATACAGTGTGCACTGTGCGCTGAGGAGCAAATGAGTAGGCAGTCCCAGACACCTCCTCTAAGAGCCCTGGGAATTACAGTGATCAAGGGTAATGTCATTATCATGCACCAATGGTCATTATCAGATTACCTTCAAGGAGATATAACATGCATTTTGTGAAAGGAAAAAAAAATTGCAGGAAGATACCGAGAGGATTTACAAAGAGTGGTACTACTGTAAAGAAAGGTAAAGGTAGTAATATAGTGTAGTGCATAAGGAACTAGACTTGACAGCTATGTGGGGCAGAGTGGGGCTCTCTTACTGTACCCTTGATCACCCTATTTAATCTTAATGGATAAAATGATCAGGTTGTATCAATTGAGTAATGATAATGAGCCAAATATCTACTGAACAATTAATAGCCTGAGGTATCGCTTTCTCTTCATCACCGAATGTACAGAAAGAGTCGCATGGAGATCGATGGGATTGGAAATTTTCCACTCTGGGTGTACCATCCGGCAGAGCACTGGCACTCCCACACTGAGCTATGATTCAACAGTCCCATACAGGGGCCAATAAATCCCTCTTTCTCTCTTTCCCTGTCTCTGTGTTTGCGCAGCACTCACTGGGAAACACACATGGATCTAAATGAGATCTGGCAAACACGAGGAACTGTGGAGTTTTCCATCCGAACTGAAAAGAGCTCAAATTAAAATGGATTGTGTGGTGGTGGTATTAACTCTAGGGCACGTCGGAGATATGGATGGGGGATTTTTTTTGGGGGGGGGGGGTCACACTTATTATTAATACCATCCAAGAACACTGTAGTGCACCACCATGTTTTAATTACTCAAAATAGTTTTTGAGTGATTACGATTAATTCATAGCCACGTTCAACTTTCAAACATCCTGGCCACAGCACAGATTGGGTGGATCACAGAGAGGAAAAAAGCCCCGAGACACATAAAGTCTGAGCGCTCCAGAGAACTGAGCACAGTGCTGATACAGCACTGCCCCGTTCGTGTGACACATATTGGCACACTGGTCTCAGCAGCCTGTAGGGTAACTGCTTCTCTGGTGACGAAATGGGATAACGGTCCACCAAACGTTCTAGTCATCAGGAGAGAATGACAGAATGGCGCACGCACACAGTAAAATATCCAGTGCTATTACAGCTCTAACAGAGTCAAAAAAATTGATTAAATTTACTTTTTACAAGTTAATTGTGCTCTATTGAACTTAATTGACATAAATGTTTCACTCTTCCGTAACTCACAGCTACTCCTTCCGGAAACAGAGAGTCATTGAGTCAAGAGTCCAGTCGCAAATGCTACCTGGGTTATGGCATTTGAGGGAGGGGGAAAGGTCTTGAACAGGTCTCAGCACCTATTGATATAAAGCACTCAACGTGTCCCGAGCTGACATCCTCCATGGAAGCCGATCCCCTGGGATCGTCCGGCGGACAGCACTAGCGGGAGGAGCTGATTGAGCCCCCCTGCCATCCTGGAATGTTCTGGAACATGCTAGCTTCTAGAGCCTTTATGTGGTCTTTCATATTCACATTGGCGCTGATTATTTACTGACTTCAAAAACAGCCCTCTCAGAGTTTACAAGGCACATACACTCACATAATTGTTTTGTTCCGGCAAACAGGCCGACCGCAAAAATGTGCCGCTGTAAAAACCTTAGCATTACTACTTGTTTGAAAAATGCACTAAATCAAGGCTAGCACTTCAATCAAACAGTGTGCACCTGATGTTTAAGATACTGCAGCTGGCAGGCACTGCTGAGTCTCATTATGTTAAGCAGCTCGAAATGCACCTGGAGTGGTTTTCTCAGCAAACAAATACTAACGAAAAAAGTTCAGTCAGTCATAAACAAACCTTGCCATGTCTATTGACGATTGGATTGTGCTTGAAACATACAATGTGTATTATTATCATTATTATTATTGAACTAATAATAATAACCACTTTATTTGAGAAATATTTCCTTATTTATTATTTATTTACAATTGAAAAAATTGTTTATGAAAATTTGTATTTTTAGCTTTTTATCAATGGCACAAACAATTATCATTTCTACCACAAAACATCAGTGAAATGTAGTGATGCAATAGGTGCCCTCAACCTCTCTGACTCTCTGCAGGATTCCTGTGTGTTTCCATGCACAATTGTGACCGCCCAGGTATGCTGACTGGACCAATAATGTCAACACAACAGCCCGGAGACCCAGTGTTGTACACCCGCCCTCTTCACCATGAACCCTCCCAGTTCCTAAAACAGACAGATAAATGGTACAGATAAATTCTGTTTTGTATTGTGTTAGGTAATTTGCAAGCGTGCAATGTTAAGTCATTGCATGTTGTGAGCTTTGTGTATGTTATTGTATATGACAGGAAGTAGCACTTGGAAAAAAATATATTAAAAAGGATGATAAGAGTAGAAGGTAGAAAGATAGTGGAAACATAAATACAGTCAGAGTGCGGTGTGTGAGTGTGTGTGTGTGTGTGTTTTGTTTTCACTTTCTGACTGACTGACCATGAACTGCATTCCTCCCCTGTGTCTGTCACTCAAACGGTGGCAAACAATGCAAGATTATTGTCACAACAGAGTGGCATGTCTCTCTTCACTGCTCAGTAACAAAAAGTGTTGATTTTTCCAAGAACACTCTGGCAACAGCATACTCTGTGAAATGTTTTTGATCTTACTGAGGTATTTATGAGAAATACTCATAGATACAGTGTTTCTTTTTCCAAGCCAAATTTATTTAGAAGGCAACATCATTTCCCAAGAGAGGGGACAAGACTTTCAGATTTTATGCCATTTCATTTTCATTAAAATTGTACTCAGCAAGAAAAACAATGCTCTTGTTTTTGTGCCCAGCAATAAATAAATCTTCCCTCAGACAATACAATACCATTTCCTGACCCAAATAACAATTTTGCACTGTGAATTAATGCTGAATAAATAGAAGCTGTTTGCCAACGAAACAAAGATGGTTTTGCCAGGCTTTGAAGAGTTTTTCAACACTCCCAGCCTCACACTCCTGAACCAGGGGAGCAGATTCAATTACAACCAGATGTTAATATGAGTACAGCTTTCCCTTCAATTTTTCTTTCTGAAATATCAGTCTTTGGGCCTGATTTACTAAGATTTTTAGTGTGTGCAAAAACTTTTAGCATGCGCAAAACTAACAACACAAACAATGATTGGTGAAAAACAATTTGTGTGCACGTATGTTAAAGCAGGCTGACAATATACAGCTCTGGAAAAAATTAAGAAACCACTGCAAAATGATCAGTTGTCTCGTTGTTATTTTGGTTTTGTACTCTAGCTTTTTGAGTTTAAAAAGATACAATGACAATGAGGTTGAAGTGCAGACTGTCAGCTTTAATTCGAGAATATTTTCATCCATATCGGATAAACCATTATATAACCATCGGATGAAATTATAGAACCTTTTGTACATAGTCCCCCCCCTCCCATTTTTGGGCCATGTATTGGACAGTTTAACATAATGTAGAATAAAGTAATCATATTTAATATTTGGTGGCATATTCTTTGCATGCCATGACTTC
The DNA here is from genome assembly GCA_022702515.1 of Ilyophis sp. 1 JC-2022. NCBI lineage: Eukaryota > Metazoa > Chordata > Actinopteri > Anguilliformes > Synaphobranchidae > Ilyophis > Ilyophis sp. 1 JC-2022. The sequence goes on from CM040397.1 coordinate 28,917,699, forward strand.
CTGATGTCTGTGACCCAACAATATCAAAAGACTCTTCATATTTTATTTTCTGGTACTCCTACAAGCGATACTATAACTTCTCTGCATTTGAATGGATCTGTATGGAAATTTGGAGGTGGGACTAGATTTAGCTGCAAATTACACTGGAACAGTATGGAACACATGGCTGGCTAAATGGCTCTCATTTCATCAAAATGGGTCACAGGAAGTCATGCCATGCAAAGTACATGCCACCAAATATTAAATATGATTACTTTATTCTGCATTATGTTAAACTGTCCAATATTTTTTGATGCCCAGAAATGGGGGGGACGATGTACTCAAGGTTCTATAATTTCTAAATGGTTCATCCGATATGGATGAAAATACCCTCAAATTAAAGCTGACAGTCTGCACCTCAACCTCATTGTCATTGTATCCTTTCCAACTCAAAGTGCTAGAGTACAGAACCAAAATAACAATGAGACAACTGATAATTTAGCAGTGGTCTCTTAATTTTTTCCAGAGCTGTATATGTCAAATGAGAAAAAAAATTGGAGTTAGTAGGTAGGTGGCACCATTAAACTATTACCACACAACTATTACCCTGAAATTCCCTCTTATTTTCAACCCTCCCCCATTCTTATTCTTTCTTTGAATTTCACCTCCTAACTTCTTGTGGTCTTAAAAAACCTAAATCAAAGCAGAGTGTATGAACATGTAAATCTAGAGAATGTGTAATATTACATCTTAATATTCTCCTAAAAGTGGCTTTGAAGCCTATTTATGTATCTGCGGTGAAATGGTGGTTGTTTTTTTAAAAGTCTTCTTTCACGTGAACCGCTCTTATAGTTCCTCTAGTGGCTATTTTGCTCATTGCAGTCATATGAAGTGGAAACAAAGTTTGAAGAAAATTTAACTATAGGGGAATTCCAATTTACTTTTATTCATCATGAATTAACTCCTCATTACCTTTCAGTGGAAAGAAAGTTCTTTGGACATTTCATTTTTATTTTTTGGAAACGGTGTTGTGTGCATGTGTGGTTCCCATCAAGTCTATGATGAAGTGAATACATAGAGCCATGCCAAAAACTTGACCACAACAGTACAGCACAAACTTTAGGGGTAAAGTGAGGCGGTTGAGAGGGGACCCAGGTGCCACTCAAACACAAATTAAGCAAGACCAAATACAGTGAATGCATATCAAATACACATTACATTACAATAACTTAGCAGACACTCTGGCTGTGTCCGAATCAACACCCCTTCCCTACTATTGAGTATACTTGTTGAGTACACTGGATAAGAAAGTTAGTTAAGTTAAGTTAAGTAGGCAAAATGTTCTCTAAATGTACTGTACATACAATTCCCGGATGCTATACTGATTTCCGGGTTTTAGCTGATAATGGTATGGAGGATAATTTTTGCTTACTGCATGTCGTGTACTAAACAGTATGCAGTAAAATGTACACAGTATGCTAGTACACAAAACGTAGATACGGCTCTGATTCGGACACAGCCTCTGATCCAGAGTGATGTACACAAGTGGTGTAATTAACATCGGTGTTAGTCTCAGGATTACAGAAATGTGGGGGGCTGCTGCGTGGCTTATTTGGTTAAGGCGCCACATTGTGGTGCGTGGATGAGCCCCACGGTCTGGGTTCGAATTTGGATCGTGCCAGTGCTGACTGTGGCTGGTAGCCCCGCGGGGGGTGACGCACAATTGGCAATTGCGTTGCCCAGGGTATGGGTGGGATCAGTCGGCCCGCGTTCATCAGGCAACCCCGCTGAGCATGGACAAGCCCATGGCCTGCATGCAGCTGCATAGGGTGGTCTTCCTTCAATTCTGCTCTGTGCGAGTTTGGCAATGGTGCATAGGGAGAAACAGGTGGTAGAGCCACCCACGGTGGAGCCGTGGGTTTGCACTGAGGTAAGATACCCGTGTGTTCAGTGCAGCGGGGTCGTTTCATGAATGCGGTTTGCGGAGACAATTGGACATTCCAAATTGGGGTGAGAATTAGATATATATATATATATATATAACTACAGAAATGTGGCTCCTGTGTTAATTAAGCAATTAACATCCCAGCATGCTCAGGATCATGGACAAAAGTAGAGGTCTGATTGCTTATAATTATGGCAAGAAGTGTATTGTGCCAGTGCCGAATATGATCTCTTCACCCCTTTGAGGGCGCATATTTAAGTCATATTTGAAATCTTTGTTGAGAGGATTCAAGAGCACACTCATCCGACAATTTCAGAAAGTAAAAACTACAACTTGTAGTTCAAGACATAGAGCATATATGTATGTCTATGGTACAAGAGCAGGACATATAACAAACTACTTCCTACTTACTAATTTTGAAAGAGTTTTGCAGGATTTCTTGTTGCGCACTGCTTGCAAAGTGAGGGGAGAGGGCACATAGTAGACAGGGGTCTGAATGGACAGGGGACAAGGAACAGGAAACATATTCGGTCACAGCCCCGACCTCAGTGCTTTTGAAAGAGGGTTGATTGTTGGGTCACAAGTGACAGGCGTTTCAGTGATGAAGACAGCTGAACATGCTGGTATTTCATGAGAAACTGGGTCTCAGGTGATGTTGGCATGAATCCGGCAGTGTAGTATAATGGTTAAGGAGCCGGACTTGTAACTGAAAGGTTGCAGGTTCGATGCCCAGGTAGGACACTGCTGTTGTACCCTTGAGCAAGGTATTTAACCTGAATTGCTTCAGTATATATCCAGCTGTATGAATGGATAAATGTAATAAGAAGTTGTGTAAGTCACTCTGGATAAGAGCGTCTGCTAAATGCCTGTAATGTAATCCCCGAGGGAAAGACATCATCAACAAAGGGTAACTGGATTGTGACGTGACACCTGAGGTGCGTTCAAATTCAAGGAACAGAGCTGAACATGCGTGGCAAACGTGTTTTATTTGAACGGCTTTTTAAGAACGTTCCAAATGGTTTGCATTAACGATATCTTCAATTGAAATCTCCATCTGAGAACACATTTCCCTCAGTCCAGTGTCCATTTTTGTTTGGCGCAAACTACCTTTTCAGACCGTTTACTTATGTTGGCAAACGTTTGCGGCGAACACAAAGCTAACGGAAAAACGTTTGAAATAGTTCGCAAACGTTAACTTTGTTCGCTGAATTTAAACGCACCTCTGGATTGTTAGTTTGGAATCCTAGGCAAAACAAGTGAGGAACTCTAAATCTATTGACCCCAAATTAGGGCGTGAGCAGGCAAGAATAGTCTGCCGAGAACTCCACAGAGAGGAGTTATATGCTGACATCGCCTTATACCCTGGTCCTCATCAGCAAGATGTGGCGTCTTCATCACTAAAGCTCCCCAAGGCACGGCACACACCACTCATTGCACCTGGCAGTATGTGATTGTGCATACAGTGCAAAGAGCACAGGCATTGGACTACTGAGCAGTGGAGAAATGTGATGTGGTCAGAAGGATCAAGCTTCACCATAGCCATAACAAACGGACAAGTGCACATATGCTGCACACCTGAAGATGCCTCCAGGCTTGAGTGCTTGGTGAAGGATTCTGACTGTTGCATAATGGTGTAGGGTCTATTCTCCTGGCATGGTTTAAATGACTTCCACCTTTTTGGCAACACCGTGTGCGTGTATACATACATACACAAATCTGTGAGGGTCTATGTATATATAAACAGATTGTATGCCTATGCTTTGTCCCTTAGAAGTCCTCTGTAATGACCAAGCTTAATGACTATACAACCAAAATATGTATTCACGTGTGGCCAGTGTGCTGAAGGAGTTGCAGTGCCTGTATGTAGACATAAATGTAGCTCTGAATGTTTTTTAATGTAAATCCAGAGACTGCCACATGGTAAAGCCCTTCCTTTTGCAAGCTAAATAATTGTAAAAGTAAGAAAGAAACCCATTGAGTTTGTGTACATTTTTATTGCTTTAGTCAGATGGAAAGCTTGAGTTTGCTTGCTTCTCGGCAACTGCTATTGCATTTATTGTTTAGGCAAGACAAACACACACACACACAATGTATGGATGCACGCATAGCATTGTAAAGCATCTGTTCGCTGTTCCTTTTGTTAAGTCAAAACCGTTATTTTCAAAGTGATTATTACTTGTTTAAACACAGTAATTAATCCTCTCTGAGACACTGGCACACTGATGCGCCCTGATTGGGGTGAGGTGCACGGTGAATTGCAGACTAAACAAGCTGATCCAAAATGAGGACATTGGCACGGCTAAATCTGGCTGGTACCGGCGGTCACTGGAAAGCACTCTACAGGGATCTGGACACAGTCAGTGCTCTGTGGATGGAAGCTGGCTACATCCCTTAGATTCCCTGAGTTTAGCCAGCTACTGCAGGTCCCTCATGTACACCCAACAGCCAGCACTTATTTATCACATGTGGTGTGTATAGGCAGTTTGGACATAATGTGTCACAATACTCGTTGTGAGAAGGCTGGTGTCAAATCCCTTTTGGAAGTGGCAGGCAGCTGGCAGCTAGCAGATTTTTTTATGTGCCGTAATAATTGTGTTTTGTTTTAGGGTACATGTCCATTTATGTCAAATATACATAGGAATGCATAAAAAAGGTTTTCCAAGATTTCTGGGGAGAGTCCGGAGTCAGTGGCTTGATGCCCTTTCAGAAAACCAGGGGTAAAAAAAACTTGTGAAATGAAAGCACAATTCTATAAAGAATATTCATGGAATGACATACGAAAATGATGGAATGACATATCATATCACCATTGTGTCACAAACATATCATATCAACTATTGAGCAGGCATGTAGGCATGTGTAAAACTCTGATCTACTCACATAGGTATTTGTGTATTCATATATTCAAATGGAAAGGCTCTGAAAACTTGAGCTTGACAGTTCCAGGGCTGACTCAAAAGGAAAAGTCCAAGAAAACATGGAACTCAAAAAAACGGATTCATTCGCATGGGAATAAGCACAGCTTTATTTCCCACCTAAGTGAGGCTATCTGCACAATTTTTCAAACTCAGCATGAACACAAATGAACAGTGTTTGTGTGGGCTGACAGATCTGGCAGAGCACATCAGCACATCAATTAAAACCCCAAACCCCAGGCATCACCTCGCTGAGAATGGGGGCTTTATTAGGAACCCTAACAAGATTGGATCGTGACCCCCTCACATTCACGCCACTCCAAAAATAGCCAGTGTGAGTGGCGAATACGCTGTAAGAATGCAAGCCCGGCTCGCCCCATCAGTTGAGAGGTGTCCACACTGCCCAGCCAAAGCTGGGTCTTGCACAAAGATAAAGCAAGTCAAACGTGATCGCCGTAGACACGGCCATGACATCATCTTCCATGGGCCATTTTTCCCCCCAAGACGACGGCTGAGTGGAGCAGCGGGAGAAATTGGGGCGAGCGAGCGGACAGAAACTCAGACGCACACAGACACATACACATACCATCTCTGAGCTAACATGTGCTGTGCACACACAGCAACGATGATGTCAGCCCTCTCCTGAAGCGAGGTGCTGAGAGACAAACAGAGGCACACAGGACCCCGATTTCTCCCCCATCCTGAGAGGAAAATGTGAAGTTAATGAGTCCCACATCACAGGCCAGAGTGCTCAAGGGCCCATTTAACAGACACCGCCTGTGTCATTCTGTCAGCAAGGCTGGAGAGAGGCAAGGGATTGAATTGGGCCTGTTTGCTTTCCTGGCTTTTAATTTGCACATGATGTGCGGGTAAAGAGAAAGGACACTGGACAGACGGAAAGGGAGACTAGACCAAAATGAGAGCCATGCTCCCAGCTTGAGGTTCTTTTGTACAAGAGCCGCTTCTGTGTCTTTTTCAAACCGCCAAACTTCCAGTCTCACCAGAGAAACCCTCATAAAATAAGCAAATTTCCTCATTTTTGGTATTGCTGTTCAGACTGCTTAGCATCTAGAATACATTAAAACAATTTGCATCTGATGCCTAGACGTTTGTTTCCTGGCTGATATAATTACATGGTTTTTCCATATAATTCCATGATTCCATGGGTTTTCACTACATGGAAGGAAAATGCATGTTTCAAAGGGATGGAGGACTAGTTCCATGCAGGATTTACCCCATTAGGATGCCTACTGTTGTATTTAATGTAATTTATGGTTCAAACAATGATACTGTACATGAAGAGACAGGAAAGCTGCTCAAGGTTATTTCCTCATACTATCCAGGAAGTTTTTCCTTGCCACTGTCACCTTCGGCGTATTCTTGGGGAGTTTCAGGCCCGGATCTCTGCTCTGTGGCAATGCCCTTTCTGAAAAGAGCTATACAAATAAAATCAGGACAGACTGAGACTGTACATATTATAGGTTGTACAATGTCAGTGAACTCCTGGACACAAAAGTTTCTGATACATTTTCTTGCTTTAAACCACAAACCCAAATGCCCGTATACCAGCCATTGTACAACATTGTAAAGCAGGTCATCAGAAACTTTGGTCAAAATCTAAAATATCCTTCACCGCATGCAAAAACGGCCTCTGTGTGTGTGTTAGTGCGGGAGGGGGGGGTAGTATTTGTTTGTGTGAGTGAGGATTCATATTTACATACCTACTTGTGTGCATTTATGCATTAATATGGGTATGCTTGTTTGGATGTGTGTTTGCGTGTGCATGAAGGAAAGAGAAAGAAAGTGTGGTTGAGGCAGGATACACATGGTTAATGACAGCTGGGCTTAATTCATTCTCTAGCTCTGAGAGAAGGCAACCAATCTCCATGGGAGAAAGTGGGGAATGTGGCAATGAGCTCATCTGTGTGTGTGTGCGTGTGTGTGAGAGAGAGAGAGAGATGGATGATGTGACCTAAATTGATTGCTCTTAGTATGCAGAGTTTGTTCCAGATCTTTAAAAAACACGTATGTGCTTTATCTGGGCTGAATCTTTACATTTATTGTTTATGAGATGCTACAATGTCCACCCTCTCCAGGAAATCCACATTTCGGAGCATTGAAATGCCATTCTAACTGTAGCTGGGTGACACTTGACACAACAACAGGTGACTTAGTTTCCATCCAATAAATGGACAGTTAGAATAAAAAATTGTGGCTCCCATGTGGAATACTTAGTGGTAAGTGGTACACTAGAGGGTGGATAGTATGAACTATATAGGAAAAGTTGTATATATTTATATCAGGGAGTTGGAATAGAAAAGTGCACCTAAAGTAGGGATTCAGGGCATTTCAACTTCACGACAGTCCACCGGTTCAGAATTAGTAACTGCCCCCTGCTGGTCATGAGCTGAAAACATTGGTTGTCATTATTGGAAGGTAGCAATAGCAGTTTTTACAGACTGTTTATAAACAGAATATTTTAGCAATTGTATTATTATTATTATTTGACAGAAATAAAACAAAGAAAATGCAAACCTGAGTCTTTAAATCAGTAAAATCAGGACAACAGAAAAGCATAATGGAAATTTCCACACCAGCAACTGTTGTTTTTCTCAGAATTTTTTTTTCTTTTCCCCCCACATCAGACTCATTTTTGTAGAGCAGGTCACAAATATTCAATTGATTCATTTGTTTAGTTTTATATCAATGTTGTGTCTGAATCTCACCAGCTATGAATGTTGACATCACAGCACTAATATATAATGTGTAAGTTTTTTGTTTTGGTCTGCTCACCGATTTTGGCCCACCCCCGCTAATAATGTCCTTTGTTTATTGTGTATCCAGTGTTAGATCCTTAAATATAAATGACCTTTTCATATGCAGTGGACTTAATCACATCATACAACTACAAGGAAACAGCAGTATTGTGTCAAAATCAAGCAGCCAGGGGGAAATTCTGGTTGTGGTCATGAGCATCCCTGACAAAAATATAGGCCTTCCGGCAAGCTCATATTTTCACATGTAAATTAGCTTTTTGGCAAACTTGTAGTGAACACTTTTGTTTGCCACAAATTTTCTGCAATTACTGAGATTGTTTGCCAGAATTTCGTAAAAGTGGCAAACTTTTAGCAACATTTTGTGGCAAACTATTTGCCACTAGTGGCAACTATTGTTGCCAGAAGTTCACCACAAGTCTGGCCGGCAATTGCGCCACATATTAGCTGCAAGTTTGCCGCAAACTATTCAGTTTTGTAGGAAGTGGCCATGTCAACAAGATTTACATATATAAAAGTACTACTCAATAAAACAAGTTTTAAAAAAAATTCCATTATAATAAATGTATATAGCTTTTGACTTTCCCCATATGTTTGAGCCTAAAATATAGCTCAATGTCCATGTTGTTTATTTTATACAGGCTTTCCCCTCACATTCATCAAGGGTGCCAATAATTCTGAACCAGACTGCAAATTGCACTGATCGGTCTCCTGTAAAGTTGTGATTTTGAAAGTGCTGCATAATTACCTCACACATCTAAATTCTAGAATACAATTTTATGGGACTCACGCCATGCATTGGTAGTAGTTTGCAAGGAATCCTACATTATATTTTTTCTGCCCTATTCACATACAAATACTACCAAACCCCTATATACATTAGCTTTATTTAGTGGCAAAAGATCTGTTAAGGTTTGCGGATGAAGTAGGCCTACTGTGTTTATGCAGGGCTGCCCCTAACTTTTTGGGGGCCCTATACAAAATTTTATTTGGGCCCCTCTCTGGAATGTGTGTGTGTGTGTGTCCATTCTATCTTGGGACTCTTCCAGTGACATAGGACCCCTGAAAGCTTTCCCACCCACTAGGCCAACATTTTTTATGAGAGCTCATTCTCAATCTACAATGTGCGTCACATCACGGTAGCCTACCCTTCATGTGGCTGTATAAATCAGGCATAGGCTACAGACAATATTTTGCTAAATGTGTGCACACATGTATGCATATACAGTAACAGTATATAGTAGTCATTGCTTGGAAACATGCGGACGATTTTTCAGGTATATCACTCAGATTCCATGTTTTCAGAATATTTCTGCAACCGACATTAACGATCACATCACCACAATGAACGACGGTCTTTTATATCGTGAATTCTGGATACTGCATTGTTCCGCGAAGTGATACGTCATGATCATAATACGCCAGTATCTTCCGCCAGTATTTCACACGATTTAAGTTAACGATGTCGTCGAAGCAAACCCTACCAAATACACGCGACTAAACGTTCCTTTATATTTTATATGTCTGAAGCTGATGTTTAGTTAGAAACACCTATTTTAAATTCATTATTGTTATCTTAAGCTATTTTCAAATGGAGTTGTCTGTTATGGATCTAGCTTCTTTGTAAATCGAAAGAAGTCCCAGTCAAAGCCGCCATTTCAGAGCAGAGAAGACGCTTTGTTAGCACAGACACTAGACAGATCTAGAATATTGCTGCAAAGGTTCACGTACGTAACTTAACTATTAAACGGCGAAATTACAGAGGCGAAAGTCTGAAAGATCTAGTTCGTAGTAAGGCGTCGTCGGTAGGTTCAGTGAAGAATATAAAGCTGTAAATGTGCCAGTGACCTTGTAATCTTAGTTCGGCGTGATGTCTGATTAGCTCGCAAGCTAAACCTTATCTCCTGCAGTTTACCTAGCTAGTTCCCGAAGCAGTTTACACGCCAGTCCTAGCTAGCTAAGCCTTCGGCCTGTGATCGGACGGACCGTAGCAATAGCTAGCTAGCTACGATAACGGAACAGCAAATATTGTGTTTTGTGAACTTACTCAAGCTACAAAACTGACGAATTCTGAAACTGAGGAGATGGCGAGCTCCGTTGGAAACGTGGCTGACAGCACAGGTACGTAAAGCTAACCTTGGTAGCTAAGTTAGCTAGCACATTTAAAGTTAGCATGCTAACAGAAATAATGGTGGCAAATGCATAGCTGGCACGTGCTGGCTATATTCTGTGGTGTAGACGAGCAGCGATCAATCAACCTTAACGCGATTAAGCGAGTTGGCCGTAAATTAGTTGATTGCTAGTTTCGAATTTGCGATTGTCTCGTAACGTTACCGGGTCTGTGTGAGGGATATCTGACTAACTTAACTCGCTAGTATGAGTTATTTTTCTGTTTCAGTAAAATTTTTACCTTCGCGTGATCTTGGGTTCTTCGTTTGTGTGGCTGGCTGGTTATTTAGCTGTGTTATAACGTAGTTAATTAACGCTAACTGTGCACTTAGTTGTTAACGTTAACTTCGTATCGGCCAGAACAGCTTGGCCAACTAGGCTATCGGATCGTGTAAACATACAATAACGTTAGCACATCTCAAGCAAGAAATGTAGCTAACTTGAATGTAAAGGTGTAACAAACACTGGCTTTTGTTACATCTCTGCCCACTTCACAATTTCAAAAGATGCGAATTGGGCTCGAGAGCGCTGTTACGTTAGCGCTAGCTAGCTGCGAGCTAAGGAGGTACGGTAGACTGCTAACGTTAACCAATACAATTAACGTTACTGGCCATGATGAATCAGTTTTTAGAATTGCGGGGACCCAATTTTTTATATTTATCCAGTTATTGAATTGGCATTGTGTCCGCTGAATAGCACACATTACGCGCAATCTCACCTGGGCACGACTAGTTTGTGGTGATTTATCAAACGCTTGTGCTAACACTAGCTAAGTAACGTTAACGTTAGCCATCAAAATTCTGTAATTAACTTGGCACCTAACGTTACGTAACGATAAATTAGGTGAATCTGCAGGCTTAAGACATGGAAAATTCCTTTGGCAATGCTTAACGTTACTATTTCTGTAAATGTATTTCACTAACTTTCCCTCCCAATTGCTTAGACAGCAGAACGTTAATTTCCGCCCTTCCCAACTGTGGTGTCCTATGTCCCAATACTCGAAAAATGCACCATCCTTTCCTCCACTACCACCTCCTCTCCTCCATGCCCCGGAAACGGATCTTTGTGTTTTAATCTAATTGCTGATTACATCTTAAGTACATATTAATGGTTACATATGAATTAATGTCTCGACGCAAACCGCAATGCCAGGTACATTGTATACTGTACATGCAAATACTTGTGCTCGAAACGTTCAGGCAGTTTAGCATACTTCCGGGTAGGAGAGGAGTGGAGGAAAGGAGGTGGGGAGTGAATAATATTGGGAAGCATATCCGCGCCAAATTTAAAATGAGAATTCAAATTTACATAAGATGCGCGCAAAAACCATGACATAATTCAAATGAAAATGCAAAAGGACACTGCGTTTTCATTTACAAGTTAATGTACGCACTTTCTGACTATTTTGGAAAATGTTAATGCAAACTAGTCGTGCCCAGGTGAGATTGCGCGGTTAGATTTAATTATTTTTCTCGCACTCCACGACACAACACTGCCATAATTTAAATGAAAAACCACATTTGAAGTGGCAGTTTTTTACTGTAATCGCATGATCCATGACAAAAAGGAAATGATAATTAAATTCGCCATTTAACATATCGTTGTCATGCTTTTGCGGCACAAGAGTGACATAATTCAAATGCAATGGCATTGCATCCGTTTACATGATCATTTCCGCGTGTTTTACGCAAAAACCCTGCCAAAAATATTTAGTTGTGTGCAAAAATCTGAACTGAACATGCAAACTGTCAAAGCTACCCATCAAGGCGGGCCCTCCAAGAAAGGGGCGTTACAGGGGACCGTTCAAACCACTGAACATCTGATTCAACGGTTGTCTGTGATTTCGGTCATCATGCAGTTACCAGGTTAGATAGTGATATTTCCTAGTTCTCTGTTTTGGGATTAAATTATAGGAAATAAAAAGGGAACGCGGTAACCTGAAAGTTACGATTAGCCATAGCCAGTCTAATATTAACTAAATTAATTTTACAGTTTAGCCTGCTTGTGTTAATCTGGTGTGAAAACTAGCCGATAGCCTAATGTTACGGGTTTCCGTGGTCAAAACCAGTGGGCTATTCATGGCAGGCTATGCCTGGAAAAATATGATATTCTTTTCACCGTGGGCATTTCATCACGATTTATTGTTTTTTTTTAGATAGCCTTACCCTTTAGGCTATGTGCAGAGCAAAGGTAACGTAGTCCACAGAAAGCCTGAGACAGCGATCGGAACGAGACGCAGCCTGAGCCCACAGCCTACCAATACGGTGGATTTTGTATGGTGTATAGACGCTAGGCTAATTAAATAAAAATATAATAAAAAATTGTGTAGGCCTATTCCGCGTAGGTTATGTTGTGTAGACTGTCATTCATGTCTTTACCCAGCAGATGGCAGTAAAAGACATACAGGCTCATCAACCATGGGCATTTTACCTGTAGCCTTGGCTATTGTAATAATCTATATTTAGCCTAGTCATGAAGCAACATAGCCTACAGATTTAAACAAATGGACATTTACACAATTTTTTAAACATGGTATTTTTATTTTATTATAACGTTTCACCGACAGGCTACCCTACAACACAATCCACCGTCTTTGGTAGGCTAGTAGGTAGGCTATTCGCACAGTCTGGAGCTTTCCAGATCTCAATGCTGTAAGGTTAGCCTCTATGACACTGATTTTCCTGTTTTAGCCTAGCCTACAGGAAACATTTTAATTTGTTCAATTTAAATAGGCTCATGGTTATTAAGAGAAAGTAAAAATTGGTCTTTTTAGAGGGTGTGCGAATACAGCGAGTTCCGACAGTAGGCTAGCCTATCCACACAGCTGTAAAAAAATAAATAATAATAATTCAGTATTGGCACAGTGCCATTATGCTCAGTCTTTTAAAAACATAGGCTACATAATCATTTTCATTTAAATAAGTCTACCGCTCAGACAAAATTAGAGACGTAAGCACTTATTTTATTTATAGCCTGCTTATTTTATTTTAGTGACATGGAATATAGGCTAAGCAATAGCCCAATGTTGGTTTATCACACCGCCCTGTCTAAGGCAAACCGGTGAACGGAAATCTATTGCCTCTTAAGGCAAGTCCTCCCTGCTGTTAAGTTTGTTAACTACGGGCTGGCTAGGCTCATTGTAACGTTTAGGCTACCTCGTTTACTTTCTAGTTTTTAGCATTTAGCCTATAATCCCCAAACACAGAGAACGAGGAAATGTCGCTGTCTAGCCTGGTAACTGCCTGTCTGCCGAAATCACAGACACCCATTGATGTTCAACCATAAGCTCAGTCAGTGGTTTGAACGGTCTCCTGTAACGCCCTTTTCTTCGAGGCCCCGCCTTAATGGGTAGCTTCTTAGACAGTTTGCATGTTCAGTTCTGAGTTTTGGCAGGGTTTTTGTGTGAACACGTGGAAATGATGGATGTAAATGGATGCAACGCCATTGCATTTGAATTATGTCACTCGTGCCGCAAAAGCATGAAAACAATATGTTAAATGAAGAATTGAACTATCATTTAATTTTTGTCATGGATCATTTGATTACAATAAGAAACTGCTAATGCAAATGTGGTTTATCATTTAAATTAAAATTATGGCGGGGTTGTCGTAGAGGGCGAACAATGTTAAATGTGGAATAGATTTGCATTAACATTTTCAAATTGTCAGATAGTGTGTACATTATCTTGCAAATTAAAACGCTTAGTGTCTTTTTGAATTTTCTTTTGAATTATGTCATAGTTTTTGCGCACATCGAATGTAAACAAAATGCAATCAGCGATTTGCATTTTCATTAGAATTTTGGCACGGATATGCTTCTATACCCCTGGGGTATGACAGACAGAAAGGGAGGAAGAGAAACTAAGTTATAAAACTTATAGCATAGGCACAATTTATCTGTCACCATAAATAGTGACCACAAACCCATACGGTTTGCCCTTATAAAATAAGTTTTTTTTTTTTTCAGCTTTTCGAAGGTATATGGGCGTATAGGGTTATGATACCGGACATCTAGTCTAATACGTTTGTAATTTTTTCCCAAACATTTCCAACATAATTAATTAAATCGCAGCAATCACATTTTCTTTCTCCCTCTCTCTACTATTCTCTCGATTTCTGAGGCAGTGGGAAAAGCAAGTAGCTGCATCAGGACTGTACGTTAGCTATGATCTAAAAATGCACTGTCTGACAATGAACCAGCGAGTCCTGGGTCTACCCCGGGGTCTCCTCCCAGCTGGACATGCCCGGTACACCTCCATAGGGAGACGCCCAGGGGACGTTCTTACCAGATGTCCGAACCACCTCAACTGACTCCTCTCAATGCGGAGGAGCAGCAGCTCTACTCCGAGATCCTCCCGGATGACTGAGCTCCTCACCCTATCCCGGAGAGTAAGCCCTGCCACCCTACGGAGAAACCCCATTTCGGCCGCTTATATTCACGATCTTACTCTTTCGGTCACTACCCACAGCTCGTGACCATAGGTGAGAGTAGGAACGAAGATTGACCGGCTTTGCCTTTTGGCTCAGTTTCTTCTTCACATACAACGCCCGCAATACTGCAGCCGCAGCACCTAAACAGCGGTCAATCTCCCGTTCCCATTTAACCCCACTCGTGAATAAGACCCCGGGATACTTGAACTCCTCCACCTGGGGCAGTTGTTCCCCCCTCACCTGAAGAGGACAAACCACCGTTTCCCGGGAGAGAACCATGGCCACAGACTTGGAGGTGCTGATCCTCGTCCCAACCACGTCACACTCGGTTGCAAACCGTTCTAGTGCGCATCGGAGGTCACAGTGTGATGAGGCTAAAAGGACGATATCATCCGTAAACGGCAGAGATGCCACCCTTAGGTCCCCGAACCGGACACACTCCAGACCTCAGCTACGCCTTGATATCCTGTCCATGAAAACCACAAACGGGATTGGAGACAAGGCGCATCCTTGTCGGAGTCCAACACCCCCACAGTGAACGAGCCTGACTTAATGCCCAGAATGCGAACACAGCTCTTGATACAGCTGGATATATACTGAAGCGATTCAGGTTAAGTACCTTGCTCAAGGGTACAACAGCAGTGTCCTACCTGGGAATCGAACCTGCAATCTCAGTTACAAGGCCAGTTTCTTAACCATTATACTACATTGATGAATTCCAACCACCGAGATCGCAACCAAGGGGTTTTGGGGAAAGGGAACAAGGATTGCGGGAGAGCAACTAAGCACACAACGGCAAACCATTTTGGCTAAACTAGACTAATTCGCTCAAAATTGCAAGTAGCAGCACACTAGATCTCATAGACTGTAAAGAATTGATAGCAGCAGTTTTGGGAGGGGGAGGGGATAAATGCATGCCGCGGCGTAAAAAGGACGTTGATTGGAGGAGAACAGAATATTTGAACGACACTATTGGTTCCAATATTGGCCATGTTAAGTAACTGAGCGGCTCAGCTTCGCTCAGAGTGAAGAACGCACTTAACGGGTTGCTCAGTTTCGCTCACTGCTCAGATCGTTGCTGAGCACTTTTGGATGTGGATCAGAGAGAAGCAATACGGAAGTATGTCGTTAGCTTTGTCTACTGGGGTTGACGAGAACGAAACGTGCTTTTGTTTGCCGCACGAACGATATGCGCCTAGTTTTATATAGCATTAGCTATAGGTAATAATAAGTTAGCGATAATGCCAAGTTGACGTTACAGCTAACAACTGACAAGATTCAACCTAAAATAAGTATGCTTGAATCTTGTACGTCGCCATTTTTCCAAACTCAGACGGTTGTTGACAGTTGCTCAGCGCTCACGTAGAGCAGAACGTTAAGTGGTTCAAATATCCGCTCAGTGCTCACACTGAGCATTCTCACTGTGAGCGCTCAGTTACTTAACGCGCCCATTGATGCACGCCCGCTGGTACTTCATGACGTAAAATTCAAAGTGAAATCGTTTTCCAGGAAATGGAGGGGAAAAAACTTTGGTGTCAAAATACACAAGTATTACAATTTTAAAAACATTGGGGAATATATACTTTCACACATGTTCGTGTGGTTATTTAGAATTGACTAAATTCATGAAAAAGTTAAATTTGATTTCAGCTGATTTAGCTAAATTATATATTTTCAGTGTGAGCCGGCATAGAATGTTACATTTGTCTGGTTTGACACTAGAACTTTCCCATGTTAATAAGTAGGTAACGTTATATGTTAACCCAAACACCTATTTTATAAAAGTGTGCTTGTGAATTGACTAGTCTTAGCTAACACAGCTTGGTCTGTCACATTCTGAAGTTGGCTAACGATATAGTTAATAATCTCTTCTGATGTCAGTTTTGGACAGATTTACGCTTTCACAGACATGGTGATATGCACACGTTCAACCTCTGGAAGCATAACATTGCTGCACAAGGTGCTTTGGAGTTAAAGCGCGTTTACTTGCTTTCGACAACAATCCCAAAAATACCCTCATACACTATTGTATGTTGGCAGATCAGAAACTTCTGTAAATATCTGAAATATCCTTCTCCACACACAAAAACTGTCTTGGCCAATTGGGAAAAGATAGAATAAAAACTGAAATGTCAAAATCAAGAAACTGAACCATCCCTTTACCTCATTCACTTGTGCTGCACATGTCTCATATGTGCCCAGTAGCATCTGCTTCAAGAATAGCTATTTCCATCCTGCTCAAAGTGTAATTCATTCACACAAAAGGTACTAAATGTATTGTTAATTGTAGAGCTGCACCAAGGTTGAGCTGAGAAGTAACATCAGGTTATTTCTTACAAGAGCTTTAGTTAGCTGATGCCAACAGATTTGATGACCCAAAACTTTAATGTGTAACATTGCTTTATTAAGCAGCATGTTTACACATGCTGGTCATAAGGTATAAGGCTGTGTCTGAGTATTAAAAAGGGAAACGCCAGTGGGGGGGGAAACACCAAATGCAGAGAATGGGGAAATTAAGAGTATATAAATCAATTTTAATGAACTAAACGATGTTTGCTACCATAGCTTCTTCAGTTCAGAGCTCCATGGAAAAAAGTCCTTCAACACTCAAACATGACAATAGATTCTATCTGTATTGTTCAAGAGTCTTCTCTTCAGTCATACTTACTTAGTTGTGCCTGGCACTTATCTGGACACTCCGTGATACAAATGCAAATACATTGGCTAATGCAAATCGGCAACTGTTAACAATTCGCCCCTAGATACAGAGAACAGTCAACGCCTCTTCAGAAAGCCAGACCTTGGAGCCAGAGAAGGAAAGCAATTCCGATGTGAAAGAAAATCTTCCATCTTAAAAATAAATTATGTTTTCTAATAGGATATTTTTAAGTGACCATTCTTCATATGCGAAAACAAAAATATACTAAGATGTATTTCAACATACTTGAAGCCTAATTAAAGTTTATATATTTAATATAGTTTATATAGTTATTACTACTATATAATCATTTGTCAAGTATGTCGTGGTTCTGCATTTTTTCACATGGGTCTCCATTTTGAAGTAATATTTTTTCCCAGCGGGGTTCCCGTTAACGGACTAGTTCATTGTGTTTGTGATCAACAGCTATCATACCATATTCATAAAACTGTTGTTCTTGTCATTTAATTTTATTCATGTTTTCTTGTTTTCTCTTTCCTTTTTTTCTAACATTTTGTTTCCCCCCCACCCCCCTCCCCCCTCCCTGGGTTGTGTTGGTGCTCCAGAACCGACCAAACGTTTGCTTTCCTTCCAAGGGTTGGCAGAGCTGGCACACCGGGAGTACCAGTCTGGGGACTTTGAGGCCGCAGAGCGGCACTGCATGCAGCTGTGGAGGCAGGAGCCAGACAACACCGGGGTGCTGCTGCTGCTCTCCTCCATACACTTCCAGTGTCGCCGCCTTGACAGGTGAGGGCCTGCGCTCACAAAGCCCGCTCCCTGGGGATTATTTCCCAGTTTGGTGGATTGGTATACCTCAGCACACTTATGTGTTGTGTGGTTATTCTAATAAAAAAATTATAATAGTGCTTTATTACTGCAAATATTTTAATGCTTATTACATGAGAAATGTTTTGTGGTAAATGGCTGTATTTGATTTACATTTTTTGTGTAAGGATGAAACGCAGTCTTATGTGAATGTGGTCTGGTAACGAGCAAAGCTAACACTCGCGAGTCTGCTTCTGATTCCGTGACCGTCTGGATCTTACAGCTGCATTGGAGAGTGTGTGTTTCTGGCAAGCTTTGGCATTCAAACACTGCTTAAAACCACTTCCAGTTTTCTTCCCCCCCCCCCCCCCTTCCTCTCGCCTCTCTTTCTTTTGACTTTTGTAAAGGGTATCCTTCCTCTTCAGTGGGTCCAAAGGTGCTTTTTCCTCCTCACTGGGTGTCTTTAGGCCACAATGGTGTGTGGGTTGATCTGCTCTGACTATGGTAGTACATGGTACTCAAAGACATGCATGATAGGTGCACTCCTGCAGGTGCCCTTGACCAAGGCACTTGCCTCAGAACTGGAGTTGGTCCCCGGGCGCTGCACTGTGGCTGCCCACTGCGGCTGCCCACTGCTTCTAGGTAACTAAGGATGGGTCAAATGCAGAAGAAAAATTACCCCACGGGGTTCAATAAAAGTATATCTTATCTTTCCCTTCGCGTGTCTGACGTTGCTGTGTCATGGAGGAGGGGCCAGGGAGCATCGGTGGTGCCGGCGGCTGGCCGACCGGGAGACTGAGCCCGCAGCCAGTCCCCTCGAGGGCAACTTACTCGCCTCTGATGCGTCTCCCCTCCCGCCCCGCAGGTCCGCCCACTTCAGCACCCTGGCCATCAAGCAGAACCCCATGCTGGCGGAGGCCTACTCCAACCTGGGCAACGTCTACAAGGAGCGCGGGCAGCTGCAGGAGGCCATCGAGCACTACCGCCACGCGCTGCGGCTCAAGCCCGACTTCATCGACGGATACATCAACCTGGCCGCCGCCCTGGTTGCCGCCGGCGACATGGAGGGAGCCGTGCAGGCCTACGTGTCTGCCCTGCAGTACAATCCTGTGAGTCGCCCCTCGCAGCACTGTCTTTTTCACCTTTCTCTTTTGGTCGCCCTGAGAGAGACTGTTCCAGTGTTTCACATCTAAAGTGTGTGTCTGTTTGTGTTCGTCCCGCAGGATCTGTATTGTGTGCGCAGCGACCTCGGGAACTTGCTCAAAGCCCTCGGGCGTCTGGAAGAGGCCAAGGTATGTCCCAGTGGTTCACCTCCGGCATTGTCTTGTTTTGTCATTTTTTATTTATTTTTTATTTATTTATTTATTTTTCTCCTCTCTTGGAAAAATGGTTTATTTATCAGTTTTATTTATTTGAGATCCCTGGCCCCAGCTACTCCTGTTAGAGTGACTGATACCTCTATTTCTCTCTATCTTTCTAGAGAGTAGTGCTCTATAGCAACGGCCTTCAGTCCTTCCCCCTGCCCCCACTCCCCCTCTCCAGGCCTGGTCACTGTAAAAGTACCCTGGGCTAATAGCTGCTCTTGATGGAGAAACGGGCAGTAAACCGCAGCCCCTCCATTCCATTAGCCTCCAGCTCCTGCTTTCCTCTCGCACATGCAGCGAGCTATTCTCAGGGCTGATCTTGTTCTCTTCCCTGTGATCTGAGGCGGGCGCGGTTCTTTTTGTTTTTTGTTAAACACCTGTACTATATATTTCCATCCCCCTCCCGCCCACAGATACCTTTTATTTAATGTAAGTACAGGCCTTCCCCCCTCCATCTCCCCCTTTCCCCCTTCCTGTCTCAGTACAGATGCGCTCTGCTTCACCCTGGCCTCTCTTCAGTGCCTTTCCACACAGGAAGAAAGGCTGGACTCTCCAAATTGAAAGGGAATTAATTGAATTCAAGAAATTATAATGCTTTGACTTTTGCTAATGCCTCGTTTGATCCTCAGGAGGGATAATGCTGGCTCGGTCTTGAAATAAATGGACTGATGAAGTTAGTGATCTTTGCAATGCCACAAATAAGATGGCTTCTAACCAACGATATGCATAATTTTTCCGGGTGAAGCGCTACACCCCCACCCCCACCCCCAAAATAAAAGGCAGAACTATAGCTCTGTTCAGATAAAGTAGACCAACTACTGTTTTGGTTTATGGTTCCCCCGTTCACTCCCCTCCTAGAAAAACCATGAGCCGCCCGTGAACTTGCATTCGCCTCTGACGGTTACAAGCCATCTTATTTGGTGCCTGCGGGGGGCGGAGTGGGGAGGAGCGTTTGGGTGCTGCCTGTGCTGCGCCCTCACCCCCCCTCCCCCCGCTCTGTCGCTCCGCCCCCCCCGCGCGCTCGCTCAGGGCCTGTGGAGTGCGCGCGCGCGCACACGTGGAGCTGTCTGCCCGACCACCCTCAGCCCCACCCAATGCGACTCGTCCGCCGAGTCTCCATACCGCCCCCGCAAGCATAAACTTCCTTAGGAAACATCCCAACCCCACACCCCTTATGCCCTTCGCTCCTCAATTTGTCTGGCTGCGGCCTTTGAGTTGGGAGCGGGTGATGGCAGTATTTGGGCTGCCTCCTCACCTCTGGGGTGCGTCCGGCACACAGCTCGCTCTCTGCACTCCACTGCACGCGTCAGATGCTGGGGTAGTGAGACAGAAAAACGCACGCGCAGCAGCAACAGCGTTACCTCTTTATTCCAGACCTGTGGAGGCTTCTAGAATAAAACCATTAAATCCCAGACTTCTCTCTTTACCCATTGGCCAGGACTCAGGAAAGCAGGACAGGATAAAGACAGCAGGGTATTAAACCTGAAAAAAGAAGTAAGAGGCAGACAAAGAATGATTTTTATATATATAATTTTTTTCTTTTTCTTTCCCCAGTATGCAATGAATATATTATTCCCAATTAAATGTGATCAGTTAATTTGGGGAAGATCAAGCCAACCTGCCTCCCTCTTTATTTTAACAAGTAAAAGTGAATCCAGTAAGAAATATTATCAATGTGGGACCAAATTGTAATCACTAAAAAAAAAAGCCTTTCTTCTCTCCTTACGGCCCCCACCCCTCCCTTAAGCATTTGTTTTTTGTGGAATCCATTGGAAAAATATGCATTGCATGAAAAATCAGTATTAGCTAAGTTTAGTTTTTTTTATGTGCATAGGATAATTTTTTTCCCCCATGTGAAAATATGTATTGTTTGCAAACTTACTAACGTTCTTGTTTTCTTATTTTGTCTCTCCTGGTTTTTCCACGATTGATATTGTTATTGAGAAGGTTTCAGGAGGGTGACTCTATTCCTGCGTAGGTGCCTGGCGGACAGGAACTCTCTAGGGCAACATCAGTCCTCCTCTTCCAGCTGTGGCCGCCCCCCAGAAAAAGTCCAAAAATGTGGTAACGGGTTTGTAACTGCCAGCAAAAAGAAAATCACTCTTCACTCCATGACTGAGTCCTTCTGTGTTGTGGCTTCCATTGAAGAACAAAAGAAAACAAGAGGAAAAAAACAAAAGTAAATAAATGAAAGGGAAGAAAAGTAGTATTCTTTAATTTTACTGCCTAGAAACAGCCATCCTTTTAAAGTAATAAAAAAAGAAACTTGGATTGGAGGCAATAAAAAAAGGAAAAAGTAAGAACTCTAACACGTTTTTTTATTTTACTTTTTTTTGTTTTTACTTGTTAATTATTTTTTCATGTTGATTTTGTTTATTATAATTTTTTTCTTCTTTATTTGGAGCTGCGGCGTTCTGCTGAGCAGATGACGCGCTGTGAGTCAGCAGTAACGCAGGGGCTGCGCAGCGACACTGGAAAAGCGTGCGCGTGCGAGCTCCCCCCTACCCAACACCCCCCCCCCCCCAGCTCTGCCGGCTGCAGGCCATCCCCCCCGCTCCGCCAACACGTCACCCAGCGGCCACCCCCGCAAGACACAGGGCACCATTGGCCTCCGGACCTCCAAAAATTCCCTTCCATCTACTAGCTGACGACCTCCTCTTAGCTGAGCGGTTTGGCTGTAGTAGCATCGCTCCCCCCTTAAACCACCCCTCATATCCTGTTGCTCGAAACGGGGGAGGTACAGGGAGTGTGGCGGCCTGGCGCGTTGCGGGTACCGCCAGGTCTGCAGCCGGCACTCAAAAGCTGGAGTCGGCGCAGGCGAGGCGTGAGACGGCCGCCAGCGCGGCCGTGCGCGGGTGAGCGGGCAGAAGCGACGGGCGCAGCTTTTTGCGCTCGCATTACAGGGACCTTCACCTGCACTCAGCACCTGCCATTCAAGGTTGTGGGGCCCCTCCTGACCAACATCCCCTCAGGTTCCCGACGCCCCTTTTGCACGCGCTCTTCCGCAGCGCCCTTACAAACGGTCCTGGGTGGGTGGGAGAATGGGCTTCAGAAGACCTAGTGACGGCGGCACTCGTGCGCCAGCCGGTGGGACGGGTGGCTCTCGTGTAAACCAGAGGCCGTAACTGAAGAATGGCGGGCTGAGTGTGGGTGCCGGTGGGATCCGCGCAGCGTAGGGAAAAAAGCAGCAAGCTTTAGCGCGGCAGATACACGCGCAGGCAAGCCCATGCTGCAGACTCACTTTTTGCTTTGTGTAGAGCGAGTACTAACATGTTTCTTGTCTGCTTTTTTGTTTCTTCCTTTTTATTCAATCTATTTTATTTATTTCTTTTACAATCCCCCCTCCTCTACCTGCTCTCCTTGCACCCCTCTGCCTCTTTCTCCTATTTTTTGTTGTTAAACCTTAAAAGGCCTGTTACCTGAAAGCAATCGAGACTCAGCCTAACTTTGCAGTGGCTTGGAGCAACCTGGGGTGTGTGTTTAATGCCCAGGGAGAGATCTGGCTGGCCATACATCACTTTGAGAAGGTGAGCAGGGCTGTGGGGCACTTGCTTAGGGAGGTGTAATCATATTTACTTTGGGAGCTTAACAGCCTTGTATTTAGTCCTCATTAGCCCCTTTTCCGATGTGCTTGAACTTAGTTTCAGGGTTCCTGGGCCCTTTTCACTGTGCTGGGCTAGGCTTAAACCGAGCTTATGCAGGAACTTAAGCCCCACTACAAGCCCTCTCGAATGGTCAGGGCCACATTACGCGCTGCTCCTGCTTCATATATATATATATATTTAAAATATATATTGAACACTCGAGACAAACGACGATCGGGACGACGATCGACGATCCGGACACACACAACACGCTAGAGTGAAGTGAATATCCCCGACGTTTAAAAAAACCCGGGTGAAGCGACGAACGACGCTACTTGAGTAGCGTCGCGCCGGCGGGCGGCGGCGCGTTACAAGCGTAAAGCGCGCGTTTTTTTGTGGTTGTTGTGCGCTGCTATATCTCTTGTTAGTTATATATTTTTTTTTTGTGTCATATCGCGCTGCAAACGCACAAACGGCTTTAACGGACAACTGCTCCCCCCTATTAGTCCATTGGATCGAGGTTCATCTGTTTATGTACTCAAACAACCCATCAGCTGTGTTTTTAACCGTTTACTTCACTAACTAGCAAGCTATGTCACAAAACAAATGGACCTCAAAAGAAACGAGCACTAATATATGGAGCGAATCAGATCTTCAAAACAACTACCGTAGATCTGGCATTGTGAGAAATGACAATGTATATACGTTAATTGTGGGAGAGCTCCAGAAAGCTGGGATGTAAAACTGTGAGGGAGAAACTGAAAATTGAAACGGCCGTATCAGAATACTGACAAAAGCAGGGCTGGACAGATAACGTGTCTGTGACATTGCATTAGATAACATTTCTTTGACATTTAGCTATTGTGTGCTATGCTTACACAATCAGATGACGTTAGTAAACAAACACACAAAAAAAGTGTGATATTTTGTTTCTTAGCATAACTTTACCTGGGTAACGCTAGGTTAAGCTGTTACTAAAAGCTATGCTGACACTTATTTGTTTGGTTTGCTTTGATACACTTTGATCAGCACCACGATCACCAATAACCTATTGATAGCCAGAACCAGCTAAGTTAGGAAATGTTCTTAACAAGTTAGCTAAAGTTATGTGCTACCTCATGCCTAACTGGCAAAGTTAAGTACAACGTGGACAGCTGGCAGCCTCTTCACTGATTCTTTTGGAGATAATCGGGCCGCCGTTTCGTTTTAGCCAAGTTCTGTAGTAAATATATTTGCTTGGCATAGCTGACTACTTACACTGACACTTATTTTTTTTGATACTAGCTGCAACCAATGTACAAATGATGATGACATATATTAATTTTAATATTAATTAGGTAGAACCAATTATTTAAATAGTTAGAATGCATGAAACACCGATAATAAAGCGAACAATCTTGTTTTTTGCTTTGAGATAAATTATATTCTGCTTCATTGCCATGGTTACAGCCGGGCTACCACAGCCTGGCTGAATCACAGTGCTTTGGTCCCAGGCTTGAGTTCCGGGGCTTAAGTTCTCAGGCTTTTGGCCCACAGTGGAAAAGGGGCTAATGTGCAACATGCAAGTAGGTCTGGAGAGAGATGATGCATCAGCTTTGACTCTTACAGTGCGCTTCCCTTTCAGGCTGTGACGTTGGACCCTAACTTCCTGGATGCCTATATCAATTTAGGGAATGTTCTGAAAGAGGCTCGTATTTTTGACAGGTGGGTGACCCGCCCCCTTCCTCGTCTAAGTGCAAAGTGCTTTGCCTCTCAGTTTGAGCGCAGGTGATGCTCTACGGTTCTGACGGGCACATCTCGGGCCTTCCCTCCGCAGGGCCGTCGCTGGCTACCTCCGAGCCCTGAGCCTGAGCCCCAACCATGCCGTTGTCCACGGCAACCTGGCCTGCGTCTACTACGAGCAGGGCCTGATCGATCTCGCCATCGACACATATCGGCGCGCTATCGAGCTGCAGCCCCACTTCCCCGACGCCTATTGCAACCTGGCCAACGCCCTGAAGGAGAAGGGCAATGTAAGGAAGTACACGGTGTGTGTGTGTGTCCGCAAAAATGTCTCCGCCGTTGTCCTGAGCAGATCCACTGAGTCCCGCACTCTGGCCCTGCTCTTTTTACTTGCTCTCTGCATGCTTGCAATTAGTGTGGCCATGCAACTTTCCCCATGCATGCGAGTAGCGTGTCAGTGCAACTTTTCCCATGCATGCGAGTAGCGTGTCAGTGCAACTTTCCCCATGCATGCGAGTAGCGTGTCAGTGCAACTTTTCCCATGCATGCGAGTAGCGTGTCAGTGCAACTTTCCCCATGCATGCGAGTAGCGTGTCAGTGCAACTTTCCCCATGCATGCGAGTAGCGTGTCAGTGCAACCTTTCCCATGCATGCGAGGAGCGTGTCAGTGCAACTTTCCCCATGCATGCGAGTAGCGTATCAGTGCAACTTTCCCTATGCGTGTAAGTAGCGTGTTCTTGGAACATTCCCCATGCATTTGAGGTCTTCACAGGTCGAAAAAGTGGGACCCGTTCTGAAATGGACCCGTGACTCTGTTACCCGAACCTGAAAGCATCATTTACCCTTTCCGAAATAGACCCTAGGACAGTCTCACCCGATTGGACCCGACAGTTGTGAATGATTGTTTCGGTGCTAGACCTGCGGCTAATCAGGATACACCATGTGACATCAGTTGGAAAAATGCAGTTTTATTTTTTCAGTTTTAGATTTATGATATACAAAGAATTAATTAAAAACGTATATTAATAAAAACAGGTTGGGTCCTCTCGGGTAAGTCAGTTTTGGTAGCAATTATCTGCTGGTGATAGGCTGAAGCTTGATTGCTGTAAAGGCGTGTAACACTAAAGATGTGATGCCTCATCTGTGATGCATGTCCCCTCACACCACAGGACAGTGTCATTTACACTTGCACATGGAGAAATGCAATCGTCTTTCAGGGCTTTAGTATTCTCTGGTTTAATGTGAAATCTGCAGGCCTGCCTGCATCCGAGGTCACACCTCGGCGGCCACACGGGTCAGCTGAAACCTGATGGCCGCCGTTATGCCCCCGCAGGTGTCCGAGGCGGAGGAGTGCTACAACACTGCCCTCCGGCTGTGCCCCACTCACGCCGACTCCCTCAACAACCTGGCCAATATCAAGCGGGAGCAGGGCAACATCGAGGAGGCTGTGACGCTGTACAGGAAGGCTCTGGAGGTGAGTGCCTTCTCACCGTCTCGAATGCTCCATGACTAGTGTAGTGCTACAGGTGCTAAAGGCTCAATGTAACATGAAGCGGGTGAATTGAGGCAGGCTGTGCCTGTAAGCTTATTGTTCCCTCCGAACTTAAAATGCATAGAATGCGGAAACTTAAGAACCCGTCTGGTTTTAGTTTCAAAATGGTGAAGTTCTTTTGTTAGTCTCTTTTGAAAAGGTTGTGGCCTTCAATTATGAACACAATGGAGCAATACACCATAGGATTATTGGCTCTCTGGCTCCAAAGCCTTTTTCAAGGGTAACAAAACACGCTGGTTTAGCTAGACCCCGCCCCCTTTCTAAATTCGAAAAATGCCTAAATCTGGGCATGATAAGGTGGTAATATAGGGGCTGAGCTCCAGGTATCAAACCACGCCCCAGCAATTTTTTTTTCACTAGTAGCCAAAAGCTCATTTCTACTCTGGACAGCACTCACAGCGGCTGCTTTGTTTCTCTCTCTCACTGATACACACAAAACACCAAGCCCCCGTTTGAGCTTATAATGATGCGGCCAGCAAACAGAAAATCACACGCTGTCCAAATAGCTACCCACGCCATGTAGGCTACTAATTTTTACCGTTTTAGCTTTCAGTGTGTACAGGATTGGTTGTCGAAACCTACCTTTAGAATCATTTTGCTTGCGTCATAAATAACGTAGCCTACAGTTCCATTGGTGGTACTCGCAAATTGTGTGGGAATTTCAAAACATCTTCACAAAGTTAATTTGACAGTTGAACATTTGTGTTTATTTTATGATTATTATATTATTTTATCTCTATATTATGACTGCCGATCGTAGTTAAATTTGGAAGGAGACTCATTTACACCACTTTTCAAGCTAGCTATAAAAGAATATATACCAAAAATAAATTGGCTACTATAACTAGAATATTCAAAAAAGCTCAACTGTAAGCTAGCTATACAAAATCGCTTGTATATTCTATATTAATTTATGCAAATGACAATGGACATAACTTCTCCGCCCCCACCCCTCTCCCCACAAAGTATTTTTCAAAATTGTGTAGTAGGCGGAGACAGGCTGATACAGTGGTGCACTTACTCTTTAAGCAAAATAAAACCAGGGAAGATCACACCATTGCCAATGATGCCATTCACAGCAATTAAATGACTTGGTAGATCAATTGTCGGTCAAACAAAATAAATCACAACACACGTCCATCATTGATTCACAATAATGGCATATTTAAGCTAATACTTATTTAGGCTAAACTGAACTGACCAATCTCCTTTGGAGGGACGGAAAGTGTTTGGGCAGTTGCCGCTTGCAGGCGACTTTCTCTATTATTTTGTCTCCAATGGCATAGAACCCATAATATTTTATTATGTTGCGCTGGAGTTACAATTTTTCTTGGCACCTCCATTTTGAATCATGACCCACGCATGGACTTTATTTTGGCTACCCTACAGACAAAATAATAACGTGGCTTGTTGTTTATTGGTCTCTGATATCGAGAGCTGCCATGAGTGCAACTGGACTCCATATTTTGCTTAGGCAACAGGATTACAAATTCAAACTCTTAATTACAAAATTTTAGAAAATTTTACATATTCCTGAGATTCTAACAAGTTTGATTATCAAACAAACAAAAAAAGTGACAGTCTTTGTTAGCATAGGCATGTGCATCACATGTGAGAAACGCAGCATCAAACAAACACCCATGGTATTGCGATACTAACTTAGTATTGTGGTACTTTTACTGGTATAGCATCGTGAGGAAGAATGAGAGAATGACAATACTAGTTAAAGATCCTAGCACCTCTTATTCATTGTTCAAGCACATACCTTTGGGGAATAAAATAAGGGGAGGGGAATCTGAGGTGTGAGAAGGGTAGTGCAGGTGCAGTGTCTGACTTAAACTGTGTATTGCCAGGTGTTCCCAGAGTTTGCTGCAGCTCACTCTAACTTGGCCAGCGTGCTGCAACAGCAGGGCAAGCTCCAAGAAGCCCTCATGCATTACAAGGAGGCCATCAGGTATGAGAGACACACTACAGCATTCTCAAACAGGGAGGCTTTGGTTTATATAAAGGCACTATGTGCATTGGCTGGCTGACTCCGCAATCTGTAATTTTACAAAAATGTCATTGGTACAGAAGCAGCCCCCTCAGCCAGTGAGTGAGGGACATGCTTTGTATGCTGGCTTGCTGCTTCCACTGAAATATCTCTCCCTCCACCCACCACAGAATTAGCCCCACCTTTGCCGATGCCTACTCCAACATGGGCAACACACTGAAGGAGATGCAGGATGTGCAGGGCGCGCTGCAGTGCTACACCCGTGCCATCCAGATCAACCCCGCCTTCGCCGATGCCCACAGCAACCTGGCCTCCATTCACAAGGTGGCCTCCGACCCTCTCAAAGCCCCTCTTTCTCGCTGTCACGCCCCTCATCCTAACACCCCACCTCTCATCCTAACACCCCACCCTTTATTCTCCTCAGGACTCTGGAAACATCCCAGAAGCCATTGCGTCTTACCGCACAGCTTTGAAGCTCAAGCCTGACTTTCCCGACGCCTACTGCAACCTGGCACACTGCCTGCAGGTAACTCCGCCCCTCTAGACCCCACACAGACCCTCTTATCTGTGTAAGGCATGTAAGAAAGTTCTGTGAGGGGAGAGTAAAACCCAGGGAAAGTGTTCGGTTGGCCTCATGTTTGTAAAAGGCTTACTAACTTGAATTAAATGTAGATTCCACTGAGCACTGCATGCATTGCATTGATAAAAGATAAATGACATACTTAGCCACAGGGTGCTCATTTTAGGGGGCTGTCCGATGTTAATGTTCGGGAGCCCATTACTGACCCCTCCGTGCACTTCTCTCAGATCGTGTGTGACTGGACCGACTACGACGAGCGCATGAAGAAGCTGGTGAGCATCGTGGCCGACCAGCTAGACAAGAACCGCCTGCCGTCCGTGCACCCCCACCACAGCATGCTGTACCCCCTTTCCCACGGCTTCCGCAAGGCCATCGCAGAGAGGCACGGCAACCTCTGTCTGGACAAGGTAAGCATTTCATGTGCCGAGCACGCTGTTCAACGCCACTTATGGTAGGCCTTCTTTAGTCTTATTTTTTCTGCGCAGGAGTTGTGTTAATCCTCACTGTCTGTGCAGAGTTATGTATTAAGGTCTCATTGTCTGTGCCTTTGCCTGAAACCACAGATCAACGCGCTCCATAAGCCAGCTTACGAGCACCCCAAGGTTCTGAAGGCGAGTGGAGGGCGCCTGCGCGTTGGCTACGTCAGCTCCGATTTCGGGAACCACCCCACGTCCCATCTCATGCAGTCCATCCCTGGCATGCACAACTCCGAGAAATTTGAGGTACGTGATAGACTCCGGCCAGCCTGTGTGATGTGAAGGGCCTCCGCCAGGCCAGCATTTAGCCCGTTACCCTGTCTCTGCTAGCTAATTGGCAGCATGACCCAATGCCAGTTCACTTATATTAGACATATATTAGATTACAGCCACAAAAGCGTATATAATGTGTGTGTGTGTAAAAAATATCAAATCACATTTATGAATAAATAAAAGCAGTAGTGTAGTGAAATCCAGAAATGAGTATGGCCCTTTTCGCCCACCCCTGCATTAGATGGTCAGGGCTGTATTGGGTCAGCAGGTAATACGCCTCTCTGTTCCCAGGTGTTCTGTTATGCCCTCAGTCCAGATGACAGCACCAACTTCCGCGTGAAGGTGATGGCAGAGGCCCACCACTTCACGGACCTGTCTCAGGTGAGCCCCCGCAAGCTTCCTGAGTCCAACAAACTGTCTCTCCCCCCGCCCCCTCCGTGCTGTACTTTCACACAAGCTCGCCACTTTTCTTTCTCATGCTTCTCTTTTCTCCTTCTCTCTTTCCGTCTCAGATCCCCTGCAACGGCAAGGCTGCGGACCGAATCCACCAGGATGGAGTCGACATCCTGGTCAACATGAACGGCTACACCAAGGGAGCGCGCAACGAGCTGTTTGCCCTGCGACCGGCGCCCATCCAGGTTAGAGGTCACAACATTAGGGCCCTTACAGGGGGTCGTGGCAGCAGTTTGAAGTCTTTGCTCCGCTCCAGGTGTTCCCAAACATTTGGGAAGATTTGGCAAATTTTACATGGGCGCAACCCACATACTCAGCTGTGCTGCTCATCCCACAAATGTATGTTCCTTACAAATGGGGCACCATTTAAAAGGGAAATAAACAGGCTTTCCAACTGTATAAAATGTATTGCCAAGAAGCATTGTTACAACAGAGAAATAATCTACCAAACACAAATTTACTAACTTTTTGTTCGATGTTTATATAGGCCCTAAGCATAGATTGTTCTGCCTTTTCCCCTCTGATTATTTCACATATAATAAAATGAGCATTAGAACCCAGCAGACGCCTGCTCTGAGTAAGGCAAGTTATACAAACATTTTGTAAAGATTTGATTAAATCTTAAGCTTTTATCGCATTTATTATGAACAGTAAGCATACATGAACAGTAAGCATGCAAAAAGAAAAGTTACGGCTTCAGAAGGGCTGTCTGCAGCAGGTATAGGCAGCTATAGCTAGCGTTAGCAAAGTTAACTTTATTACCGCCATGGTTCCGTTACTAATAAGAGCACAAGCGAGGAGAATATCAATGACTTTCAGCCGTACTGACGGTTTGCATGGTAGATGCGCCTAATGTTGACGCTTTATTTGTTACAGCAATATATTGGACATCTAACATTGATCCAATATATAAATAATGTCTGTATAACGTTGAACAAGTTAACGTCAACCAACGCCTACCAACTACCGTTTTCGGTTGCTTTCGCCGGTGACTCATTTACGATGCCAGCTAAACACACGTGGTCACCCTGCGTGTTGTTTTGAGTGGGTGTGCGTATCCGTAAGTCTATTTCTGCAAGTCGGCAGTGTAGTATAATGGTTAAGGAACTGGCCTTGTAACTGAAAGGTTGCTGGTTTGATTCCCAGGTAGGACACTGCCGTTGTACCCTTGAGCAAGGTACTTAACCTGAATTGCTTCAGTATATATCCAGCTGTATAAATGGATAATATATGTAAAAGAAATGCTAAAAAGTTGTGTGAGTCACTCTGGATAAGAGCGTCTGCTAAATACCTTTAATGTAATGTAATTTCTGATTGTTTGTGTTGTATTTGGGTAAGTAGAAGAAACGGACGCAAATTATCGTTTTATTGAAAATAAATCATCGTTATTGTGGCAAATTTTATGGCGAAAATTATCTCGTTATCGTTTTATCGCCAAGTCCTACCTTGAGGCATCCCCACCATCTTTAGCCAACAGCCACTACAGGCTACAATTGTTGATATTTGACATACTAGTATGGCACAAGTCTAAATTTTGTTTTTATGTGATAAATCATCACATCATGAATCTCTATAAGATGTATGTATGATGTAAACAGATATTTGGAACAGTATAAATGTTCTGCACAGGCTCCCCTGGGGGTTCTCCGCACCCCATTTTGGGCACCCTGCCCTAAAAGAAAAAAAGAGTAGATAGAGAAACGGTAGTGCCTCTTTATACCGCCCCCTGTTGGGCTCGCCAATGTTTGACGGTGAGTCTGTTCCGCCCCCTGAATCTCAGGCCATGTGGCTGGGCTACCCAGGCACCAGCGGAGCTCCCTTCATGGATTACATCCTCTCTGACACGGAGACGTCCCCGCTGGAGGTGGCCGACCAGTACTCGGAGAAGCTGGCCTACATGCCTCACTCCTTCTTTATCGGAGACCACGCCAACATGTTCCCACACCTCAAGGCAGGAGTTTTTTGTTTTTGTTTTTTAAATGTACCCTGATGAAATTCTTGAAGGAAAAGCCCTCACAGGCACACTTTTAAAAATGGAAGGGTGGGCTGGATGCTTATATAGCTTTTAGGTTATGAAAGTTTTAACAAGCTATGGCATGTTTTCACTTTATGGAACAATTGAATATATTTTGTGGGCTTTAACAAGTATAAAGTGGACTTGAAAGTGCATTTTCTGGTAAATGAAGGCCTTATTCTTAACTGTAAGGCCTTGGGGTGTTTTTTTTTTTTTAAATTGTATGAGAATATTGTGGAATTAGCACAAGACGGCACAGCCCTCTTTTCTAAAGGATATGTGTTTTGGTTCTCTACAGAAAAAGGCAGTGATTGATTTCAAATCAAACGGACACATTTTTGACAATCGCATTGTGCTGAACGGCATTGATCTGAAGGCCTTCCTGGACAGCCTACCAGACGTCAAAGTAGTAAAGGTGAGTATAGAACGAGGAACTATGTTGCCCATGTTAATTTTCTAATTAATACGGTACCAGTTCCTCACCACAGATTTTGTTTTCTAGTCCCTTACATTAGGAGGTTCTGGTTGGTTACGTGTTTCCAGTACTGTATTACAGGTCATGAATGTTAAGAGGAATTTCTCAAGAATAGAAACTTTACCAAGTGTTGTACTTAGTCATGCCCCCTCATGAATATTCATAAACTGCATCAACTGGTTTAAATTGATGTGACCTCATCGTCTGTGGCCTCACTCTTGACATTACTAACCTTTGATGTCTGACCCTTCCTCTGTAGATGAAGTGCGATGGCCAAGAGGCCGGCGACAGCAACGGCGCCCTTTCCATGCCAGTCATCCCCATGAACACTGCTGCCGAAGCCATCATCAACATGATCAACCAGGGCCAGATCCAGGTCACCATCAATGGCTTTACAGTCAGCAACGGGCTGGCTACAACCCAGGTACTGTGCACCCTGCTACTGCAGTACCTGCACCGCCACAGGCCTTGATCTGTAACAAGCATCTCTTGCAACCACATCATCTGTAATAAATGTCATCATAGAATTATAGCGCAGCAAAGGCGGTTGGTTGTTGCCTTGAGGAAGAAGCAATCAGATGTAGGATGACCATCTGGACTTTAATTTCCCCTTGGTGGTGGACTCATGTAACATTTCCTGTAGTGTTAGAGGACCATTAACTGTAATTGAGCCCCGCATGAGAGCGCATTTAAACCACTGCAAAATTTCACCACAGCAGTTAAAGTGGACTACAAACCGGACTACAAATCATTAATCATTACTTTAAAAACTAAAAATTGGAACATGAAATGTATGCTCTATATCTTTATACCACACAGGCTAATCCAGGAACGTTTCGGCTCATTCTATAAATCAGATTTCAAGAAATTGCAGATAGTCTCCGAAGTCCATTCTATCTGTCATATGGAATTTACTTCGGAAACCAAACTCCACCCACAACTGACGTACTCAATTACATGTGCAGTGCATTCTTTTATCACATGCACAGATAATTCCTAGCATCCTGCACACTACTGCAGGTCCTCTGCATGCACTGCACATTCTTCCATCACATGTGCAGTGCATTCTTCCATCACATGCAGAAATAATTCCCAGCATCCTGCACACTACAGCAAGGCTATTGAGGCCACACTACTGCATTTGAGCCAATGCATTTATTTTTATTCAACATTCATGTTTTTTGTTCAATGAAAGAATTCATTAAAGTTCTACTCACAAATGTTTGCAGGGATGTCTGCTTATGACAAAACAAAATGTTTATATTTATGTCTGCATATGACGAGGAAAATACAGCTAGTAAAAATAACACCAACATTTCCAGTTTATTCCCGTTAATTCTCATGGAAAGTTTCCACCTTTGAATATTCCCGGTATTTTTCAACCCTAACCACAACCCCTGTTCCTCAAAAGCCACCAGGCTTCTTTGGTAGGAAAGTTGTCAAATTACCACATTTGGTTGTCTTTCAGATATTTACTTTGGAGGAGGTTGTAGTATCTGGGACTATATCCTTGGAGGTATGGGTTTCTCTAGTGGTCAGTGGCGACATGTTTGAAATATCATAAAATGGCCTATACCCTCCCCTTCCCTTTCTGTCACCTGGGCCACCTGTGGCCTCGCACACTGTACTCTGGTCTTTCTCACATCATGGTGAAGGGTCTCGGGTGAACACACAGGACAAGTGTAGAACACATGGACTCAGGTTTTTATCATAGCTGCCTCTGCCAGTCCTCCCTCCCTCCTCCCCCCCTAGAGTAATCCCTGATTAACCCCAAACGCTGTATCTGCAGATCAACAACAAGGCTGCTACTGGAGAGGAGGTTCCGCGCACCGTCGTCGTGACGACGCGCTCCCAGTACGGTCTCCCAGAGGACTCCATTGTCTACTGCAATTTCAACCAGCTCTACAAAATCGACCCACCCACTCTGCAGATGTGGGCTAACGTAAGTGCGGGAAAAATCTCTGGCCTTCCAACGACTCTGGCATTCCCATCACCCACTTCTGTGCGACCACAGACGTTTCTGAAAACAATGGTCTGAGGAAGGGGGTGTGTCAGTTATATACATCAGCAAGTATTTTATTCTTTATTGCTCATTGCCAGAACTGTCATATGCTCACTGCACGCAGTCTAGTTTGCTTTGGCTGGGTGGCAGTAAACACGGCACAGCCTTGGTGTGTCGCTCGGTGTTGATCGAGTGTCTGTTTTTGGGCACCCCACAGATCCTGAAGCGCGTGCCCAACAGCGTGCTGTGGCTCCTGCGCTTCCCGGCCGTGGGCGAGCCCAACATCCAGCAGTACGCCCAGAACATGGGCCTGCCCATCTCCCGCATCATCTTCTCGCCCGTGGCGCCCAAGGAGGAGCACGTGCGGCGGGGCCAGCTGGCCGACGTGTGCCTGGACACGCCGCTCTGCAACGGCCACACAACCGGCATGGACGTGCTGTGGGCCGGCACGCCCATGGTCACCATGCCAGGTGAGCAAGCTCTGAACCAGAGAGGGAATGCAAGCTCTCTCTCGATCAGGGGCCAGGGCCCAAAATTACAGTATCAAGTGCTGCAAGAGCCCTCAGGGACAACATTAAATACGCTGCTACTTTTGTAGGCAATGACTGATTTATTATGTTGCTGAATGTGCAGTTTCTTGCCTATTTTGCTGGACGTTTGACAGCCTTTTTGATGTTTATTGAGGCCTGTGGCACTCTGATAGTAATGTTGCTTCCTCTGGATCCCCCTGCCCTCTAGGTGAAACCCTGGCCTCACGGGTGGCTGCCTCTCAGCTGACCTGTCTGGGCTGTCCTGAGCTCATTGCACACGGTCGCCAAGATTACGAGGATGTTGCTGTTAAGCTTGGCACCGACATGGAATAGTGAGTCTCTGTCTCAGTTGTAGTCTGTTCTACTCGCACTACTTGTGTATTTCAACACGTACACATATTTACTTGCCAGACACCATTATCCTTCATGTTTTGTTTTTTCACATATAAATGATCCACTTTGTCCACCCATGATGGTTGCATGTTGTAATAGACAAATTATGGTTGCACGTTGTAATGGATAAATTGGCTGCAGGCAAAGTTTCCCTGACCCAGTAATGAAACGCACTGTCCTTGCAGCCTGAAGATGATCCGTGCCCGTGTGTGGAAGCAGCGCATCTGCAGCCCGCTGTTCAACACCAAGCAGTACACCATGGACCTGGAGAAGCTCTACCTGCAGATGTGGGAGCGCTACGCCTCTGGGGGCAAGCCTGACCACATCCTCCAGCCACTGGAGACCAGCGAAAGCGCCTGAATCCTGACCTCTGACCTCTCACCCCTGACCCAGCCCAGCTTTCCTCTTATCTCAGAGACTCTGCTGTGGAGCCTGCACGTTTTTACTCATCCCTCTCCCGCCTTCCTTCCCCAGTGTTTAGCAAACACCCCTTAGAGCCAGAGGAGAGCCCCAGCTGTTCAGCTCTCCCATTGAGACTCTGCTAACGCACGCATACATGCACACGCTTTTTTTCTCACTCTCTCACACACTCCCTCATACACACACACAGTGGGGCTGACTTTATGAATAGGTGCTTCCTACCACAATACCCAAAAAAAGCACCAACGGGTTTTTTATTTTTTTTCCCTCAAGTTAATCAGTATGTGTGGTGGATTGAGAAATCTAATTTGAGTCCTGCACCAAATTGTGAGTTTTGTTTACTGATTGTTTCTCTTGATTACTGCAAAAAATAGATTAAACGGTATTTAAAATGTTGCTGTTTTTCCTGCCTAAAGAGAACTTTTAGGGATTTTATCTAATATGAAGTGTAAATGTCAAATCAGTCAATCCAAATGTATTTGGCCTCTTTCGTTTTATACCATGTCTCTGAACAACAAACGGTCTCGACGCATAAAGATGCAGTGGGCTTATTCAGAGGGCCCTCACACATG